>CM052651.1:149831531-149867685 GCA_028533165.1 Leontopithecus rosalia
CTGCCAGACGGTTTCCCAGAGCGGATACTCCCAGACGGTTTCCCAGAGCGGATACTGCCAGACGGTTTTCCAGAGCGGATACTGCCAGACGGTTTTCCAGAGCTGATACTCCCAGACGGTTTTCCAGAGCGGATACTCCCAGACGGTTTCCCAGAGCGGATACTGCCAGACGGTTTTCCAGAGCGGATACTGCCAGACGGTTTCCCAGAGCGGATACTCCCAGACGGTTTCCAAGAGCGGATACTCCCAGACGGTTTCCCAGAGTGGATACTGCCAGACGGTTTTCCAGAGCTGATACTCCCAGATGGTTTCCCAGAGCGGATACTCCCAGACGGTTTCCCAGAGCGGATACTGCCAGACGGTTTTTCCAGAGCGGATACTGCCAGACGGTTTTTCCAGAGCGGATACTGCCAGACGGTTTTCCAGAGCGGATACTGCCAGACGGTTTTCCACATCCTTGTCAACTCTCGGTGTAGTCAGTCTTTTTAATTTTAAGTTCTCTGGTGGTCATATCGTAGTTGGTATCTTTTTTTTGTCATTTCTTGTCTGTTTTTGGTAATGAGACAGGGTCTTCCTTTGTCATCCTGACTGGAGTTCAGTGGTGCAGTCACAGGTCCCTGCAGCCTCAACCTCCTGGGCTCAAGCAATCCCACGGCGTCAGCACTTCAAGTAGCTAGGACGACAGGAGAGCCACCACGCCTGGCTAATTTTTGTATTTTTTGTAGAGATAGGGTTTCACTATGTTGCCCAGGCTGGTCTCAAATTCTTGAGCTCAGGTGATCCACCTGCCTCAGCTTCCCAAAGTGCTCGGATTACAGGTGTGATCCACTGCACCTGGGCTCATCTTGTAGTTTTGATCTGCATTTCTTTGATGACTAAGTGGCTAAGGACATTTTGTATACTTGTGGGCCATTTAGATATTCTCTTCTGCCTGCTTTTCTGTTCAGTTTTCTCTTTCTTGGTGACTCCTGTGGGTTCTCTGTCTGTGTTTAGATGGAGGTGCATGATGACAAGGGTTCAGTGCAGCCTTGGGTTACAACTTGCCCAAAGTCCTGGCTTGTTCTGGAGGACTCACTGAAAGTTTCTTATGATGGCAGTTTAGCCTCTGTCTACCACTTTCAGTGAGATTCCTGGCAGGACCAGACTGAGAATGGGGTGACAGAGGAGACTCTCTATTGGATGTGCCCTTCTTGTCTTCCTACTCACCTTGAACAGAGGGAAGAAGTTGGTGTTAACCTGTGTGCTTAGTGAAGAATGTCGGGGCCAATTACCCCATAGCTACCGGTTGTTGACACTCACCAAATGTCTTGCATTGGGGCTGAAATAGTAGGAAAATAAAAATCTTTCATGTCCCACAAAGAGTTGAAGGATCCCGGAAGTTAAAAGACAAGTTCAATGTCAACTTGCCTACATGAACGTTTACCCTCAATAGCACCCCTGGCAGATGGTGGCCCCAGCTCTGCCCATTGCTTCCAGTGATAGGAAACCCAACTCTCTAATATTCAAGGCAAACTGACCTATTATTGACCAGCTCTGAAGATGAGAAAATTCTTGTCTACATTCATAGGTAATGTGTCTCTCTGTTACTTCCACTGTGGATCTCAGAACTTTTCCCTGGAGGCAGAAGGGGTAAAGGCACTTACTCCCTTGCTTATGAGAGTTCTTTAAATAATTGAAGACAACCACTATGTCATGATATCCCCTCTTAATTTTCCTTTAGACTAAATATAAAAAATTAACGTCCTTGAAATAGACATCAAAAAAACACCCTAGTCACAGAATGCACTAAAATCCAAAATGAGTAATTTATTAAAGTGTTTTCTTGTTCAGTAACATACATCATTTTCCCTTTTATTTTTCCTTGTATTAAACAGTGATTATCAAGTGGATCCCAGTAGGCTCATTACAATGTTTAACTTCCTTTATTACAGGTATTGCCCCTCATTTTGTAGGCCAGTTTCTTCTTGCCCGCCAACACCTGCTGTTATCGGCTATGCCGATTATTGTTAACAGAATAATTTTACAGTGGGAATCTTTTCGGTGTGTGACCCTGGTGAATAGCAAAGCCCTGTTCAAATTTTCCTTCTGCGTGTTGTTCATAATTCAAGGTAATCTTCAAAGTGCATGTAATGTGCCTTTTCTCATTTACATGATAAACTGTCATTCAAAATTTTGTTTCGTGGAATCGGAGAAGTTTCACAGAGCTGTTCTGAACATATACTGCACTGTTTGCTTGTACCTTTGAGAACAGGTGAGAAAAAGGAGAAAAAGATTTGTTGATTCATAAAATAAAGAAACACTCTGGCACATTTGGGCAATTCTTTTTTTAGTCTTGGAATTTACTGTGCATATGCATTTATTCCTTCAGTAATCAATACATATTTATGAAGGAGCTACATTACGTCAGGTGCCCTGCTGATACATTAGTGAAAGCTGCCCTCCTTGAGCTTAGATGATGGCTGGGGAGACTGGTAAACAAATAGTGGTTTTGATCCCTTACAATGCGCAAAATGGAAGGAGCTCAATAAATGGTAACCATTATCACTGCTACTGTTACTTCTACTCCTGCAATGCTGCAGTCACTACTGCTATCATTACTCCACCTCTATTTTAGGCCTGCTACTCAGCAACTATAAAAGACCCTGGAAAAATTACTGAATGTACTTGGCATTTTCTAACCCCATAAAACTAGAGAAAACTGACTAGGTACCTGTTTCTATCTGCAAGATGGCAGTAAGTGTGTTACCAACACAAACAAAAATGCTGGAGAAGATCAGTGTACGGATGTTTTGGGGAATGCTATTTTCAGCAAAGTTTACTTGTTGGGGATTTGCCTTTGGTGTGGTAACACGCATTGTGGATCTCCAAGAAGATGCCCCAAATGTGTCTGGCTGCTAAATATATATTTTTTCTGGTGTCTCTCAGTATTAACAAGAACCAGTTTGTCAGAAGTGACATCTTTTGTTCTGGAGAACAGATTTTTTCCCCCTCAATACTGAACTAGGTAATTTCCTAAGTATTTTGTATCTTGAATGTTCTGTGACTCTACTATGTCTTAAGGTCTTCTAGTATTAGGGTAATGATATGCTCCAGTGTATATGAGTTAAATAATTAACAGTACTTCCTTAAAAAGTATTTTCCACTTCGAACGATAAACTACATGGTCCCCTTACCTAATGTGGTGATCTTAACTCATTCTCATAGATATTTCTCGGTGTTGCCCACAGAGTTTCTTGACATAAAATACCCATTAAATAGTGAATAATAGAAACATCTCCCCTCTCCTGACACCATCTCCTCTCAACTGATTACCATCAATTTCTTTTATATGATTCTCTGTTAAGTAGAGAAGGACAAAGAGACTTATACTCCCTTAGCTGTGAGCAGAGCAGGGTCTACTGTACAGCTGTTGGGCACCTCACCTGCAACAGAGCTGTGACATATTCACAAGTTGGGGCATGATCTTTGCCTTCCAGGTATTACTTAAAATCTATTACTGACTTCAAGATATTTCTTTTTTTTTTGAGACGGAGTTTCTCTCTTGTTACCCAGGTGGCAGTGCAATGGCACGATCTCGGCTCACCTCAACCTCCGCCTCCTGGGTTCAGGCAATTCTCCTGCCTCAGTCTCCTGAGTAGCTGGGATTACAGGCACATGCCACCATGCCCAGCTAATTTTTTTTGTATTTTGAGTAGAGATGGGGTTTCACCATGTTGACCAGGATGGTCTTGATCTCTTGACCTCATGATCCACCCGCCTCGGCCTCCCAAAGTGCTGGGATCACAGGCATGAGCCACCGCACCCGGCCCAAGATATTTCTTAAAACCTCAAATCTATGGGTGTTGTCGTGTGTTTGGCAAGATATTTTATAATGTGGTAAATGTATAAATTAACCAACAGTCCCCATAATTGTTGATTATATTTATCATACATCTCCGCCTTGGGGAGATATATTTATTTATTTATTTTAACCCATGCAGCAAGAGTCTGAATAGAAGCATGTGAGTTGGATGAGGGCTGATTGGCTCCTGAGTTTCCCTGTTTGTGATATCAATTTGATGTTAACTTATTCGTTTTTTTCCACCCCTTTCACCCTCATCTTCTTCCGTGTTTCAAGTGACAGTGATAGGCTCTGGTCTCGGGGGATGGAAATACAGCCTGGAAGAAATGGGAGGCTTTAATGTGTGGATGGATTCCTTAAACAGGTAACAAAAACAGCCTGAAAACCAAACTGATTTTGATGGACAAGAACCAGACTTCAGGAGTCTGGTTCTATTAATAATAGTCTTAGGGACTAAAGAAGTTGGGATTTGAATATCAAAGACTAAGCTTAGGACTCTATACACGGGATTTGTACCAAACACATGAAAGGAAAAGGAAAATCTAGATGACATCACAGTCAGTATTCCCACCCTCCCCCACCCCCAAAGAAAGAAATGTGAAGGTGGAATTAGGCTGATTTGGGAATGCTGGGGAAAGACTGAAACGGGTGTGCTCTGCATGCCGCAGAAACCTTCACACCTGTTACTCCTTATCCGCTAAGGCTAGGGAAGGAGCAGAAGGTGGAGCAGACACTTGGAGGGGCCCCAGCAGCAGGAAGTTTGCACCTCTCTCCAGGGTGAAGCCCTTTAGGGAGACTATGTTCAGCATGGCCCTGGCACCATGGAGCCTCTAGTCTGGACGGGAAATTTGAGGAGCTTTCTCTCTGCAGTTGGTGGTAGCCGCGTGGTCTACCACCCCCAGCATGGTGCAAGAAATACATCCGGAAGTTCTGGAACATCCTTGTCTCTACAAGGGGACTAAAAATACGCTGAGAAGCCCAGCCGATGGGGAGTTGCCTGGGGTCAGGACCAGGAGGGAGAGATTTGATGAGGTGCGGGAGAAAAAGACCCAGCAGCCAGGTAAGGCAATGCAACCTCCGCAGGTGCGACAGTTCAGCATTCAGGGTGCCGGAGGGCACGTGGCGGGGAGGGGCACAGGAGCCAGAAGCCCCTGCTCTGATGCGAGGACAGCACGTGTCTCACTGGACACAAGATGAGAGGCTGGAGGATGTGACAAGAAAAAGAGAAGAGGAGAATTTTGAGTGAAGTCCATTCATTTAACGGAGACTTGTTTAAATTGCAAGTGATTGCAATGGCTGAACTGATGATTTTAAACAAAATTTCCCAGCAACCCCCTGAAGTAAGAGCTGGAAAAAAAGCCATCTGGGTGGTGAGTGTCAGTACCCCATGGGCATTGGCTGAGGCGTTTGGTGTGGTCCACACATGCGTGAGTTTCCAAGGAGGCAGCCTGTTTCAAGTCCAAAGAACGGGGACCGCCTCTGCTTGCTCATCAGGTAAATATCCGAGAAATGAAGATTTTGTTATAGATTGTAAACAAAAGTTGGACCTGCTTTAGCTTATTAAGGATGAAGTGCATAATTCTCTACGGTTTGTAGCTTAATGAGGTTTTTCCTTGGAACCTGATGAACGTATCACTTCCTTTGAACCCTGTGGGTAAAGTGGAATCCTCTGATATTCCATCTGTTTTCCATGACTGTTTTCTGCCTCTTGGTTTCAAAGCACACGTTCCCTGTGACCTAGTACCTGTTGCTGGCGCTCGTTCTGGTGCTCAGCGGCCTCTCTCACATCCCCGCCCACCCCTCGGGTTTGGAACTGTTTAAAACTATCCTTCTGTTTTGCCATCATGGCATAGAAGGGTCTTTAGGGTTTTGAGTTCAGTGGACTTAAACTAATAGATACACCTACAGCCATAACTGGCGTTAAGACTTAGTTCTTCTACTGAAAAGGAAGCATAAATTGGATTATTTATAAATTAAACCACTTAGATTTATACTAAAGTGGCCTGAGGAAAGAGTCTACCTGTCAGTTCTTTTGAAAAGGTAACAAATTACTTCATGGACTGTTAATTACCATTTATTCATTGATCCAGTCAAGCACCGTGTGTGTGCGCGCGCGCGCGCGCGTGTGTGCTGGGTACTGTGCTGGGTACTGTGCTGAGTGATTACTTGACTGTAAATTCATTTTGCTGAGGGTGGAGTTTGCTTGCACTAAGATATCCTTGTTGCTGTCCTCTGCATAGTGACAGAGGGGTCTCATCCAAAGGATGACCAGAAAAAATGTACAAGTATATATTTCAAAGAAGGTGATAGTTTTCCCTTTGAGTGCTTTAAAATCCCTACGTCATTATTTTTTGATACTTCACCTTTACTCCAAAGATCCCTGAATTGCTGGAAGCAGTAAAGACCTGGCCAAGTCAGTTACATGACCAGGCGGTGAGCGTGGATTTCTGTGCCGGCTTCCATAGGCGGGCCTCCTCTCAGAGGTGGGATCACTTCTACCTCACACTCTTTCTTTGGCAAGAATTTGAAAGCCGAAAGGGAACAATGGCATTTTGGCCTGTCATAAATTTCAGCAGGGTGGCTTATTACTTATTAAGCTGTTGGAATTTTGTTTCTTCATTCGGCGAACATTAGTACCTACACTGTGTCCAACACTCTTAGAAGCTGTAGATACACGGGTATATCTGAGAATAGGACTGTCTTCAAAGGGTTCATGGGCTGATGGTACAAACACGTGAATAACTAGTTAAATGCACCGTTTACCTATTTATTCAACAACTCTTTATTAATGCTTATTATATGTTTGAAGATAAATGTTTTATTAGAGATTATTTACAAATAATCTCTAATTTGTAATTATTTGTAAATAATATTGTAAATAATACATTATTTATAATTTATTACAAATTTATACAAATTACAAATAATAAATTATTTGTAAATAATATTATTTACAAATGATCCCTAATAAAAGAGATTATTTACAAATAATCTCTAATAAAAGAGAAATGAGAGAGACTTCACTTGGCGTGCAGAGGTGGGATGCGAACTGCAGAGAGCTATTAGGATCAGCTTGTAGAGAATAAGCTTGAATTGAGCCTTGAGATCAGGTGGGGAAAGGACTACAGGCATTGGCACTGAGGTTTGGCAGATGAACAGGGATAATGAGGATAAATAATGTATACTGGAGTCTTAGGCTAAAATCAAATTCCTGCTGAGGAATTAGGGGCATAAGCAAATAAGCAGGGGGATCATTTTTTTTCTGTAGGGGCTGCTTTGCAAGAAACCTCAAATACTACCTCTAGCAGATTCAGCTTGTATTAGTCATTCACTGTAGTCAATCACTATTTGGAATAAGCCACTTCTTTTTATTTTTTTTGAGATGGAGTCTCGCTGTGTTGCCCAGGCTGGAGTGCAGTGGTGCGATCTCAGCTCACTGCAACCTACACCTCTAGGGTTCAACCTCAATAGACTCTCCTGCCTCAGCCTCCTGAATAGCTGGGATTGCAGGTGCAGAACACCACACCCAGCTCTAGAATAAGCCACTGCTCCTCATTTAAGAGGTGTGTTCATCAATTTGGATTGGCAGTTTTGCCAAGTTCTGCCTAATGCCTATTACATATAGTGCACTTAGAATAAAGACCCCACTGCTGTATTAGTCTGTTTTCATACTGCTGATAAGGACATACCTGAGATTGGGTAATTCATAAACAAAAAGAGGTTTAATGGACTCACAGTTCCTCATGGTTGGGGAGGCCTCACAATCATGGCAGAATGTGAGTCATGTCTTACATGGTGGCAGGCCAGAGAGAATGAGAACCAAGTGAAAGGGGTTTCCCCTTATAAAACCGTAAAATTTCATGAGACTTATTCACTAACATGAGAACAGTATGGGGGAAACTGCCCCCATGATTCAATTAACTCCCACCAGGTCCCTCCCACAACATGTGGGAATTATGGGAACTACAATTCAAGATGAGATTTGGGTGGGGACACAGCCAAACCGTATCAGCTGTCCAGACTCTTTCACCACTCGAGGTGGTCGTCTGGTGAAGCTCTGGCCAGTGAATTCATGTCTTCCGGGAAGGTGCATTCTGGGATCTGACTCACAGGGTCGTGTGCCCTTGGGTTCTCCATGTCCTCTTTGCTGATTTCTTAGCCACTGGGCACAGGAAGCACTTCTTTCCCCTCTGATTTCCTGATTTGGATCTGAATGACGTGACAGTAATAAGAGAGGCTCCCGAGATCACAGACTCATTGAAACACATTCTTCAGCTGAAGTGGAGAAAGGCTTGGAGAGGCTCCTTCTAACAAGAGCGTCGTCCTTCTCGGCATCTTGTAATTTATCTACATCATCTTAAAGGGTGTTTGAGAAAAGGCTTGGTGGATCATCATAAAGAATCCGTAGAAACATTCAGAATAACAGAGAGCATTTCTCTCTCTGCCCCTCTGCCTCTGCCTCTCTCCTCTCTCCTCTTTCTTCTAAGCTTAGCATCAACAAGAGGAGGCCAGATTGAGCCCGTCTTGTGTTCATTTACTGAAGCAGTTTCTGTGCTGCGCTGATTCTCAGTGTATCTGAGAGCTAAAATATCACCTTGTACATTAGATGCAACATTTTGGCTTCAAGCCTTGATCACGACAAATTTGAAAGCAAAGAAAGTCAGGTTACTTTGGTAAAAGAGCTATGCTTGAGCAAAAGGAGCCCAATAATAATTGGGCTTTTCACTTTCAGAGAAAGTGAAAGAAAAACAGAATAAAGTAGGTCTCAAATGGAGATGGAGTGAAGGAGAAATGAGCCTTCATTTGTGAAGGAAAACGAAGAGACAGAATTAGAGTTACCTCAAGGTGAAAATTGTGGACCAGATGAATCAGAAGCACAGAAATATTCAAGGGTATGTGCAAAGATGGGAGGGTGACGTGTCGCACGGCGCACACACACAGCAGAATGTGGGTCGAACGTGCCCTGTGGGCTGCAGGCCCGGGAAACCCCCACATTCCCGGCCTGAATTTAGTCCAGAGCAGGCTGGCTGGTGGTAGCCGTGGCGTCATGCTTGCAGGAAGCAAATGAGTTTTCTTTTTCTCCTTCTCCTCCTCTTTCTCCTCCTCCTCCTCCCCTTTCCTCTCTGCTTCTTCCTCTTCTCCTTCCACCTCTTCCTTTTCCTTCTCTTCTTTCTCTTTCTGTTACTACTCCTCTCCCCTCTCTTCAGCATCTCATTTCCTTTCAAGGCTGATCAGTGTCATGATGCTGAAGAAGGCCTGCTCTGGTGCTGCTGTCAGCTTTATTGATATATATTTAAATCTTACTTTTATTATATCCTAGGGTGGTGGAAGGTACTAAATTATAACCGTGATGTCTCTGCAGCTGTTACATAATTGTTACGTGCCCCATCACACTTTACTGCCAGACAATTGACTGCTTTGGGAGCTGTACCTGTAAGGTATTAAAAAAATAAGAAATAATGCTATTAATGGTTTGTTGGTAAGAGGCTTGACATCATTTCAAAACAAACTTTGTACCTCTGTTTTATTGTTTTCACGAGAACCACAGCAGCTTGAGTCTTGTGCAGCTGGCTAATGTGATGGCATTTATAGTGAGGGGTCCATGAATGCTTCAGGATGGGGCTTCTCTCCCACTGGTGAATTATGTACATTTATGTGGCGTTAAAGCCCTCAAATGGCCCCGTGGAGGCGTGGATCACTGAGAGTCGAGGCTGCCTGAAAATGCCTTGCAGGTGGCCTCAGCCAGCCCATGGGGTGAGATATTCCTTTATCTTTCCAAATCACACAGCGAAGTAAAAATTAAATACTAATGCTTTTTCTGAATATTTACGTCCCCATACCCCAAGTTCAAGTTTGTATGTTAAAATTCTCCCCCTCAAGGGGATAGTATTAGGAGGTGGGGCCTTTGGGAGGCCTTAGGTCGTGAGGATGAAGCCATCTTATTAAAGAGGCCCAGGAGAGACCCTCACTCCTTCTGCCTTGTGAGGTTAGAGTGAGAAGATAGCTGTCTGTGAGCAAACAGCAGGGAATCTGCAGGTGCCTTGGTCTTGGACTTCTCAGCCTCCAGAACTGGGAGAAATCCATTTCTGAATTATGAATCACCCAGAGTGTGCTGTTTGTTACAGCAGCCTGAAGGGACTGAGACAACCAGTCATGACAATGGAAAGCAAAGCAACACCCTTCCCGGGACCATGATGAGGTGTTTCCAAGTGCGATCACTAGGTTACATTTCAAAACCATATTACCTTTATATTATAAAAGCCCTCCTTTGTGCTTTTATAGTTCTTTGTATGGATTTTTACCGTTAAACTTATACTAATCACTTCATTTGTTTACTTTAAAATAGTTGTGGGTTGGCCTTTTTTTGTAGCCGCTGTGAGCTCTTGGGGTTAAGGGTAAGGCCGGAGAGCCACACTGGCTAAAAGCATGAGCAGTACAGGATCTGGGAGGTCCAGGCCGTCTCCAGATGGTTTGCAGAGTGGCTGTGTGACCTTGGGCAAATAATAGGCCTCTCTGAGCCTCTGTCTTTTTCTGAGCAAAATCAGGCCACTGCCTACTGCATCTGTCTGTGGTGAAGATTCAGTAACAGATATAAACTGCCTACCTCAGAACCTGAAACCAAGTAGGTGCTCAAGAATGGTTAGCTGAGTTGAATTAAATGCATAATTTGCTTTATTTGGACACAGGCCATTACCAGTTAAATAGTTCTAACAACACCGACATATAATATCAAACCTAAAATTGTTTTTCCTACAAATAATGTTTTACTTCATCCTGCATTTGAAAATCCTTTATTTTATCCTGTAAGAAATTCTCTCAGAAACCTAGTTTATCTACCATTTCAAGGGCTGAGCTTAATTTCTGTAATCATATGGTTTCATTCTCCCATAATTACCTATCTTTGAAGAAACACTCCCTGAGTTGTCCTTGTGGCCCAAATATATGACTTTTTGTTAAATCTGGAGAGTGCAAGTCGAGGGTGTTTTACTTTTGGAAACGGGATTTGATACAGCAAGCCATGAAGATCTGACATGCTAGAGTGGTCTCCTAAGAGAAAATCAACTCCCTCATGTGGTTCCAGGCAGAGACGGGAATCACAGCATGTCCCCTTGGGCTGTGACAGCATTGTGAGGGGTGTGTGTGTAGGGAGTTATGAAGGGTACATCATTAGGGTGGGAGGGGTGGGGTGTTCTCTTGAGAATGGGGCTGCAATGTTTTTAGAAATAAGTGAGCACTTCGGGCTTGTCTCCTTGGCTCTGTCCAGGCTCAGTGGGTCACTGCTGGCCGGGAGGAAACGTGGCCTTAGATGTTGCCTACTTGGCAGTTTCCACCATTGCTGACTCACTTAGGCTGATGGCAGCTGCCTCTACTGGGAAGGAAGCATTTTTCCCACAACATATTAAATGCAGCACTAGAGGGTGGCTGGCTGGTCCAGGGGCCGGATCTGGCTCTGCTGCTCACAGTGATTCTGTTGGGCAAGCGTTTTTAAAGAGCCTTGGTAAGTTCCAGATGGTGACCACTTGCCTCATTTATGCTCCATTTGAAAAAATTCAAAACCGATTCATTTGTTTGCATACCAAGGCAGTACAGAATCTTCTACAGTGGCACTTCAGTGGTAAGAACTGGGTTTTTTTCCCTGTGATTCTTTCCTGGGTATTGCGGTTTATTTAGCAGTGACTGGGTTCTTTGTCTGCTTTTAGAATTGGCTATATATTAGGATCTGCTATGTGCATTCGCATCAGCTGAGTGGGCTCAGTCACGTGTATTATGGTCAGCTATATGCCTCAAGGTCCGCTATATGCACCAGAACCAGTTATATGCATTAAAACCAGCCATATGCATTACAGTCAGCTGTATGCATCAAGGTCTGCTACATGCATCAAAGTCAGCTATATGCATCAAGTTCAGGTACATGCATCAGGGTCAGCTCTATGCATCAGGGTCAGCTCTATGTATCAGGATCAGGTATATGCATCAAGTTCAGGTACATGCATCAGGGTCAGCTCTATGCATCACGGTCAGCTCTATGCATCAGGATCAGCTCTATGCATCAGGATCAGCTCTGTGCATCAGGATCAGCTCTGTGCATCAGGATCAGCTCTGTGCATCAGGATCAGCTCTGTGCATCAGGGTCAGCTCTGTGCATCACGGTCAGCTCTATGCATCAGGGTCAGCTCTGTGCATCAGGATCAGCTCTGTGCATCTGGATCAGCTCTATGCATCAGGATCAGCTCTATGCATCACGGTCAGCTCTATGCATCAGGTTCAGGTAAATGGATCAGATCAGCTCTATGCATCAGGGTTAGAATATGTATTAAGGTCAGCTATATGCATCAGGGTCAACTGTATGCATCAGAGTCAGCCATATGCATCTGTATCAGCTATATGCAATAGGGTCACCTATATGCTTCAGGATCGGCTGTATATACCAGGGTCAGCTATATGCATCAGGTCATGTATATGCACCAGGGTCAGCTATATGCATCATGTCAGCCATATGCACCAGGGTCAGCCGTATGCATCAGGATCAGCTACATGCATCAGGGTCAGCTATGTGCATCATGTCATCTATATGCATCAGGATCAGTTACATGCGTCAGGGTCAGTTATATGCATCAGTGTCAGTTATATGCATCAGGATCAGTTATATGCATCAGGATCAGTTATATGCATCAGTGTCAGTTATATGCGTCAGGGTCAGTTATATGCGTCAGGGTCAGTTACATGCATCAGGGTCAGTTACATGCGTCAGGGTCAGTTACATGCGTCAGGGTCAGTTACATGCGTCAGGGTCAGCTACATGCATCAGGGTCAGTTATATGCGTCAGGGTCAGTTACATGCATCAGTGTCAGTTACATGCGTCAGGATCAGTTATATGCATCAGGATCAGTTATATGCGTCAGGGTCAGTTATATGCATCAGGGTCAGCTACATGCATCAGGGTCAGTTATATGCGTCAGGGTCAGTTATATGCGTCAGGGTCAGTTATATGCGTCAGGGTCAGTTACATGCATCAGGGTCAGCTACATGCATCAGGGTCAGCTATGTACATCAGGTCACCTATACACCTTAGGGCCATTTATATACATGAAAGTCAGTGGTCTGCAAGTCCCTACTCTTTCATCTGGCACCTCTTCTGCAGCCAATGATCTACCAACGCCTACCTGAAAAGTGACATCTTCTGTGGGGGAATTTAAATCCCTGCTACTTTACTTGATAGTTTGAAACAAAGCTACATATAGAGCTTATTTGCATGAAACACAATATGTGTGGCCTAGTTTTGGGTATTCCCCACAAGCACCACCTCCACTGAAAGGCCCTAAATCTGCGTTTATCACACACCCACCTGCTATGAGTATACAATTAAATACCAAATTCTATTCAAGTTTATTCTTTAAAAGCCCCAGAAAAGCTTTAAAACCAGACACTAACAAAGCCTATAAAGAGAAAAGAAAGTTTTATAGTAAACCAGGGAAAAAATATAAAAGAAAAAGTATACAAAAGAAAAAAATAGGTAAGCAGCATGTTGAAAAGACAGGAATTCTTTCCAGAAAAGTAAATCAATGTAGAAAAAGGAGTCATTCAGAAAACATTGACGTATCATAAGAGAAAAATAGCAGGTAAAGAATTAAATTGACAAAAAGTCAATAAGAAACAAAAATGTGAAAAGAAAAGGCATAAAGCAGCTCACACGCAATGCAGAATTGGAAGTTTCCATTGCTAACGAGGCCTTGCTCAGACTGAAGACCAACCCCAAATCAAAGCCATCCTATTCTTCCAAGATGCCAAATGCTCCCCGAGGAATGTGACCATTTGAATTGAATTGGGTTCTAAAGCTGAAGGACTTTACTGCTTTTCTGATTTACTAGAAATATACAAATACAGCTAAGGAGAAAGAGAGAGATCACTTTTTCAAAGCAATTTCCTTTTCTCTTGTCCCTAGCTCTGCTAGCCAGAGCACAGGTTGAATCTCAAGAGAACTCTGAACTCCAGCAGGGAACTCAGAGCTGGTCTCTGAGTGTCTTACAGAGCTGTCCGGAGCGGCTGCTGTTTCCAAAGGAGTTTCAGCTCTCTCCAAGCAACCTGACTACATGCCCATGAGCTACCGTTAACGAATGGCTGAGGTGGGCTTGGAGAGCAGGTTCCTGATGCAGTCCTCTAGAAGGCTACAGCGAGGTCTGGACGGGCCCCCTGCCACATCCTCATGGTCGTGCTGTGTTCCTGCCTCCAGCAAGGAACCACTGCCATTATGGCAGGGGGCACCACTTCTGGCATTTGCGGACCCATTAGCGTTGCTGTAGTTTATAAAAGCATGATGGCAATGGGAAAAGAAAAGGTCACAGGGAAGCTGTAGAGGAAGGAAGGAAATGAAGGAGAGCTTTTCCTTTCACTTCTTGCTTTTGTGTTCTTTGCCCTTCCCTGCACTCTGGAATTACTGTTGTTGACAAAAGTGATTGGTTGAGTTCTTGAATATAGACGTGGCTGGACTTCTCTTTGTATTTGTGGAGGGATTCCCAATGCCTGGAATTTGTAATCTGAGTTTTTGGTTTATAATCAGAATTTGAGGAGTAAGTGTAAGAACTGACTGTAGGAATTATGGATGGGTAGTATTTGATTGTTAAGATTATAGATTTAGACAGCAAATGTGCACTAGGTTTCTACTGTACCCCAGGCTTTGGTATTGGTGATGGAGCAGAGAAAGAGGCAGACAAGATGGAGCAGATAATCACCCAGCACTATAGAGCTTCTGTTCCAGTGGGGAGAGGTCAACAGTCAAGATAGAAGCCAGTTAATGCAAGTCTTAGGCCATGAGGACTACAAGAGACATCAGCTGTCTGTGACGCAATACAGTGGCCATGTGAGTCTCACCAAAATAAGGAGAAGGAGCCAACAGTGAGAGCAGGGAGAGCTGCTGGAAGGCTTCTGGTGGGATGGCTTTATTCTGCTTGAGCAAAAGAAAGCAGGCCAGATAGGCTAAAGTGTAGGCTAAGTCAGAGGGACGTATGACATGAGCTCTGGAGGGAGGCGGAAGCCCACGCAGGGCTCTCCTGTAAAAATAGATTTGCAGATGATCAACAACTAAAGCTGTAATGAAAACCTGTATGTGGAGCTACCGTTACTAAGTGGCGACTGCCGAGGACAGTACTGGGCCTTTATGTTCGTAATTTCTCATCTTCAGGGCAGTCCTGGCAGGCTTTGTAATTCTCATTGTGCAGATTACTTGTTGTAGGTCATCCAGCTATTAAGTGACAAAGCTGGGATTCAAATATGGGCCTGCCAGACGTAACAGCCCGGCTCAGAACTCTCCCTGGTGGCTCTCCAGTCACCTGCAGAGCTGGCTTAACACAGGTGCCTGCCTCCTCCAGGGATTCAGATTCTGTAGGTCTGCGGTAGGGTCCACAGAAACATGCAGTTTTCAGAATCTCCTCAGGGCATTCAAAAGGTGGCTCAGATTTATAGCAGAACTATAGTTGACTCTGCTGTTTTCCAAAAAACTTTAAATAAGCAATCAGTTAAGCAAGCAGACAGACAAAAATGAACAAAGTCTGGTAGGAGCCAGGAGTGTACTTTTTAAATCCAGGGTCAGGCTCAGCAAGCATGATCCTATCTTCCCATCCAACCCACCGTGGCTCTTAGACACTCCGCAATAACGTGATTGTTATCCTTTGTTTAAAACTCTCTTTGCCGCTGCAACTTCCGGGAGGGGCTGGTACGCCAGGTGCGGGAGCTGCGGAGCCCAGAGATTGTGTTTGAAGTAGGGTTTCTACGAACGTGTCCGGTGGTGCCAGTGCCGGTTTTCACTGCCACATTCCCATTTTTTCACCCGAGGGTCGGCTCTACCAAGTAGAATATGCTTTTAAGGCTATTAACCAGGGTGGCCTTACATCAGTTGCTGTCAGAGGGAAAGACTGTGCAGTAATTGCCACACAGAAGAAAGTACCTGACAAATTATTGGATTCCAGCACAGTGACTCGCTTATTCAAGATAACTGAAAACAAGGGTTGTGTGATGACTGGAATGACAGCTGACAGCAGATCCCAGGTGCAGAGGGCACGCTATGAGGCAGCTAACTGGAAATACAAGTATGGCTGTGAGACTCCTGTGGACACGCTGTGTAAACGAACTGCTGAGATTTCTCAGGTCTACACACAGAATGCTGAAATGAGGCCTCTTGGTTGTTGTATGATTTTAATTGGAGTAGATGAAGAGCACGGCCCTCAGGTATATAAGTGATCCTGCAGGTTACTACTGTGGGTGTAAAGCCACTGCGGCAGGGGTTAAACAGACTGAGTCGACCACCTTCCTTGAAAAAAAACTGAAGAAGAAATTTGACTGGACATTTGAACAGACAGTGGAAGCTGCGATTGCATGCTTGTCCACTGTTTTATCCATTGATTTCAAACCTTCAGAAATAGAAGTTGGAGTAGTGACGGTTGAAAATCCTAAATTCAGGATTCTTACAGAAGCAGAGATTGATGCTCATCTTTTTGCTCTAGCAGAGAGAGACTAAACATTGTCCTTAGTGTGCCAGATCCATGATGTCACTTACCTGTGTGTTTGGTGACAGCAAACTTACATTACGGAGATCCCTGGATTGAAAAACGAGCCTCTCCCATTCCTCCTACCGCCGAAGTGGTTAGGACTCTATATAAATAAAAACAGTGCTTTTGGGAAAAAAACAAAAAACAAAAACAAAAACAAACAAAAAAACTCTTTGCCAAGGGTATCAAGCCATACAGCAGACTCCCAGGAGCTGATAAGGGAATGCCAGATGTTTTTTACTAACCGTGTATTTTTGTGCAGAAACACGTATGTGGGACAGTGATAGTGAAATGGCCGACATCCGGTTTTTCACATGGGCTGCCCATTTTCCCCTGGACCCACGTATGCTGCAAATCTTAGATATCTGCGTGTGTATGTGAAGCTTGAATCACAGCCGGCACATATTATTTTATTTTTGTTTTTGCAATTCACTTTCATCTTTATTTGCTTGGTAAATATATTGTCTCTATTACATAATTAAAGAGCAACCAGAGGTTCAATTAATGAGTATTTAGCACTAAGGATCTGTAATCACAGATTCTTACAGGGGACGATGGCAATGCAACTTTAGAAACGCTTCCTCCGGGAGAGCCATTTAGGTGCCTGCCCTATAAGGAAGCTGTGACTGTTATTTGAATTAAAGTTTATGAGAATGAATTTTCTCACCGGTTTGAAGCACTTAATGATATTCACGATATGAAGTAAAATATGTACATGTTCATTTTCCTTCAAAAATATTTTGGAGCTTTTACTGCGTGTAAAATAGTCTCTTAAATGTTGGGGAGGGGAACGGAGATGAATCAGATCTGAATCTTCTGGTAAGAGGGCAAGACGGTTGTTCTGGAGAAGAATAGAGACAGATAAACCACCTCTACTGTGAGGAAAGGTAGAGGCTGGAGGAAAGCAGACATTTGCACCGTGGTAAAAGCAGGATGAAGGACAGCCACCCAGAGGAGAGTGTTCAAGCTGGCTCTTGAAGGATGTGTGTCAACAGATGTCCCAACTTTCTGTGTTTAAAACTGAACTTCTAATCTTGCCCCCCTTCCCAGTCCTCCACAGTCCTCAGTGGCGATGGTGTCCTTCCTGTAGCTCAGGCTCTACACCTGGAGTCCTCTTCCTCAACCCTTCAGCAAATTATATCTGCTACATCTTGAAAATACATCCTAATGAGGCTCAGATGGAAACACCATTGTCCAAATTTTGTGTCAGTGATGAAACCAGCATTTGAATCCAAACTCTCTTACTCCAGAGAGTTTCATTCATTCTCCGTATTCCTCCCCAAGGATAATGTGGAGGGAGAATGTTTTGTGTGTAGAAGCTGATCCCATATGAAGAGGAACATTAGCCTCAGATGGTGGATTGGGATAGGATCACGGAGAGGTTTAAACCCTAGGTTGAAGAGTTTGAATTCTATTTCACAAACCACAGAGATGTTTGATAATTTGGGCAGGCAAAGGGTGGAATCTAAATGCTACTTCTGGAGAAGTCATCTGGCCAGAGTGTGAGGTTGCTTGAAGAGACGCTTCTGGAAGTGGAGGCTCTTCCAAGGGTTGGGATGAGAAGCACTGAGACTCAATGAGCATTGGGGCTAGAAAGGAAGCAGTGGAACTGGACATTTCAGAGGTTAATTACACCTAAGTTTGGAATTTATTGGCTTTGGAGGCAAGAAAGGGATGCTCAGTGATCTTTTCCCACTATCTTTGATGCATAATTTACATATAGTGAATGCACTGAGATTGAAGTGAACCTGTATGGATGGAGAGAGTGATGTCATTAACAGAACCTTATTTTGGAAGGAAGATGGGGGGTAAGTTCAACTGATTTTGAGATGCTTATGGGTCATTCTGCTCAAATTATCAAATGAGGCAGAGATGTGAGGATGAAGAGGGGTGCCTCAAGTTAGTTTTAAGTGTAAGTCACTTAACTTTTATATCAGCAATATTTTGAATTAAATAATCTGAAATTCCTCCATCAGTAAACCCCTAGACAATCTTGACAATGTATTTTATATAAAAATTTTTTTATTGCAGAATTGAGCTCATCAAGCAATAAGTTCCAGAAACTATGAATGAAGTAGGAGTTAGATCTCAGACCATGAGCTTAAAGCGGGCATCCTCAAGTGGCTACAGCAAGAGTAGAAAGTTTCAGTAAAATAAAATGTACCCACAAGGGAGGGAGGCCACTACAGAACTTACGTGTTTTAAGTTCTGTGCATAAAATAATCTCCTCTAAGGTTTTTGTAAGCATAGCAGTGCCCTCAAACTACTTATAGGGTTGAAATATATATTACCTACATGGTCCAGGAACCTACAAGGCAAAACAATTATTTGAAAAGTGATTCTAGGCTGGTAATACTCCTGGAGCATCTGATAAAATTAAATACAAGAGCTATAGTTCCGTATCTTCATCCAAGGTTACAAAAGACTCCCTCAGATAAAGTCCAGCTGAAGATGTGCTTATGCAAGGAGCAACTCCAGTGTGAGCCACAGGCACAGCACAGTGTGAAGTTGGTAGAAGCAGTAGAAATGTAGAAGGATGGAAGAGAATGGAGGGCCCGGCATTAGGCTGCAAGATTTCAGAAAATGGCACACAAAATTGGTAGAGAAAAGGGTATAAATTTACTAGCTGTCATGGAAATTGGTTATTATATCTTAGAAAGCTAGATTATGCCTGTACCTCCATCTGCACACCAAAATCAGTGAAAACAGTAAAACTGTTAGAAGATAATGAGAACATACTCTGATCTTATAGTAAAAAGTGATCTCTTAAATATGATATATGAAGGACAAACCTTAAAAGACTATTAAAATTAAAACTTCTTTGCAATGAGATGGCTGAAGGGCTGAGAAGACTGGAAGAAGATATTTGCATAGAATCCACACAGGATTAGCATCCAGAGTTTATGATGAAATCCAACAATTCAACAAAACAAAGCAATGAAAAATTATGTAAAGACAATTAAAAAAAGATAACCTAATAATATATGAAAGGGTGTTCAACCTTTTGATTTAATGCAGATTAAGGTAACAGTGTGATGTCATTTGACACCCAGAACTCTGACATGACTAGCTTAGGGTCTAGGCAGAGCAGTAGGGCACCCCAAACACTGCTGGTGAGAACGTTGATTGTTGCATCTCTTTGGGGAGCAATCCAGCAAAAGTAGTAATGCTCCTATCTGTGATACAACATGCTCCTATCTGTGATACAACAGTGTCCCTCCTGGAGATATACCCTGGACTTCAGGACCTGGAAGCCCTCTTGTCCACACAGCCGATGAATCATGGAAGCCACAGGGTATAGAGAACACAAGCAGGCATCAGAGATGGATCTTTGCAGAACCTCTGCATGAAGGAGACAGAGAGGCATCTGGAAAGAAAGGAGACCCCAGAATATAGGTCAGGGCTGCCAAAGACAGAATGCAAGGGAAGGGGATTGGCCTGTTGTATCCAATACCACTGAGTTTGGGGAGGAGGATGTCTTCAAAGGGACTGTTGAATTTGTCGGTTGGAAACCATTGAGGAAAATCTTGAAAGAACTCTACACAGAGTGATGTGGACAGTATGACAGGGATTAGCCCATGTGTATGGTGAGGGCGTGGGAGCCTGAGCTGTCATTTGAATTAAGTGCTTGGCTTAAGAAAAGTGGATGAGTTATTCAGTAAGATTGGTTGTGTGAAGAAGGAAGATCGACTTACTCACTTGTGGATGTGTCAGGATCAAGGGAAAGACAGTTTGTTTTCTGGAAACCTGAGGCGAGCTGTTTACAGAGAAGTCAACAGAGTAAAGTTACAAGAGGAACCCGGGCGAGTGATACAGTGTGACTGTATCTTTAAGGTTTGATTTCTGCTGCAGAAAAAATAAAAAGAGGTATTTTTATGTACTTTCAATTGGAATTTGCATACATTGGAAAGAGAAAACTTCACAGAATGAAACCCTAAAGGGCATTCGAGTGCCTAGTAACTGCGACTCCAGCACCAGATGACATGTGAAAAATACACTGTTTTTAATGCAGTCATTGCAAGACTTTTTTCTTTTGTCTTCTTCTGGATTCTTGTTTGTTTGCTTTTAGTCAGGCGAGGAAATAGTTTCATTGTAAGATCTTGGGAACCGAGGGGTGGAATGCTTTCTGTCTTTTCTTCACAAACTTTTGGCAAGAGTTGAGGTTTACCTTGCGGAATGTATTATACGAAACTGTGGTAGTCAGAACAGGGCTTTGTTTGTTTGTCTTAACAATCCTCCATTTTTTTTTAAATTTCCACTAGTGGGAGAAAGGGAGAAAATTCAAATTGCATTTTCTTTCCATGACATTTTTAAAAAATATCACTACACCCTGGTGGTCTCTCTCCTGGCTTGGACAAGCTGCTTTCCTCAGGCCCAGCCTGGCTTCCTGTGTCCCAGCTGCTTCCTGCCTCTGTATAGCCTGTGTGTCCTGGACGCTGCTGTGGGGTCATTTTGCCTAACCCTGACTGCCCACATGGCAGAGCCTCTGACTCTCAGCTCAGTGCTTTTAACATAAAGGCACTAATAGCCCCAGAGAACTAGACTTCAAGGCCTCTCTCTGAAATCATACTGCACCAGCAGATCCTGTGGTTCACAGAAGCCTCAAAAAAAACTCTTCCCAGATCCCCAAGGGGGACATCAGGGAATGGGGTTGGTGGCAAGAGTGGCCCTGGTTTCTGTGTCCCCCTCACACATCTGAAGTTCCCCCCCCATCTGAAGTTTCCCCCTCTCTCGGGGTACAGCCTAGAGATTTCTACCTTTGACTCTCTGCTCTTTCATTTTCCTCTCCATCTTCTCAGTATGTCCTAGGCCATAATTAAGTAGTGGTCTTCTTTTCCTTGTCTCATGCCACTTTTTACAAGTAGTAGAAGCATAAATCTCTTCCTAATTGGAAGGGGGACCATCCCCCAACTCTAGGAGAGGGGGCATGGAAGTGGGTCTTCTGGTCCTGGTTCTTGATGCACTAAAGGTGCAGATAAAAGAAAACAGTAGTGCTTCCTCTCCAAACAATATTTGGTTCATGAGCTCAATATTCAACAATATTGAACAATTCAACAATATTCAGTTATTGTGCTGCAAAGTCTTATTTCATTATAAAAACTTGTAAAGATACAAAGGAAAAAAATCATACAGATCGTTGGGTCTACCTCCTAAATCTGTTGTTCTATAAACCAAAAATAAAACTCAAAGTGCCTCAACCAACTGGAGGGCCCTCCCCTTGGCCAAGGGCATTCCAAAGTTAATCTGAAAAATGAATTCAGGCCACAGTGGGAAGTGGGGGTAAGACATGCTTCATAATGATCCCTTCCTCCCTGTGGAATTCAGGCACAGCTGACCGGCATTAACATTAACAGAGACCTTAAGACTGACAGAACTTAAACATCTGAGACATTTACAATCTATTTTCTCTGAAGCCTGTGGCACTTAATTTGTGTGATAAAACCTAGATCTCCATGACTCCTTACCTTAACTCAGATATTCCCTTCAATTGGTTCCAGGTCTTTCCATGAACTGTTTCAACCCATTGCCAATCAGAAAATCTTTGAATCCACCTATGACCTGGATACTCCCTGTTTCTGGTTTTCCCATCTTTCCTGACAAAATGGATAGACATCTTACATGTATGGATTGATGTCTTACCTGTCTCTAAAATGTATAAAACCAAGTTATAGCCTGACCACCTCCTTGGGCACATGTTCTCAGGATCTCCTGAGGGCTGTGTCATGGGCCATTTGTCACACATATTTGGCTCAGAGTAAATCTCCTCAAATAATAGTTCGTGGAGTCTAACTCTTTTTGTTGACACTTCCTGTCTTGCATTCATGTTAGAATTTCTACCTAGGCATGCTGCTGCCTAGCCAGGCCGTGTTTCCAAGATTCCCTTGCAGCTCAGTTTGCCCACAAGGCTAAGTCCTGGCCAATGGGGTGTATAGGGAGGGATGTGTGGAGCTTCCAGGCAGTGCCTTCTCTTCCCTTCTGCTGTCTGGGATACTGATGTGGGATAAGCCAGCTTTGGTGCAGAGCATGACACCTTGTGACCCCATATATCTGAGAGAGGTCTCAGTACATTTAGAAGGTTTAAAGATGTTTAGGATGTGTGCCTGTGACAGCCTCAGGAGGTCCTAGTGACATGTGCCCAAGGTGGTCAGGGCACAGCGTGGTTTTATACATTTTAGGGAGACATGAGACATCAGTATGTGTAAAATGTATGTAGGTGTGGTCCGGAAAGGCGGGACAACTAGAAGCAGGGAGGGGTTTTCCAGGTGGTAGGTAGGTAAGAGACAAATGGCTGCATTCCTTTGAGTTTCTGATTAGCCTCTCCAAAGGAAGCAATCACATGTGCATGCATCTCATTGAGTAAAGGGATGACGTTGAAAAGAATAGGAGGCAGGTTTGCCCAAAGCAGTTCCCAGATTAACTTTTCCCTTAGCTTGGTGATTTTGGGGTCCCAAGATTTATTTCCCTTTCACAACTTTATGGAGGACAGAGCAACAAGGCAGGAGGAGGGAGCTGCCCTTCCAACCAGGTATTCCTCTCATCTCACTATTTTATGAGGGAGAAATAAACTTCCATCTTATAGAAGCTACTGTCATTTGTGGTTTCTGTGATGGCAGCCAGACCCGTATTCTAACAAATCTGCACATTGCTAAATTGGAAAACATCATCCTGATTAAGAAAGATGGTGTCATAACACTGCATTTCACAAAATTAGAGAAGCTGAATAAATGATTAGTGAACCAGATGAAGTCAATGCGTTCTTTTTTTTTTTTTTTTTTTTGAGATTTTCGCTTGTTACCCAGGCTGGAGTGTAATGGTGTGATCTCGGCTCACCGCAACCTCTGCTTCCTGGGTTCAGGCAATTCTCCTGCCTCAGCCTCCCGAGTAGCTGGGATTACAGGCATGTGCCACCATGCCCAGCTAATTTTTTGTATTTTTAGTAGAGACGGGGTTTCACCATGTTGACCAGGATGGTCCCGATCTCTTGACCTCATGATCCACCTGCCTCGGCCTCCCAAAGTGCTGGGATTATAGGTGTAAGCCACCGCGCCTGGCCAATACATTCTTAAACATTCTTAAAACATTAAAGTACTTGCAAATTTAAAGTAATGATACACTCTTATTTAACTTGGTAATCTGGAAGCTAGGCTTATCCGAAAGCCTTTCTTGGCACATTATTTTTAGTAAGCATGAATATCAATGCCTACCCTTACATTGCTAATTCTGGTTGATTAAATGATGAAGGACCTATCTGTGGGACAATGAACTCAATCAACCCACAGAGGGACATTAGAAGTACAGGAAGCTTTCACTGGTGTGACCATTTGGGGAAAGTTGCCTTTGATATTTGGGTCATACAGGATCCCAGCAGCTGTGCATTTGATGTTGATAAAAACAAAATAACCAAATTGTCTCAGTGAGGGATCAAAGTAAAATATTAAAATATTGCCATCTTCTGTTTATTAACTTATGGGTGGTAGGTGCAGGGGTTAGGTGCAAAGAATGGCTGTTTGGTTTTTTTTTTGATAAATTTGTAAAATTGTATGTGTATTTGAGGTCATGGTCACAAAAAGTGGAAGACAAATGGTGCTGTCTTCCTAAGGGGTTCTCAGGTGCATCCCTGGAGAGCTAACTGGATGCAGTGTATTGTCAGAAAGCTCTGGGGGCTACCAGTTCAAGAAGTCTTGCTGTACTGCCTTACTGATTAGACATTTTCCAAGCTGCTTTTTGAAAGGATTGTTTCCCCAGGGCCCAAAAGGAAATGACTCTTACAGGGCTGGGGCCATCCTGTCCACAACACGCCTGATGCTGTCGGATCTGAACATGTGCACAGATAGACGGACTTGTCACCGTGAACTCTGTTTGCATCATCACCTGGGGCTCAGGTGCAACGCTGCCCACTTCTCGCCTGGCCTCTGTGATCGTCTTAGATAGCCATGTTCACTTGTCCTGTTACTGGTATGGGAAAGTAAAACATTTCTCATGTCAAGCCTGCATCAGTCTACTGTCACACTGCTATAAAGAACTGCCTGAGACTGGATAATTTATGAAAAAAATAGTTTTAATTGGCTCACAGTTCCACAGGCTGCACAGAAGCATGGCTGAGGAGTTCTCAGGAAACTTACAGTCATGGTGGGAGGTGAAGGGGAAGCAGGGGTCTTCTTTCCTTGGGGACAGGAGAGAGAAAGTGTGAGGGGGAAAGTGCCACACGCTTTTAAACCATCCACTCTTATGAGAACTCACCATCACGAGAACAGCAAGGAGGAAGTCCACCCCCATGACCCAGTCACCTCCTACCAGGCCCCTCCCCTGATTTCAATTTGAGATGAGATTTGGGTGGGGACACAGAGCTAAACAATGGCAAACCCTTTTCATTTCAACCAGTCATCTTTAAGTGTCACTATATTTATTGTGAAGATTTTAAGGTTATGGCAAAAACTATAGAGAAGTGGAGTGGCCTACCCCAAATCCATGGGGAGGAGCTTGGAAGGTACCAGCATGCATTGTGTCTCATGGAGTCCCTCCATTCTACGTGAAGTCCAGCTTTCTTCAAATGACTGAGGCCTCTCCCCTTGCACCATAGCCTTGCTTTATCATCATCCCTCAGCCTCACAGCGGAGTTTCCAAACCTCAATCCACCAGGTGCTTTCCAGCCCCCATCCATGAGGCTGCTCCCATAGCCCCCCAGCCCCCCCAGCCCACTTACCCTTGGGCTTCTTCAGGTCCCACCCAGGCTCTTCATGGGTGGCTTTTGTGCTCCTCACTGCTGTTAGTCATTTGCACTGCACCTTGTGCTTTTACCTTGTATTTGATTATAATTAATTACTTTAATGATTATCGGTTTAATTTCTTTGTCTCCACTTGACTGGGAGTTTCAAAAAATTCAGAGACTCCATTTGATATATTTTGCTACTGTGTCTCTATTGGTTATTAGTGCATGGTGAGGACTTTTGAATGAATGCATGTATCCCTTTTAGAGTCCACTAAGCCTAGGATTTCCCTGGGTTTCTTGTGGATCTGTGATGTGCTAGGCATGACTAAAAATTCAAGTTGAGGAAGATTGTCCCTATTCTTAAAGACCGTATATTCTTGCATTCTCTAGGTCAGTTTCTTGTTTAGAATCCATGGACCTTTTGGATTTAGAATTCACCTGTTGGAAGGCCTTTTTAACAATCCAGGTGTGGGTTAGGAATGTCTCACCTGGAGAAGCTGCAATTGGGGTGTATGGAAGGGAAGCTGTGGAGGTTTAAGGAAAGATGAAGTTTGTTAACTGTTGCAGACTTGGAGTCGAAATTAAATGAGCAGAGGTGAGGCCAGAGGGCAAATACAGAAGAAAGAAGGAAGGAGATGAGGACTCAGGAAAGGAAAGAGGATCAGGGAAAGAGGTAGGGGAAGCAACAGAAAATGCCAACATCATGGAAACACAAAGAAAAGTGCTTCTGAAGGGTAATGGGGGCAACAGAATGAAGACCTTCCGGAAGGTGGTTTTGTGCATGGGGGCAACAGAAGGAAGACCTTCCGGAAGGTGGTTTTGTGCATGGGGGCAACAGAAGGAAGACCTTCCGGAAGGTGGTTTTGTGCACTGGTGGGAGTGGGAGGGAGGCCACAGAGGCTGAGGAGAAAAGAGAGGTGACTTCAGCAGCGTGACTTCAGGCCACCCACTCAAGATTTTATCCTGAGGGGAAGGAAGGAAGAATGGCTCTGCTGACCTCCAGCTGCCTTCCAATGCCAGGACTTGTGAGCGTGAGACTCTGTGGTGGCTACGCTGTTTCTCTGGGGCGACTTGTATGTGACTGGAGAAGGTAAATAGAAGATGCAGTAGAGCCCAGTGAAAACCTTATTGGGACTTCAAGAGACTTGCCCATGTTTCAAAGCAGGGTGTCAGTGGCATTTGAACCAGAGGGACTCCATTTTGAATGGGGGCTGGGTAAAATAAGGCTGAGACCTACTGGGCTGCATTCCCAAGAGGTTAAGGCATTCTTATTCACAGGATGAGACAGGAGGTCAGCACAGGGCACAGGTCACAGAGACCCTGCTGATAAGACAGCATGTGGTAAAGAAGCCTGCTAAAACCCACCAAAAGCAAGACAGTGACCCAAGTGACAGCTGTTCGTCCTTGCTGCTCATTATACACTAATTATAATGCATTCGCATGCTAAAAGACACTTCCTCCAGTGCCATGACAGTTTACAAATATCATGGCAATGTCAGGAAGTTACCCTATATGGCCTAAAAAAGGGAAGGAATTCTCAGTTCTAGGAATTGCCCAGCCCTTTCCCGGAAAACTCATGAATGTGATTATATGCCCTTGTTGAGCATATAATCAAGAAGTATATGGTCAAGTGTATAATCAATAAATAGAATCAGTTGAGAAGCCCATACATACTGTTTCTCTGCCCACGGAGTAGCCAGTCCTGAATTCCTTTCCTTTCCTAATAAACTTGCTGTTACTTTCCTATATGGACTCACCCCAGATTCTTTCTTGTCGGGGGTGGGGGGGTCCAAAAACTCTCTTGGGGACTGGATTGGGACAGCTTTCCCGTAACAGGGGGAACAGGGCCAGTGCTGGGAAGAGGCAGGGCCTGGGGTGGGGGTCTGGGGATGGGGGCATTGAACATAGAAGGAAGACCCTGACAGGACCCGGAGCCCTAGGGTACTCTAAGCCAGGGGAAGCGTTTCTTCCTGGTGACAGAAGGAGAAGCACGCTTCCTTCACACCCACTTCAAATCAACTAGGGAACACAGCAGTGCTTTTAACAACAGTCACGTGCAGCTCTCCCTTAACCTGCCTCCCTGCACTCGCATGGGATCCCCACTGAGGTGCGGCACTCACTGGACAAGCACAGACCAAGGTCTGCAGAGCAGGGTCAAGGGAGGTGCTCTACAGGGAAAAACTCACTGGCTGTGTCTTTGACAGGAAAGTGGGAATCATTGGGAACAGAACAATAGCAAAAATGATGGTTCATTTCCAGTGGGTGTGGGAGAAACTCTTTACTAGTTACTATTGATTATTGCTAGTTACTGATACGCTCTGGTCTGCAGGTGTCCTGACTCAATGCCTCATGCTGGGAAGGAGGGGAGTAAGGGACAAAAGGGAAGGGAGCAGCGTATGTACTGGCAACCCAGGAAGTAAAGCAACAAGCTCAGGGTTTGCATCTGCTTCAGATTTTGAGAAATAGTGTTTTCAGTGGATCCTGAACAATTCTGTGGGAGAAGACAGAATAGGTGAGTTGTGAGAATGTGAAAGAATCAACACCGATTGCCAACGTCCTAACATCTTTGTGATAAAGAGGCATTATGTTCATGAGGGAGGTGAATGAGGGAAAAGATGGATGTAAAAATGATTTCTGGCTCTTATGAACAAAGCATATTTCTTATTCACAAAAGCTCTAAATGGCTCTCAATATTTAATAACTCCTTTCATGCCATATAGTCCAAAAAAACCTTTCAAAATGGTAAGATTGTAGCTCAGTTACACATAAATAGGCTAAACTTTTTTTTTACAAGTTTGAATTTAAATGATGAAAATCGACATTTTCATCTCGCAGAAGAAAATGAATTGCAGATCTCCTAAATACATACTTACAAAATGCACACATCTGAATCTGAAAGCTTGCCTGTGAATGACAGGGGGCTTTGCCCAGGTAGACTTTGAAGCATTCTGTACAGCTTTTCAAGAAAGGAGTGCCTTTGAAACCTAACAAAGTTGTAGCACTAAATATTTTAGCGGTGATTTATGAACAGGGTTAAAAAATGCCTTTTCTTTCATTAAAAAAAGTTCTGACACTTAGCAAAATGATGAGGATTTCTGTGTTAAAATGTTTTGCAAGGCAGCTTCCAAGCAATAGATTTATAAATACTTCCCTTTTTAAATTTAAAAGCCAAAATAAATTAGGAAAAAGAAGCTCCAAATTAAAGGTATCCAGTTAAATGGAGAAGAACTCTGGGTTTTTTCCTGACCTCACAGTGTTTGAACCCTGAACTACAGCCCCCGTCAAAGGTATGCAGGAGTGACCTTGTGAGAGTTCCTCTCTCAGTCCCCCTCCAGTGTACACACACAGGCACCCTAACAGAACACATCACCATTTTGACGATTTACTAAGCTTGCTTTAAAATCATGCTTCTCTCAACACTGACCATTTTCTATTTAGGTTATTACTATTTTAAAGAAAATATCTGGCCGGGTGCGGTGGCTCATGCCTGTAATCCCAACACTTTGGGAGGCTGAGACGGGCGGATCGCCTGAGGTCAGGCGTTCTCGACCAGCCTGACCAATATGGTGAAAGCCTGGCCCTACTAAAAGAGAAAAAAAATAAAAATAAATTAGCTGGGCGTCTTGGTATTGCCTTTAGTCCCAGCTACTTGGGAGGCTGAGCCAGGAGAATTGCATGAACCCGAGAGGCAAGGATTGCAGTGAGCCGAGATCGTGCCACTGCACTCCAGTCTGGATGACAGAGCGGAACTCCATCAGGAAAAAAAAAATCCAATGTGTCCAGAGCATTTTATGCACATGTAAATGTAATTTAAAACTGATACACAATGTGTGTATATTATGCAGCAAAAGAGTTAAGAAACAGTACTCGTTAGCTGCTTGGCGAGGGGATGAAAAATGAGGCAGAAGAGGAAGCGATGGCAGGGTCCTTTGGGCAGCAAGGGGGCTCCCTGTGGCCGGGTCCTTTTGTGCTTTGTGATTGAATCCAGCCAGACCTCTGAAGCTCCTTTCCTTTTGGCTTGTGTGGCGATGGGGGTTGTTGCTGGGGATAGGCAGAGGCAGGAGGAGTGAATGAGAAAAAAGAAAAGTTGGCCACACAAATACAATGCCAGGGACTGTGGTCCCGGTTCTAGGGGAGAGCGAGTGGGAAGTTGCTGGAGCGCCACAAAGCAGCTCTCGTTCCCATGGAAACCGATGTTTAGCGCTGAATGCCTCGCTTGACTCTGTGTACCCCCCTTCCTCTGTCTTTTGAAATCTCCTTTGGAGACGCATTGTCTTCTTGGTTTGTTGTTGTTGTTGTTGTTTTGTTTCGTTTTAATAAAAATAAAGACTATGGAGAGGAAAACACTCCCCGCCTCAAGACCTCCCGTGGATGGGCTGATGACACATTTCCCGGTGGGTTTGAAATCTGGCTGGATCTCCCCAGATCTAAGATCTGGTACCTTGTCTTCCAGCCATGTAGTGACAGGCCACCAAGAGCTGTGCCAGGCGGAGATTGGCAGACTAATTTGAATACCAATGCTGCTCTGGGCGGGCTTCCAGTTACTAGGTGGGAAGGCCCAGGAGGGCAGGCAGGGTGGGGGCCAGGGTGGATTCAATAGAGGCTTCTGGGGAGAGATGGGGCGTTCTCCCACCATTATGTGCCTCCTTCCTTCCCCTACTCCCATGCCCCTTCTCTGCTGGGTTATTGGCAAGTCTACTTTCTATTCTTCAAGGATTAATGCCTCAGTGCAAGAGGAAAATTGGCAATTAAAAATATCTCAAAGCCTGGGATTTCTGTCGCTTTATCATTTTCCAGTTAGATTTCATTAGGATGCTGCTGCAGGGAGAAGTTTAGGGCTTTTGTTGCTGTGTTGTCAAAGAGTTTAAAACTACGAGCAGGATATTTTTATCTTTAGAGAAAAAAGACAGGAACCTTTTGTGCTAATGGAGCTTAGCTAACATCTATAAGCAGGGAGCATTTCTAAGGGGAAAGTGAGTTACTATAACACTCTCTAACAAAATAATCTGCTTATAAAAAATAAGATATTACATTCTTATCAGAACTGCTGAATATAATTTATTTGGTACTTTTCCACATTTGAAATTTTTAAAAATCAGAGATTATATGTACTTATGGAAATTCCTTTCACACCCCCCCAATAAAATATTTTAAATGTAAAAGATTGTAAGTGTGCATCTTTGCATGGTGAACTATCATGTTGAAATAATTTCTCAGCTTCTGAGACTCAAATGAAATTCCCCAGGCAGGTTGAAGTGCTGAATGCCCTCGTAGAAGCTCCCGAGGAGCCTGCCTTCTTTCCGACCCCGTTACCATTCACAGCTGGCAGGTTGCAGTGGTTTCTGGCAGGGAAGGGCCCCGCAGTGCCCCTCCTGTGGCCACACACGCTCCTTTATTGCTCCAGCACCCACCTGCTGCTTGCATTTGCGATTTGGGTGGCGTGATGCCAGTGACATCAGACAGGCCAGGGTATTGTCTGAGTCTCAGGGCAGATATAAGCTGTCATCATCAGTGAATATTTGTTAGGTGTTCGTCTGCACAGGGCTTCCTGCCAGGAGTGACCAGCAACAGACTGGGAAACACAGATGAAGCTGGATCATTTTGGGAGGCAAGGCGCCTTGTGCCAGTGATCACTTGTGTGCCAGTTTTATTTCTTTGTAACTGAAAAACGTGGCCCCCAATTTCTGTATCATGGTTCTAACAAGGCTAGCAGAAGTCCTAGACCTTTGTTACAGAGCAGCAGCTTTTCTCTTTATATGATATTTTTGGGCTTTCTTTATGGAAAGCCTTACACATTCTTGTTTTTCATGATTACCCTTTAAACCTATCGCATTATTACCTGAGAAAACTCGGGGAAGATTTCTTGTTCAGAGCTAAGCAAAATAGTATTCACTGTAAGATCTAATGAGGCAGCACAAGTGGGTTTTATTTCTGTGCTGGTCATAAATAGTTTCAAAAACATACTAGTAAAGAAGAGTAAAGCTGGAAGAAAACACTTGTCACTGGGAAGTCTTTGACTGTGGCCAGCACTGAGGTCACCTTGTCTGTATGCCTGGGAGTTTTCTCCTTGCCCAGCCTATGAAATGAATGGTTTAATAGAGAAGGAACGTTCAACCTCAAAATGTAAATCTTTAGCCAAGTTAACAGACACACTGGGGCACTGTATTAACTCGCATTTACATTCAAGCAACACGGTCACTCCGAGGTCCTCATCTGTGCCGGAAAGCGGCCGCTGCAGGACCTTCAAAGAGCCTTAAGCACGTGGGTTACTGGGTGAACCCCAAATAGTCAAACCAGTCTTTCCCAGCTCGAAATGACCAGCTGTACGGAACACTAGGTGAGAAGTGAGGAGCGGTGGAGTAAGGCGCTGGCTTGCTCAGGAGGAGCTGTGGAGGGAGGGGCAAGGCTGTGTTGTCTGTGTGTGGGCGCGGATGGGGACTCTGGCGTTCGTCGCCTCTGTGCTACACATCTACCTTTCATGCGTTTTCCCGTGCGCGCCTTCTAGGGATGAGCGGTCACCTACCATCTTGCATGTTTATTTTCTTCAGTTCAAGGGCTCCCAGGGCCAGATGCACAGAGTTTGACACCGTTTGGTAAAAGAAAGAAAGAATAAAGTCTGCTAACGAGTTCCACTTTTCGTTTCCTGGTAGGAGAGTCAGAATAGGCTTTTCATCTGTTTTCGCTTTTTCTTATTTTGGCTTTCAAGCCTTGCCAGGGTGGTCAGACTCTGCATTTTGAGGCCAGGCTTTGCTGATGGAGGAGGCTGAGGGGCAGCTGCAGAGTAGGCAGTGGCTTGATTCTCCGTGAGTGTGACAGCAGGAGTCTCTGCAAGTGTGCGGCCCTGCTGGAGTCGTTGCTTAATATCTCAATTTTTTGAGGCCCTGAAATTGTGCAGACACCTTGAATCAATTTTCATCTCATTCCGGGGCATTACTTCCAACTGCCACTCGGCCATGGCTGCTCCCCCAGGGGCTTTGTTAATGAATATAATTTTACTGCAACAAAAGAAGCTATGGGAACCGTAAGTTCTACAGGGAAAACAGCACTTTCTTCTTTCCCCAAGTGGAGTTTGTAGAGTTGCAGCTTTTCTTCAGGAGACACACATTCACATGGGTCCCTATTTAGGGGATCCTGTTTTTTTTTTTCCAGTGGGAGGTTTTGAATTACCCACCTATCAAGACACTTGCTTATGCTCAAGAGCTCAAAATCCTCATTTCAGATTCTTTTCAGTAGTACTATCGTACCCCGTTTCTCTGTGTATTACCTGGTTCAGAAGTACATGTGGTGCTTTAAAACTGTGTCAGGTTAATAATAAGAAACTTAGAAATGTTACTTGAGCTTTGAAAAACAGGGCTCCATATATCACGGTGATGTTGGAAGTGTGACGTCCATAGACCCAGGCCTTTTCCTCTCTGACGTTCACTCTCGCTCCCTCCTTTCCATCTTAAACATCCTCCATCTGGTTCACAGTTGCCTGTCCACTAAGAAGACTTTGTGGCCGGCCGCAGGGTGGGCTAGGGCTAGACTTTTCCCCTGGTATTTCTGCTGCCTCAGTTAACTGGACATCAATGAGTTTGAATAATGGGTTGGTTTGTTATGCAGAAATAGATACTGATTCCTAGGAAGTTAGCTCCTTCAGAGGAAGTTTCCATTGGCAAATAGGACACAAAGGAGAAGCCAACTTAACTCACCAAAAATGTCCTCAATTCCAATCACCTTGTCTACAGCAGCCCGCAGTCCTCTGGCATCGCCAACAACTTCACCCCCTACCCCTACATTTCTAAACCAGAGGAGGCACATCTTACTCCGCCCTGTGGGCCTCCCTGCTCATGACAAGGCATGGCTGGTGGATGGTGTGTGTACATTTCAGTAAGGGAGAGTAGCGCTTCAAGTACAAATCACTGATTATTTACGGATTCATTTGCTCATGTGTTTGTATGTAAAACATTCACGAATTGTCTATAGAGGTAAGTAAGATAGGGTTAGCCACGTCAAGCGTTTACAATCCACTGGGGCTCATGAAATTATAATGGGTATTATTATAGTAATTACTGTAACGGATGTTTATACTCGAGGTGCTATGGGAACACGGAAAAGCGAACCCTTGACTCTGATGTTGGGAAAAACAATGAAAAATATGACGAAGTGCGTTTTATTGTAAAAGTAAAGTGGAGAAAAGTAAAAGTGTTGGTACATTTGAGTAGAGGGAGAAGGCAAGGACGCACGATGTGGGCTCTGGAGACTATGTGTGGGTTACTTCTTCTGTATAAAGACTGTATTCACAATTACATAATTATTTTATGACTCAGTATAAAGATTACTATATCAATATTGTTTATGAAAACATTTTGTTTAACCCCAACATCCATTTTTTTCTTCTGATTTTAAGAGAAATTAAAATATTTTGAAGGCTCCTTAAAGTATTGGGGGCCCTTGGCACTGGCCCTGGGTCAGCCCTGGGAGAAGGCATGGAGAGGGAGAAAGAAGAGGAAGAGAAGAACCAAGTTGTAGAAAGAAGAGAAGAAAAGCAGTCCTGCAAAAGAAAAGCATGAGATGTGTGGAGATCACACACAGAAAAGGTGACCCTACATCGCCAACTGATAAAAACATGAAAAGAAAATCGAAAGAAAGTAGAAAAGGGAGATGAAACCAAAAATGGTCCCTGAAAACAACAAAATGTAAAAAGCGTCAGAAAGTTTTCCTTTGAGTAGGGCCCCGAGAGGGCGGGAGGGCCGGGTTGTTCCCTCCACTGCTTGGTAGCCAAGGCTGTCCCTGGAGCAGGAACAGTGAGGGAGGGAGGCTACCCTAGGACCGGAAGATCTGAACTGGGCTGGCCCCCGGTAGCTTGTCAGGTAGGTTGGTACTCAATGACTCAGCCTGCCTTAAGAGGCAGATTTTGTGTGCAAGTAGGAATGATCTAGTCCTCCTTCTACAAATGGAATCCTAGCTCAAAACGCGGAAAAGGAAGGAATCATATTAAGAAGCATCACAGTTATTTACAGCTTTACATTAACCCGAATCGCATTAGCGGTTTACATTCTCGACTCTTTTATTCTTGAGACGGAGTCTCATTCTGTTGCCCAGGCTGGAGTCGGCGGCGTGATCTCAGCTCACTGCAGCCCCCGCCCCCTGGGTTCAAGCAATTTTCCCGCCTCAGTCTCCCAAGTAGCTGGGACTACAGGCACACCCATCATGCCAGGCTAATTTTTGTCTTTTTAGTAGACAAAGGGTTTTGCCATATTGGCCAAGCCGGTCTCATACTCCTGACCTCAAGGGATCTACCTGCCTGGGCCTCCCAAAGTGCTGGGATGACAGAAGTGTGAGCCACCAAACCTGGCCCATTCTGGACTTCATTACATTTATTATTATTTTTTTTACACATGGTCTCCTAATAAAATGAAAATTTTTTTTTTGGAAAGAAAAAAAGGAGTGAAGGAGAGAAAGAGGAAGAAAAAGAGGGAGAGAGAACGGAAATATTGCTTTATTCTAAAAGTGGGTATTAATAATGGCCGATCAATATTTTGTGTACTTAAGGTGGAGAATGTATACTTTGTGTATTTAAAATGACAGAAGTGTGAGCCACCGAACCTGGCCCTGGACTTCATTACATTTATTTTGCGATTGTTTCTAACTGCCTCTCACAGAACAAACTTTTCACGAGTATAATACATTTTCATGTACTTACTTATTTTCATATTCACAGTAGCCCTGCGAATAAGATATCACTCTTCTCACTTTATAAATGAGAAGCCAGATCAGAGTTTGTGACTGGCCCTAAGTCACACAGTTAGGGAATTTCATGAGGAGGGACTGACTTGACACTAGTGTGTGTGTGTTCACGCCTGTGTATGTGTGTTTCATTGGCACTGCTTTTCTGTGTAATGTTAAAAGAGAACTGATTCCACATTTATTAGGGCATCCTTACACACTTTTCTCCATGTTTTTCTCATTTGGTTATTTATGTATTCCAAAGTCTGCCTAACATTTCCTTCACTCTCTCTAATGAAAGCAGCACTCTGATCATCCATCACTGGTTTGACTGGCTGACATCTTAAATACGGAACCATGAGTAAGCTACTTTTCCTTTGATACTTAGGCATAAAATTTGACATACCAAATGTTTATGAAGTTTTTCTGACACAGCTTGGAATTCTCATGTGTCTGTGGATGACATGCAAATTATTTCTCTTAGCATGCAGAAAATCCAAATGTAATTTAGAAAACATTTCAGCTGGGCACGGTGGCTCATGCCTGTAATCCCAGCACTTTTGGAGGCTGAGGCTGGCAGATAGTTAAAGACCAGCCTGGCCAACATGGCGAAATCCCAACTATACTAAAAAATACAAAAATTAGCTGGGTGTTGTGGTGAGTGCCTATAATCCCAGCTACTCAGGAGGCTGAGGCAGGGAGAATTGCTTGAATCTGGGAGGTGGAGGTGAGTCTCCGAGCCGCTGAGCCTCCAAGATTGTACCACTACACTCCAGTCTGGGCAAAAAAGTGAGACTCCGGCTCAGACAAAAAAAAAAGCATTTCTTAGAAACATCCAAATGCACTGAAGGTAGTCACATTCAATGCATAACTTGGCAAGTTTTATTTTTTCCCTGTAACATAATTTTAAAGGAATCTAGTGCTTAAGAAAGTTCCTTATGCATTGAGGCAAAGGTAGAGTTTTGCGAAAGAGGTTAGACCTTGGTAAGTTTAAAGCAACATTCATTGGCTTCAGTGTGTCATCCCCAAAGATTGAGCCATAGACAGTTGCCATGTGCTTGGTTCAAATCAGTGAGAAATTATACAGAGCAGGAAGAAGTTGTGGTTGATTCACTACCCCCACTGGAAAGCCATTGATTCAAACCATACCCTGTTCTCAGTGGCCAGTTCTATTTTAATCTTATTCCTCCTAAGTGTAGCTTGACTGGGCCACAGATGGGTGGTTCTGTGGACTAAGATTAACATAGGAATTCAGTAAATCCTGGCTCCTAGCTGGGGTTCTGTCATTAAGTCACCAAGGAAGGTCAATAAATTGGTCTAGCTTTTATGTGCTAATGTTTTCTCATTTTCTA
>CM052651.1:149867785-149949296 GCA_028533165.1 Leontopithecus rosalia
TTTTTTTTTTTTTTTTTTTGAGATGGAGTTTCGCTCTTGTTACCCAGGCTGGAGTGCAATGGTGCGATCTCGGCTCACCGCAACCTCCACCTCCTGGGTTCAGGCAATTCTCCTGCCTCAGCCTCCTGAGTAGCTGGGATTACAGGCATGCGCCATCATGCCCAGCTAATTTTTTGTATTTTTAGTAGAGACGGGGTTTCACCATGTTGACCAGGATGGTCTCCATCTTTTGACCTTGTGATCCACCCACCTTGGCCTCCCAAAGTGCTGGGATTACAGGCGTGAGCCACCGCGCCCGGCCTTCACAGAGTGATTCTAAGGGTTACAAATGGAGAAACATTTGACACCCTTGTAAACCTGTAAAGCTCTGTTTATTCAACTATAATAATAAGTACTGCCTGAGTTCTTACTGTGCATAAGCTACTAGGTACAGAAAGAAGTAAGAACCTGCTCTACCCTCAAAAGACCCCAGCCTAACTGGAAACAAACATGTAATAACTAGAGTATGCATCTAGTATACTGTCAGCTTTAGCACAATAGGATATCTCCTAAACTCTGTAGAATATTTCTGTGTAAGTAAAAAAATGTGAGAATTAATTCAATGTGAGACAGTGGATCAGGAAGGTGGGATTTAGAAGGAACCAATGGAAGATATAAGAGCTAAGATGCTCTGTGGGGAAGGCGGAGGAGTGCTTCCCGAGGAGATGCAATGGGCCAGGTGGAAGGGGTGGCTGGCCACAGAGCTTCCAGGATTCCGGGTGGGTGGAGTCCAGCCTGGAATGGTGGATCACGGCAGCTGGTCAGATACCTTTACGATTATATTTACATCTGGAGCCCAAGAGGTGTTGATGTGAGAAGGTAACATGTCAGCATTGCTGCTTCAGGAATATCTGTGGTGGCAGAATAGAAAGGGTTGGAAGGGAACGGGGCTGAGTCCGGGAAGCTGTTTTGGAGGCAGCTGGAGTCGTGACAACGTTAGCAGCGGCGAATCCACAGGGGTCTGCAGCAACCTCAGTTCTTGCCTCCTCACAAGAAAGAATTCCACGGAGGGTCACAGGGCAGAGTGAGAGACCAAGACAAGTTCATTACATTTTAGAGCAGGAATGAAAGTAAAGTACACTTGGAAGGGGGTCTGGCGGGGGACTTGAGACAGCAGATGCCCTGTTTGGCCTTTGACTTGGGGTCGTATGCGTTGGCATGCTTCAGGGGTCCTTCGTCCCTTCCGTCCTGACTCTTCCCTTGGGGTGGGCTGTCTGCGTGCGCAGTGGCCGGCCAGCACCCGGGAGAGGAGCATGCGCAGTTGTAGTGCTGGAGTTGTGCGCATGCTCACTTGAGGCGTTTTTTCCCGTTCCTACAGGAAGGTCACAGACCACTGAAACGCCGCCATTTTGCCTTTTAGTGCACCTGCTTGAGCCCGCCCGCCCGGATTCTAAGATCTTACCCGGTAGCTGCTGATCGCGATTCAGGTGTTGCTACCTATTGGAAGACTGCCTTTCCCTGGTACCGCCTGTGACAAATTATTATTTTAGAGAGACAGCAACCACCTGACCATCACCTGACGGCTGCCTGACATTCCCGGTGGGGGTGGGGGTGCCCTCTCCTGCCCTGCTCATGTCTGACTGACCACCTGCTGTAACAATACATCATCACTGTGACAACATGAGAAAACACTGTGTGCAGGACCATATCGACTAGGACAGCCAGACACCCGTAGTCCAGCCACGCCCCCCCACATCTATATACTCCTTTCCAGCAGGAGCACAGAAAGCCCAAGCCACAGCCCTCTGCCATTTCTGTCACTCCCAGGGCACTGAGTTGAAAGAACAGGATCTAGGCTTTATTCTGAGGTCACACGTGTTTACCTTATCCCTAGAATTTGTGCAGATCTTTCAGCCTTTGCTGATTTCCCTGCTGTCACCTGGGACACGATCCACCTCATCCTAAGTCGTACCAGGGCTCTAGGCGATCACCGTGACTGTCGAAACTACCCCTCAAGAGCATGCACGTCCATACACACATCGGGTGTGTGTTATTATTGATTATATTTTAATCCTGTTTTCCATTTATTTGAATTTTCAAGATATTGTGGTCATGTAGTGTTAAATAATTACAACAAAACCTCATCAGCCATTAGTTGACAAATCTATTTTTTCTTACTGCAGAATCATTTTTAAACAAATTACATTTACATAAAACTGTCGGGCACTCAGAAATGTTTAACGAAAAAGAAGCTGCTTCAGCCAGCTGGCAGCTTGTTTCCAACGCCTGTGGTCGGTGATACTCCCTTGAAGATCTGTTCATCTCATAATGAGTCTTTCAAGATGTACTATTTGCTTTATGCACTTAGAAAAGGTGGAGAGAAGAGGCATAAGGGCAAAGCTCCTGTGTTGAATTGATGTTTTTTCGTGTCGGGAAAGTCCATGTCCAACGCAGTCTCATCTGGAGCATGTCTTGTTTCCCAAAGGTCGTGACCTTTCCACCGCGGGCTCTTCTGAAGTCAGGTGACGCAGCAGTCATCTGTTTCTTGGTGTTTCCTTTGCATTTTTCCTTAACATCTTTTCAGGCTCGTGGCAAATGCTGTAGCTAAGTTGGGATAGTTTGATCCCCCTGTACCGTGTTTCATTTGTGACAACTGGTTGCCAGGAATAACATTTCTATTCTTACTATTGTCTCACATTTTAGGTAAAATAACGAAAACAATGTTGTTTCCCAAATAACGCTCATCTAATTATCTGATTTTTAACATTCCTCTTTCCTCTTTAAGCGTGTCTTAAGTTGTTAGTTCTTGATTTGTCTTGTTTCCTTTGAAAATATTTATTATTATTTCACCAATCCCTTCATGCTTAGATTGTTCTATGCCTTATTTTGTATTTTTATGGAGTTCATGTTTGCCCTTTTTGATGGCCAATTTCTTATTTTCTTGTACTTATTGCATATAGCACATTGATCATGCAAAAATTTGAGCTCTTATAGCGATTATGTTTTATTCTAAATGACAAGGTTAATATTTACCAAATTGGACTATATCTTTACAAGTTGAAAAAAGAAATGTATCACTTTGGCACCTTTGGAATATTTGCAACTCTTGAGTTTTTTTGAAGCACAAAAGGTTCCGATTCAGAGAGTACAGGACAGCCTCAGAGACAGCAAGATAAAAATAACCAAATTATTTCCGTTCACTCCTCTGTTTGAAGTAATAAACTGAGAAACAGCATGAATAGTAAGAAGATGAATTGGGAATCTGAAATTCTTTCAGCTTTGCTCATCTAAGATATTCATCGTTTGGAAGTGGTTTATTATAAATGTTCATGTCATTGGTGACCCTTTGCTAAAAGTAAAAAAAAAGCAGCATGTTATCAAGATCTTACTGGCCCAAACCAAGTGTGTGATATTGTATGTTAGAGCCATTATAAATGTCTTTCTCAACAGTTCCACTTTCTTTACTGTGATGTTCAATATTCAGGATGCCACACATTTAATCATATAACATCCATAAGAAATTTAAATGCTTTGAAGTTCATATGGCCACATAAGAGCTTTATAACTTTTGGGCATGAGAAGAAATTCCGTTTTTTACATGGCGGTAAGGGACAAGAGATTAGAAGCCCATGGAAACAGATGGAGGTGGCTTAGACCCAAGCATGGGTTTTGGGAACACAGGCCAGGGGTTGAGGACAGCTTCTGGAGGCTCCTGCTGTTCTTCTGCCCTCCCCCAACCCCATCTAGTCCTCAGCACTGTGTCTCCCTGTCCTTTACTGTGTAACGTTTCTGATTCAGAGCTAACGATGCTGTGAGAACAAATTGGGGGAAAAGAGGTGAAGTTAAAATTAAGCAACTCTGGAAGTATGGGGTGAAGGAGGCCAAAAAAAATTGACTTGAGGATTTACTGAATATTCAACATCCAGATTCTGCCCAGAGAATGTACGGCTCTAAGTGTTGGCTGTTTTTTTTTTTTTTTTTTAAATATTCCTCTGGAGTGCTCTCAGAAAAGTTCTTGTAAAAACGACTGAATGAGAGTGTATGGTTTGCTGTAGAAAAGTTATATTTAAGATAGTTAAAACTAATTTCTAAATGAAAGACAGTTTTGCTTGTGGAGTTTCACAAACATCAAAATGCCTTTTAGATATCTGCCTTAAACTAATCCTAATATGTAACAAAGAGAAGCAATTCTAGCGTGGGGCTGAGGCTTCCTAAACAAAATGCTTTTTGTGTTTTAGCAAAGTGCCTGGGGCTTGGAATCCGGAAGTCTGCTTGGAAATATAGATCTGCCTTAACCTACCTTCTCTGGGCCTCTGGAGCCTGGTGCTGTGCCTAGACCTACTCCCAAGTGTCATTGGAATGTATTCCATTTCATTCCAACTCTGCATCCAGTGGCCTTAGGTTGGTGCCTTGCAGTTGGCCATGGTGGAGCATTTATACCATGGAAACTGGCAAATCCTACCTATCAGGGCTTTGTTCTTTCAAAGAGTCAATTGTGAAGTATTTGCAAACAAACTTCTATTTCTGGCTATTTAGGACACTGTTGGAAAATTCCATGCTGGTCTGATTCTATGGAACAATTATTTGCTTTTAGCTCTTAGTTTCTGCTAACTCTGTGACATAAACGTCAGAGAATTACGTTTTATCTTAAAGCCCTCCAGGCCGGGCGAGGTCAGCTGTGGGACAGGTGGGTGGCAAGTGTCTGTGTGAATGTGTCTTGGGGACCTGCCTCTCCCCTTTACTCTGTTATTCCACCCCGATCCTCATCATTAGCTGCTAGAAATAGCCAGTGCATGGCCTGCCGAGCCTTGCTTGGGTGAGGTATGCCCTGAGGAATGAACATTCTTCAGCTTCTCTTCCCTGTCACATTTCCAGTGAAAAGACAGACCCAATCTAAGTGCAAATGCTTGGTATTTTCACTTACTTACATCACATTGGATCCCACCCCCACTCTGCCTCCTGCCAAAAGTTTATAGTGTACCTCATGTACGTATTCCAATAGTAGCTTTCCTGGGGAAAATAAAAAGTAAATAAAAGTACCAGCTCTGTGGAAATAACAACTTTATATAACATTGATCCTGAGTAAGATCAAAACATGGGATAGAAGTGATCATGTTCTCGGAACCAGCGCAGGAGTACGTGAAATTTAGAATGTGGTCTATTTGTTTTCCTTTTTTAGGTTATTTATAGAGATAGTTATGGCATTTCAACAGGAGAATGGCCAAAGTTTGATTGTCTTACTCATGAGGGGTGTGTGTGTATATATTTATGTGTGTTCTCTATACACTCTCCTCAGGCTTGGGAGGGAATAAAGTGTTCCAGTCTCCTGCAAATGCCGTAATTTATTAGCCACTTGCACCTGTCTTGCTACACATTTCTTTCCCAGTGGGAATACTACGTATGCCTTCGAGAAGCCATCATCCCTGGCAGCTAAAGGAGAGCAGGAAGCTGCGTGTGTCTGAAGTCTGTTTTGCTCCTTTGATCTCCCTGCTTGTCTACTTTATTCGCCACCTTTCCAACTCTTCTGGCTACGGTGGCGTGGCGCGACTTTCGCCTTAAGTCAAGTATTTTCCATTCTTTAACAACTCAATTTATAAATCTTTTACGGCACGGTTTTGTTTTGCTTTGATCCCTTCTGGAGAAGGTGGATGTGGGGGATAGGGGAGAAAGTGTTTAAGAAAAGATAATCCAAATTATAGGTGTGAACGTCATCAAAATACAGCTTCCTCAAAACAATGTGCTTCTCTCACTTGGAGACATTAGTTTTGAAGAGTTCTCTGTGTCCCTCATTCCAGTGGAAATAGTTCATTTCCGTTTATTTTCCACTTTACTCTCACATTTTGCATTTTCTGCACTATTTTTGATAGAAAGTGGGCATACTGGAGTTGTCAACCGTGTTTCAGCCAAGTTTTCAACTGGGAAACATTTAAATTCTTTTAATATTTTCAACATGAGCCCTGTAATTTAATAATTATTTTATAAAAATAATCTTTGGCATGCTATACTTTTTCCCTCTTGGGCTCTCTTACTATATTTGAAAATGCACACATGATAAAACATAATAATAATTCCGTGCAGATTTTCCTCATGGCAGCATTCTTGAACCATGATCACACTTTCATAACGTGGCGTCCTCCTGGCCAGAGGACATTTCTGGCTCCTCACTTGTTGAGCCATCTTAACCTTGAACCAGCTTTGAGTCCTTCACAGTCAGCGCTGGTGGACAGAGCCCCCTGCTGGAAGTTCCGGGCACCTGGATTTCCCCTGGAAATGGAAGGTCACACCCCAAGGCTGGGAGACCAGGAGGCTGGAATATACGCAATTCTTGAAAGAAATGGACAGAAAGCTTTCGACTCACAGTATGAGTCAATAAAACCTCAAATTATTTTTTCGATAGCACTTCCTTTCCTTTTGAAAGTTTGGGTAAGAAAGGCAAATACCAGATCTCTTTAAATGATCCATTGTTTCTCAAGTTAGAATTTCCCGAGAAATGATTCTTTTGGTTGATAGAAAGTACGCAGGGAGGTGGGGTGGGTGTCATATTCTCTCATTTCAAATTCTGGAAATGGTGGATTAAATACAATTAAACATGATTCTTTGTTGCAGAACTTCTCAGTGCCTTTAATATGGAAAGTGCATTTTGGACAACACCGAGTTTTTCTCGATGGGCATTTATTTTGTGGCTCATTTATTTATTAAGCTCTTTGGAAAAGTTCTTTGCAGAATATCAGTTTTAAGGAATCCACTGATGTTCTTCACTCATTTTTCTAAGCTTTCTGTTTCAACGAATACTTAAATTCTATTCTAATTATTCCACCCTACATACAGTTGCGGGAGGGCTACTTCTTAATACTATTCTAATGCCGAGAGACAATGCTTTGCACCTGGATAGTCAGTGAATTTTTTATTATTCATTTGAGTCTTGGTTCATTTTTTGCACTATCTTTATGAGTATCTTTGTTTAGTCTTGGGTTCATCCATATTTTATAAAGATGACTTTTTCTTAGTTTTAATGGACATGCATTAACAGTTAGCAGTTTTCAAAAGGAAGACTTAAGAATTGTATGCATCTTAGATTTATAGGCCAATCAAGTATTGACTCTATGTAGGAAAGAGTGAACTGCTGCCATACAGGTGTTTTGGGATCAAGCCCTTCTCATAAGATCGAACAGTGTTTGAAAAGGAATTGATCTTATTACCGTTCACAGTATAGTGGTTTGCTACTTTAAAAGTGCTTTTATGGGATCACACACAGGTACATACTCACTTTATAGCTGTGGCTGGGCAATGCGAGTGTTTACTAGAAAATATCTCATGAGAAAATTTAGATTGTGTAGGATTTCCAGTTTGAAACACTCACAAAGTTCTGATTTTTTAAATTATGTTTTAATAAGCAAGTTTCTTGTCTAATCCAGATCTTGTGATTTCTCTTGTAGCTGGTTACTTCTTACTGTATCAATGCAAGAAACAGTTCTCAGTCCAGAATTCAAGTATGGTCCTATTTTTGATTAGCTGCTAGAGGAGAATGCCCCAGGTCTTCCCCCCAGAAAACATGGTTTGGTTGGTATACTTTAGCTTTGCTCTCAGGAGCACCATGTCACATAGATTCTCTCCTATTTAATCTAGGCCACTGCAGAACGTGGTACAAAATGGTCAGAATGATTAGGGTCATTCAGTGCTTACTGGACGGCTGGCATTTGGTATATTCATTCTGCGAAGATTCTCAGCTTTAGGAAGAGCTGCTTGACCTAGGAGGAAGAGAAAATTAATTCTCCAATCCTAAGTCTTCCGACTTAATGTCGCATCCTGAAGTGGTTTGTAAATTCGACTCTAACCCTGCAGATTCTGGGTCAGAAAACACCCAGCTTCAGTTTACCCTGAAGAATGACAGGGCAGGAGAGGAGCATGTTTTCTGTCCTTCTGGGTCCGCTGTCAGCCAGAGCTTCCACACAGGTGCTTTCAGGATTCCCTAATTGCTTCAAGTAACCTCGTTCAGGTTCAGGACTCTACAGCCTTACTGTTCAAACCACTTTCTTCCCTTAAGAAAATGCAATAGATAGATATTTGATTTAAATAGAATCCACAACATTATTAAGCATATTTATTAGAGAATTGTTTCTTCCCATTACAGAAATATTCTCTCCTCCAAAAATGTATTCAATTCCTTCAGACAGAAAACTTCTGGTGACTTTGAATATGACCCATGTCAAAGGAATGTGGAACCGGCGTTAGACCCCCTGGCAGCTGGGCCCGGCCCCGTGGGCTTCCTTGTGCTGCGCTCTTGTTCAGCACAACGCAGGTCCCATGTATCCGGGAATTCCTGCTGATGTCTATCTAGCCCCTTCCTCCTGCTTGGAAGTAGGTTATTCTACAAAATACAGCAGGCCCTGGCCGAGTTTGGGACATCCGTCTACTCAAAAATTATTCCCTACTTATCTGAAGTTCAAATTCCACTGGGCAACCTCTGTTGTTAGTTACTGAATTTGGCCACCCTAATTCCAGTTTGCTTGGACTCTGACAAGAAAATGCGTGGGATTTTAAAAAAAGACTTATATTCTGAGTCAAGGAAATGTAACGCAAATGGCAATTCTCCCTCTTTCTCCACCCCCCTCTCTCTCTCTGTTTTTTGATGTTTGAGACAAGGTCTTGAGGGTCTCGCTCTGTCCCAGGCTGGAGTGCAGCATGCAGTCATGCATGACCCACTGCAGCCTCAACCTCCCTGGACTGAGGTGATCCTCCTGCCTCAGCCTTTCGGGTAGCTGGGACTACAGGTGCATACCACCACACCAGGTTAATTTTTGTATTTTTTTTTGCATAGAGATGAAGTTTCACTATGTTGCCCAGCCTGGCCTCGAACTCCTGGGCTTAAGCGATCCTCCCATCTCAGCCTCCGGAAGTGCTGGGATTATAAGTGTGAACCACTGAGTCCTGCTGGCAATTCTTTTTGTACTCAACAAACCTGATTCTTTTTACTTTAGCACCGATGATTCCAGCATCACCTTCGCAGATACCTGGGACTTTCTCTGGGAAATTCCACTGAAGCCTTCAGGGGTCCCAGTGTGTTCCCCTGAAATCCTGGCGACTGAACTGACGATCAAGGTTCTGCTACTGGCACCCGCCCCACTGAGCAGGACAGCTCCGTCCTGGAAACTCCTGATCCCGAGTGGGAGTCCCTCTGTTCTGGTGAGCTCCAGGCCTGCCTCCTTCGTGAGGCCCCCAGCTTGGGCTGGCAGGGACCACCCCTAGGCTGTTCTCTTCCTGGCTCACACGTGGGCGCTCACTCCACGTTGCGCTCCACTCCCTCCGCACGCATTGTCTCCGCGACACGCTGGGAAGCTCGCCGAGGGCTCACTGCTGAGCTTTCTCCTGTTTCTTTGGGATGGTGAGCTATTCTTAGCCAGTGTTTAATAAATGCTTCCTGAATGGATAAAAATGTCATTCCAACAGAAGCTCCAGTCACACGCCCGGGAGATTTAGCCCTACAAACTGAAGAACATGTTCAAAACCCATTTTTCTCTAAAATAACAGACCTTACCAATGGCTCTTGTAATAATCCTTACAAAGGGGGAAACCTTATCCGCTTCCTTTAATTCCACAGAGGTAATCCCCGAAGCCCCAGCCTCATCGCGGCAATTATATCAGTTCTTTGTTGTTCTGGTTTAGATTTGTTTTCTAAATTCTCAGTGAGTGCCAGGGATTGAACTGGGTCATTTGTATTTAATCCAGATGTTCTGTCTCTGCAAGGATTGGAGCCTTTGCCCCAGGACGTGCTCCTCTGTGTGCCGCGTCTCTCCCAGCCCAGAATCAGGACACCCTAAGCTTCCTTTCCCTGGCTGGCACGGAGGAGCAGGAAGAATCCTGATGCTCCCTCAGGAAGGCTGGGTTCCAACCCGGCTTCTCCCTGCTCCTGACTCCTGGGCTGAGAGGGCCAGAGCACCCTGTGGGGCCACCTGGGGTGTGCTGGGTGTGCGGCGGGCCCCTCAGCCACGCCCTGGTGCCTCGTCCTCCCTCTCTTCTGCGTTCCACTCCCTACCCACGTGTGTGTAATTTAGTTCTTCTTGGTGGAATAGAGCAAGGAGGGCTTGCAGGAGATGGGAAGTGGTGTTGTGGGAAGCTCCTTGAAATGCAGAAATGAGCCACTAACCCATGGCTCCTTTTCCAGAAAGCAGCTTCCTCCTTTTCCTTGATTTTTGGAGACTAGATATGGCAGACACTTTCTGGTGCCCCTTCCGTGGTGCTCGTTCATTAGCACAGTGGCATTTTCTGTTGGTCACCCCCGTCATCCCCTTTCCAGCTCTGTGCAGGCTTTGAAGACCACGAGGAAGAAGAAACTTTCAGTGTCTTCAACCTGTGCAGGGCTGGGAGCTGCTGAGGCCTCGCCCTGGGGCATGGTGGGGTGTGAGGAGGATACACAGGCGTCTGGGCGCCTGGCATCGGCTGGTCACCTGGGACTCTCACCCTCAGTTTTCAGCTTTGGGGGCTACAAAACCTGCCCAGAGGATCAAAGGGTGCGCTGGGAGGGTTGCCCCCTGTCGCCGTCACTGGAGATGAAGGGATGGAGAAATGATGCAAGAAGCTCTCGCTGCCGTTCTTTCATTTGCTCTGACATTAAAGAAACGCAGCGCTTGTGTTTCTTACATTCCAAACTGTTGTTTCTAAAACTTGGAAATTTGGAAAAGTGTCAGTGACCCTTACATTTTGGAACTGGGTTGGAGACAGTGCACCTCTGTGACGGGGCTGGCAGGGCTAGGCTTTGCCTGGGCTCCGGGCTGCGGCACCACCTCCTTGCTCCTTGCCACTGCCCTTCAGGGGGAAGGACTTTGTCCTCATTTTGGAAGTAGGAAAGGGAGGCATAGGAACTGTCAGTCATTGATTGCTGTATAACCACCTTCCCAAAATTCAGTGGCTTCAAACAACCACTTTGGTTTTGCTCTAGAGGCTGTGGCCTCCTGGGCAGCCTTCTGGGGTGAGGCTGGGCTGATTTGGGTCTCAAGGTTGGGCTATGGTGGCCTCCTGCAGGGGGTGACAGGACAACTGGGTCTTGTCCTGCTTCCTCCGGCCCCGGCTCCTCCACACGTGGTGAGAGGGTTACGAGCGCAGCACATCGCAGTGACCAGGTGCTCCCCACACCTCAGCTGTGTCACTCCTCCTTGTCCCAGTGGCCAAAGTGATCCTCGGTGGGCAGAGCTCGAGAGCAAGGGGTTGGGCTTGGACAGCTTGGGTCAGACATTCTGCTGCCTCTCGGTTCCTTCTCTTCCTGCTCCTGGAAGTGGACATTAAGAGCTGGCTGCCTGGTGCGAAGCACGCTCCTTGAAAGGAAGATGCAGAAGGGTGCAGAGTCTTGCTTTGCTGTCGCCTGCCTTGGCCAAGTCAGCTTCTAGAGGCCCTGTTTCAGTTGTTGGATTGATTATTTAAATGAGCCCCCCCAGACCCCCATAAGCTCCTTTATGGCTCCCCATCCTGAAGATGGGATTTTGTAGCCCAAATGCAAAGTCAGAGTTTCTAAGTGCCCTGCCCAGCTTCCCCCTGAAGTTGTCCAGATATGCACCATGAGCTAACAACCTCACCAGATTGATTCTGATGTGGAAAATAGGTCCCTTTAAAGAGAAGCTCTGTGGTGGGGGCTCTGCCCTCAAAGGGCAGTGTGAAGCCTGGGAGGGCAGGCGTTTCGGGCTCCTTTCTGAAGGATGCACTTGGGTATCGGAGAGGTTACCTTAATTACACCATTTCCTCCTCCCTGAACACACTTCCAAAATCTAATTATAGTGCATGTGGTACCCTGTGACCAGCCAGAAGCCAGAGATTAATATAAAGTCACAGCAGGACAGTCTGCTCCCTGAAGCGGTGTACATGGCATTGCACATACAGTCCTGAAGGATTTGATGATAATATTTTGATACATTCATCATCACGTTAGCATGTGAAGCAGGCGGGCTCTGTGGGATCTGATTCAGCTCCTGTGGGAGGAGCAGCCTGCGTTATTCCCATTGGCCCTGGCCGTTTTCCTTCTGGAATGTGACACTGGTATCAGTGGGGTTTGACATCTATTCCGAGGGGCCTTACCCCTTGAATAATGTGTCCCAATTAATTCTCTATCTCCCTTCTCTGAAGGAGGGAGCCTGGTGCCTGTTAGGACCTGTGGGTCGTGCTGCGGAGGCACTTGGCCACTCGCCTGGGTGTGCTATCTCGGCCCAGATACAGGATATTGTGTGCAGGCACTGGAGTCCAGAGCACTTGTTTATCTCTGTCCCTGCAGCTTTTTTTAGCCTGGGGCTCCATACGGGCCTTCCCAGCCACACAGCCATGCAGCTCCCGGAAGGCTCTTGCCTCTGAGAGGGAGGTGTCTGGGGAGCGGCTGGCCGGGGGCTGCACAGTTACTTTTCTCCTCAAATCTGAGGCCTTGTGGGATGTGTGAGGGTTTTTGAAGACCAGCCTCTACACCTGTTACCAATTCTTCACTGACTAAAATGTCAGCTGTGAACCGTCCTCCCACCCAGCTCAGGCTCTGCCTCCTCACTCAGGGGTGGCTTTAGTTTACCAGGAGGTAAGGGAGGGCGATGTGTGAGGAATCCAGGAGGGGAGGACACTTTCAGATAAAAACAAACCCCAAGTGGTAGCTGTGTGAATGCACTTGCAAAGGACATTCAATAGAACAAGCAGGCCAAGCGTCACAGGCCCCTTGCTGGTGAGAGACACAAATCCGGGTTCCAAGGCTGAGGGTTTGACTTGGGAGAGCGGCAAGGGCTTCTTCAATTTTTAAAAAACTCTAGGAAACCTCCATGAAACCAAGATGCTGTTCAGTGTAAGCCTCTCTCATCAGGCCCTCCCTCTTCCCCCAGAGGCAGATTCATAGGCTCAGAGCTCTTGAGATCAGCGGCCCAGCATCCTGACCACTGTTAATGATGCTTTGTATGTTTCTAAATTGCTAAGGGAGTAGTTTCAAATGTCCTGCCGCAGACAACAGATGATAAGAGAGGTGGTGGATATGTTAACATGCTTGATTCAATCACTGGGCATTGTATACTAGACCAAAACATCACATTGAACCGTGCAAATACATATAATTGTTAATTGTCAATTAAAATAATCATTTTCCGAAGCTGCTCCTGCAGGTGGATTTTTAGTGTGGCTCCGAAGGCCAGTCGGTGGAGCCTGGTTTGTGAACCATGCAGGTGCCACTCAGCCGGGGGCCAATGGGGGCTTGCTGAAGGTTTCAGAGCTGCCTGCACAGCAGACAGAGCACAGACAGGCATGGACTAAGCCACCTGTGGGTGCTGGGGCGGCATCGAGCTTCCCTGGGTGCCATGGTCAGGGCAGCTTCCTCACACGCTGGGGATCCTCTTCCCTGTGGGCCTCAGCTGTAGGAACCTCGAGCCTGCCCATGGATGAAGCCCCCTTCCCACCAGGGCAGAGGTAGGAGGCTCTCTCCCCGGAAGCCCACACCTTCCTGGTACCAGTGTAGCACTCAGGTCCTCCCGGCACAGACCTGCCTTGTCTCATGGCCCCCTTACCTCCGCCATCTGGACAGGCTGTGTGATCTGGGGAGGGGTGAGCAGGTCCATGAAAATAAGTCCCAGCGATGTCCTGGCGGATCCCTCCACCGGGATTGCTGTTTTGCCAAAAGAGCATCTGGGGCATGGATACGGCATGGCCCCTCCCCACCACCCCAGCTTTATTAGGGGATGAGGAGGCGACAAAGGCACACAGGGTCTTGGTTGTTCTCCTAAGTGTAGAGGAACAGCACCACTTATTTTGTAGAAAATCATTCCCCAGAATAGGTCCAAAAGGGGTCACTTCGGTTTGTTGCAGGCCCTGTCAATTAATACTGTAATAAGAGTGAGGAGAAAAGGGAGCAGCCAGCGCTCCTTCCCACCCTGGGTTGAGATTCGGGAGTCAGCAGCGTCGTGACGATAGAACATTTATTCCTGGTGACAGTGTCAAAACCAGAAAGAAAACAGCTTGATTTCCAGGTTCCAGGTTGAGCCCGCCAGGCTGGCAGGAAACTGTGGCTTTCTCAATGAAGCGAATTTTGATTCCAAAGTCACGGAGAGAAAAAATCCCTAACTCCTTCTATGTCACTTTTAATATATGGTACTCTGATAACTCTGACATCTCTTTATATCATTTCTAGATTTAAAGACGTTACTTTGATCTGGGGCCATGAAATATTTGGCTTTTCTAAGAAACCTTTTTAAAATGAACATGTAAAGCCTGCATGTGTGTTGTGGACACTGCATCCTGTGACCTTAACGCTGGATGTTGCTGGAGGGAAGGGTTTGTGTTTTGTGAAAACTACAACAGCCGAGGGTTAATGTTTTCCTTGATCCAAATTGAGGCTTCTCTTCAGAGTCTCTCTATGATCTCAGAAAACTTTTCACGACTGACCTCAAGGCATCCAGATTATTTTCAATGGAAAGGACATCCAAGATTTTAAAATACACTGTAGCCCTGGAGGGACCCTGGAGCCCAGACTGGAAGGGTGGGGTTGTGGAGTGCTGCGCTGGAAGATCTCCTAAAAGGGTGAATGAAGTAAACATCATTAGAATTGCTGGGAGCCAGAGGCGCCTGTGTGACGTGTCTGGAGGGCTTCACTGAGACACACAACTGATTAGATATGAAAGTCAGGTGCTGGGAATCAAGGTCAAGCCGTGCTGCCTTTTCAAACAGCTGGGCCCAGATAAGTTAAGCAGGGGGTGATACCCCCAGACAGATAAGGTGGCAATTTTTAACAATCTTAAAATATTGTTACAGCAAGGAAGGTCGCGTTAAGATCAAAGCGTTTGGAATTATGTAACGGGGGCTGAGCTTTCCTTTGTCCTCCCCTCTCCCTGAGCCTCCTCATTCCTGCCACCTCTGTGCACACACGCACACACACACACGCGCACACACGCACACACACACACGACCATGGCGTGTTCTGGAACATGCTGGCATACAGCTAGGCTTCAGGAAGTGCTCGTGACATATACACACACACACACACACACACACGCGGGACCGTGGCGTGTTCTGGAACATGCTGGCATACAGCTAGGCTTCAGGAAATGCTCGTGACATACACACACACACACATGCACACACACGCGCGACCGTGGCATGATCTGGAACATGCTGGGATCCAGCTAGGCTTCAGGAAGTGCTCATGACACACACACACACACACACACGCACGCGCGACCGTGGCGTGTTCTGGAACATGCTGGGATCCAGCTAGGCTTCAGGAAGTGCTCGTGATTTCTTGTTTTTTTTTTTTCCCTGTGCTCAGAGCGGGTTGATTTATGGCCTGGATTACTGGAAACAGTAATTCTTTGCTCTTTATGATGTTTTGGTGGGGGGTGCAGTAGCCTGCAGTCAGAACAGCATGATTTCAACTAGGTTTTTACAGAAAGGTCTCTGCAGAAAGGGTGGCTGTGAATTGGTCAGCTTCTGGAACAGAGCAGTTAATAAGACACTAGCACATTAATCATGTGACAGCTATTGGGCTTAGCAGGGACAGGCACTGGCTTTTAAAAACAGCAATTTGGGTGACTACTGTGTTGAAAGAGGTTGACTGAACACACTGTTTCTAACCCACAGTTAACAGCTGAATCGTGTTGGTGGCTTTTACAGGCACCTCTTCATGTATTTGGAATTTTTAATTACCTAATGCAATAATCTCTTCTATGACCTTTTATCCTGTGTCAATTTCCAGAGCTACAAATGTGATGAGGGGTAAGCCAGTTATCTCGTATTTCTGGGCGCACTGTCAAGAATATTCTCAAATTATCTGAACAATGCATAAACGCGTCCACTTTACTGGGTAGCCCTGGTAACTCCATGGGCTAGTGAAATAGATGACTCTCCTTAGCTGAGTTGAAGAAGTTTGTCCTGTGTAGAAACTGAAATCTAGAAATATATTAGAATGTCTGTTCTTTGGACCAATAAAAATTCATAGTATAAAACTTAAGACATAAAATGACAGTGATCTCATGAATCTGTCAGTAGAAAACCACAGTTATCATTTCGGAAGAAACAAAAACACTACATTTTCCAATCCAACAGTGATTAACTTTTGTTTCCACTCATTTGTTGCATTTTATTAATGAAATGAAATATCAAGCAAGCTGCATTTATCAGGCAATTACAGTCTACAAGAGGCTATGAAAATGCTGTGGGAATAAACCACATCTTTTGTTCTGAAGTACGGTAATTAGTTGAGAGAGTCCGTGTTTTGAGGGTGTTTTGCTAAATCCAGACCTGTCTACGTTCAAAGTTTGTTTCCAAATCTCAGTAGCTGTTTAATCTCAGATGAGTTATTCTCCAATCGTTCTGTGCCTCAGTTTTCTCGTTGTCAAAATGCATATATTTATAGACCCCAACTCATGGGATTTTCATGAGGATTAAGGGAAATTATGACAGAATGAATTCACTAAAAAAAAAAGGCAATGTCTTTTACACAGTGGCCTCTCAGGAAGTAAATTTTGGCACATCCATATTACAGATTATGATGCGTTAATTTAAAATGATGGCATAGTTGTGGATTTAGAGACAAAGAAAAATGTCAACAATATATTTTAAGAAAAAAAGGCTGTAAAAGTTTTATAAATGTATTATGTATCTGTGCAAATTACTGACAAAGTATGGTTCTAAGAGGAGTTATAAAACAATAGATGTTTTGGTTGTCTCTCAGGTTGGCACAGGTGCAGAAATAAAGTTCATACCCATTGTAGGCCGTGGGTGAAGATGAGACACACTCCTGCATGGCTGGTGGAAGAATAAATTAGTGTAGCCCTTCTGGAGGGTAACTTCATGTATCTATCAAATGTTTCTCGATTTGGCTTTTAGCCTATCAATTCTACTTCTTCGAATTTGTGCTGAGCAAATAATCGTTGATATGTGAAAAGATGTATCTGTGCAACAGAATCTATATTGTAATAAACATGCAATGACAGAAAATCTCAAAACCATAAAATTTGGTGAGAGAACCCAGCAGAAGAGTGCCTGTTCCATAATAAAAGTACTTACTAATTTCATAAAATCCCAACACTGTCAAAGTTAATTTAAAGCGTGGGAAGTCAGGATAGTAAGTGTCTTCGGAGGGGCAATTAGAGATATTGATGGAGAACAGGCCGAAAGAGTATCTGGAAACTGGGAGCTTTCGGTTTCCTGATCTAAGTACAGTAGTGCTTACACATGGGCACTAACTCGGTCCTAATTCGTTGAACTGTGAGAGGATGTACGCACAGTCTGTATTCTGTATGCATTGCTATGTTGTCTATACAAAAGAAGAATGTATCCACTAATCACTGTGATCTGCCTCAGTAAACTTTTATAACCATATTTTTTATTAGCATGCATTAAATTATGTAAGTTATCAACATGAAAATTTCTAAGTTTACTACTTTTAAATATGTCCATATGGAAAAATACTAATGATACAGTCAGAAGAAAACAGGGTATCCTGTAATATATATAATCTCACTGTATCATAAAAATAACAAGCTACTTATATTTCTGAGTAGACACAGGCACCAACAAACTCTAGACAGCTGTCAAACAGAGATTGTCTTCAGATGACAGAAGCATAGATTTTTAAAACAATTTTATTATTTAAAATGAATGTTTTGCAAAGATCCTACCACTGCCATTCCCACTACGTTGATGACGGTAGCCACCTTTGTAATTCTTCCGTGTGTTGCCCTTGTCTTTGTAGAAATGGAAAAGCTTCATCTCCATTCTCTTAGGGTCATGGCTGAATCCAAGAATAAGGTTGACATAAGGTGGTTCAGCAGGAAAAAACCTAATGCAAGTTTGGGCATGGTGGTTCACACCTGTAATCCCAGCACTTTGGGAGGTGGAGGCAGGGGGATCATTTGAGGTCAGGAGTTTGAGACCAACCTGGCCAACATTGCAAAACCCGTCTCTGCTAAAAATACAGAAAAATTAGCAGGGCATGGTGGTGTGTGCCTGTAGTCCCAGCTACTTGGGAGGCTGAGGTGGGAGGGTCTCTTGAGCCTGGGAGGTTGAGGCAGCAGTAAGCTGAGATCATGATACCTCTGCACTCAAGCCTGGGTGACAAAGCCAGACTGTCTTAAAAGAAATGAAGACCTGAAGAAGTACTACAGTCATTACTTCTATACTGAATTGGACAAAGAGTAGTAACTTTTAAGAATGCAACTAAGTTACGAAGGGAGGCTTAACAGATAAGAGTGATGTGAACAAGGTCCTCTCAGTTATGACTTCTTGTCCTTGAGGATAAAGCTGTTGCCTCTTTGTAGCACAGGGAGGGCTTCTTTCACATGGGAATTTCATCTTCTGCTTTTAAGAAACAGCATGAAGGTCAAAGATATCTTTTTGTATCTACTGCATTTTGAGTGCCTTTAACTTCAAAAGTCAAGGTGCCAGAAGAGGGTATTTTGGCCCCTTCACCCTCATGCCCAACGTGGGCACCATAGCAATCTTTGAGGGGCTGAATCAGGTGGCCACTCTCTCACGTGGAGCCATTTGGGGGTTTTCCCTCTACACCCAGAAGAAGATCCCTGCAGACTTGCTGGCCCCCCTGAATCCCATCCCTCCTGTGCTTCAGGAGTCCTGGCCTTTGGCTCCTCTCTCCTTGCCATCCTCCTGCCTTCTTATGCTTCTTTCTGCATGGATGTTCTTCCCTCGTCATTTGTCCCCTTGCTTTCTTGTGGCCTCAGGTCCAATACCATGATTCTCACCAATTGTCTGCTCTTCTATTCCTCTAAGACAATGATGAACATTTATATTTTGTCTTTAGTTTGGGGTTAACTTTTTTTTTTTTTTTTTTACCGAGGCTGCAGTGCAGTGGTGAGATCTCAGCTCACTGCAATCTGTTTCCCAGGCTCAAGTGATTCTCTTGCCTCAGTCTCCTGAGTAGCTGGAATTACAGATGCCCACCACCACACCCAGCTAATTTTTGTATTTTTAGTAGAGGTGGGGTTTCACCATGTTGGCCAGGCTGGTCTCGAACTCCTGACCTCAAGTGACCCACCTGCCTTGGCCAAAATGGTGGGATTACAGGTGTGAGCCACTGCGCCTGGCCTGGGGTTAACTTTTTAAATGTTTGTCTCACCTGCGCTGTTTTCTTCAGCCTATATTGCATGAGGGTGAGGCCACGTCTGCCTTGTGCATCTCATATCCCTAGCGCCTCACTCATGCTAGTTACCCAGTAAATCCACAAACAAACAGAACCCCAAAAGGCACTTACGAAGATAAACAGCAGTTTCTTGAAATTAAAAATGAAACTCAAGCTTGCAATAGGAAAAGAATGAAATGAACTGCCATTAAATAATAGAAAAATACATTATTAAAATGATATTCTGGAATAATTTTTTTTTTAGACAGAGTCTCACCCTGTCACCCAGGGCAATCTTGGCTCACTGCAAGCTCCTGCCTCCTGAGTAGCTGGGATTATAGGCACCCACTACCATGACTGGCTAATTATTGTATTTTTAGTAGAGATGGGTTTTCACCATGTTGGCCAGGCTGGTCTTGAATTCCTGATTTCATGATCTGCCCGCCTTGGCCTCCTAAAGTACTGGGATTATAGGTATGAGTCACTGTGCCCAGCCACGAAGAATTTTTTATGACATGAAAATTGGTTTGGGATATATATATATATATTATTTTTTTTTTTTGGAGACAGAATCTTGCTCTTGGTGTCTTGTTGCTCAGGCTGGAGTGCAATGGTGCGATCTCATCTCACCACAACCTCTGCTTCCCTGGTTCAAGCTATTCTCCTGCCTCAGTCTCCCAAGTAGCTGGGATTAAAGGCATGTTCCGCCACGCCAGGCCAAATTTTGTATTTTCAGTAAAAATGGGGTTTCTTCATTTTGGTCAGGTTGGTCTCGAACTCTCGACCTCAGGTGATCCACCCACTTCGGACTCCCAAAGTGCTGGGATTACAGGCGTGAGCCACCACTCCTGGTGGGATATATTATTAAATGGAGAAAGAGAGTTACAAAAATATGTGGCAATCTGAGTCAATTTTTATATATATATATAAAGGATGAATTTATGTATACAGAAAGGAGTCTGGAAATAAACACACACAGACATTCACAGTCGCTATCTCCATGCAGTGAGATAAGAGAAGTCTTTTAATTTTTTTTGGAAAAAAATTACTTGTCTTTATTTTCTCAGACACACATTGCTATAGTAATGAAAAAATAATGAATGTTATTTTTAATTAAAAATACTAAGGCAAATGCGTTTTCTCTGTGTTTAAACACAATGGAGCTATAATCCATTTAGAAGGGATGTTTATTTCACAGCTTCCGTTGTGGGCAAGTATGTAAGGTGATTTGGAACTCAGCTTCCAGCAGGTCCTGTTGAGTGGCATCCCTACACCTTGCAGGGGCATCAGAGCACCTTCCAAGCGGCCTGCCCTTGCCCCCACGTGCCTGACTTGAAGCACAATCCTGGCTCCATACGGTGTGGGCTTATTTTATTTCTCAGCCCATTTGGGTGCGGCATAAAATGCCACTGTTTGGCTGCTCTAGGAATGTGCGTGTTATTGGCTATCGCTGAGGATGTGGCAACTGTGAGCATCTCCGCCACCCAGCTAGTGAGGAAATGGGAATACCTGAGGCATGGGTGTGCACGGGCACCCTGCCACATCTTCACTTCCTGATGCCCAGGTGTGCCCCAGCCTGTCACAGGTCCCCTGGGGCCCAAGGCATACCAGGGCAGTAACACTGAGTAGCACGAGGGTCTCATGCCATGTCCCGAAGGAACACACCTGAGACGCGACAGCCCAGAGTGCCTGGCACATTTGCTTCCTTTTACTCACCAGGAAGCAGCCAGTTACAGGGCAAGTCAAAGTTCTCCAGAACACCCCGAGGGGCACATGGGGAAAGCGCTCATTTCCAGAGGCTGCTTTCACCAGACCCATTCGAGGGCCCATCGCAATTCATTTCCGATGTTGTGGCAGCCTTCTCCTTCAGAGGAGTTTTATGATGTCGAAACAGCCAGTCTGACAAAATGACATTGTCATCTATGGACCACTTTTTGTCACTTTTAACCAGTTATGATTTTATGTAGCTATTCATTAGTAATTTTCATAGAGTTTGAAAAACAAAATGCCACATCCACTGACTGGGCCTTGCTGTATGCGGTGATTCTCTTCCTGCCTCTGAAGGTGCTGTCGTAACTCTGTGTTCTAGATGATCTTAGAATTCATTTAATCGTGGGGAACATCCCCAAACACAGTCATTGGCAGTGAGTTGCCATAGCTCACACATTTCCAGGAATCCTCATTAGCTGGGAAAGATGGGCGGTGTTTGTCTTCCACATTCCAGCACTGGGGAGAAAGCTCCTTTTCAGACAGAGCGGGCCTGGCGTGTTTGCCCACGGCCACATCACCCCGGGCGGTTCGATAAAGCAAGCAGCCCACGCACAAGGGTCAAGGCTGATCACTGGCAGCCAGCGGGCTGGGAGGGGGTGCTGCCAGAGCCTCCGTGTGCTTTTGTGCGGCCAGTGTGTTCCCAGCTCCTGGGTACAAGAGGTATTTCGGAATTTTGTTGATAGCTGAGCTGCTTCCTACCAAGTGGGAAAGGGATCTGAGATGTGCTGAGGAGCATCTGATGGACAGCTCCCCTACAGCTGTTCCCTTAGGTTCTCACTGCTGCTGTCAGACACGGTGGGATACAGTGAGCTTCGAACTTAAAACGACTTTCTTGTTTCCTTTTAATCTACAAAACGGGAGGCATTGCTTTCAGTCAACAAACTAATTTATAGGTGTCCCTGGAGTTTGTTTAGAAAACACATTCCGTGTTTACAGCATTTGTCCTTTTCTCCTGGACTGGGTTCTGTTTGCTTGTCCTGAGTGTGTATTTCAGCGACGTGGTTTTGAAGCTACTCGTCTTCCTGGCACCTTCTTAATCGTGGGGCCATCTGAGTCCCAGGTCTTGTCCACATGTGTGGGTATCAGACGGCAGAGGCTGCAGGGCTGAGGGCTGCGCAGCAGCGCTGGTGTGAGGAGGTCCGGGGTAAGGGCAGCCGCTCTGGCAGCCATCGCACAGGCGGTCCAGGGGCAGCGATACCTAAGCAGAGACCACCAGGCTGATGCTGGCAGCTTAGATGTAAAAGTCTAAATTAAGAATCGGCAACTAATATCCAGCCATAAGTCCCCCAAATTACATATTTTTAAATACAAAATTTTAGGACTGTAAAGAGATTCACTGTTAGGATACCGCCACATAATTCACTGTGCTGTCCCATTTAAGAAAAAAATACATGATTACATCAATACATTTTAAAGACATTTGATAAAATTTAGCGGGTATTCCAGATAACATATTTAAGCAAATCAGGATAAGGGGGAAATAATTTAAATCTGAAATAAATAATTTGTAAAAAAAAAATCACTTGTAGACATTATTCTAAATGGTGAAACGCTAAACTCATTTCTACTAAAACTGGGAACCAGACAGGGATATTTACTATCACCACCATTATCTCGTATTTTTAAAGGTAAGAAAAGAAAATAATCATTAAGACACTTGGAAAGAAGAGATAAAATTATTCATTTTGCTAATGACATAAGTACATAGTTACAAAATCCAAAAATACTCTAATTAAAAAGAAATTATAATTAATAAAATATTTGGTAAAGCAATTAGATATGGCACATGTAGAAATCAATAGCTTTCTCTCTGATAGTAATAACTAGAAATGAGAATAAGAAAAAATATGATTCCATTAAAAATAACAGCAATTAATATACTCAAATTCATTTAATCAGAAAGATATAGGACCTTTCAGAGGAAACTCTAGACATCTATAAGATATAAAATAAGATCTCAACAAATGGAAAGATACATTCTTTTTAATATAAAGTTAAATAACATAAAAATGGCAGTTCTCTCAAAGTTAACATATTCATTTATGCAATTCAAATTATTTTTTTTCCCTCAAAATGGTGATCTCAAAGTAGAAGAATGAAATTATCAACAAGGAGTATGGTGAAAGGTGCTAGTCTTACCAGATATTGAAATACATTCTAAAGCCACTGAAATCAAAACAATATGGTACTGGTATAGGAAAAGATTGACATTTAAGTGAAAAAATATTGAAATCCTAGAAATAGAAACTTGACAAAGGAGTACTTAAATTCAATGAGAAAGAATTTAAGTAAAGGTGCTGGTATAATTAGCTCTCTGCTAAAATAAAATTTGCTTGGATTCTATCTGATGTGACATGAAAAGTACTAAATGGATTGATTATTTATTGTAAAACAAAATTAGAGTGGTGATATGATAGATTTAAGGTGGCATGGTCTTTATAAGCAAGGTAGTAAATCCAGGAGCTATAAAAGAAGTGATAAACATTTCTAATTAAAAATACTATTATTAATTTAACAAGAGTATTTTAAAATTAAATAATTTTTATCAGGCAAAGTTATCACACACATACTTAACTGACAAATACAAGACTGAGGAAAAACACTGTATCCAGGGGAGTTAAATGATTAAGTTAAAAGGGAGAAAAAGAGTTCAATCTTACAGTGTATAGTTGCACATTGATAACAAGAGTATAAGGAAACCAAGAGAAAATATGCAAGAAATACCAATAGATACAGATCAGCAAGTCCACATAGCCTATAAACTCATGGAAAAGAAGCTCAACCTCTGTCTCAGAGAAATTCAAAGTCATGGATTTCACAGTATACCTATCATGGTGGAAAATAAAGCTGGCCAAGATGTGAGAAAACTGCACACCCACAAATTTTTAGTGGAAATGTGAATTGTTTCATCCTTCTTGGAAAGCAATTTGGGACCTTTTATTAACATTTAAATGACTCATATGTATCCTTGACATAGCAATGCCATTTGTAGGAACCTATTTCACAGAAATAAAATATCAGACTCTAAAACTAAGTTTTATAAACTTAGTTCATAGTGTTCATTGCAGTACTATTCATACGTACCAAAATCAAATCCAAAGTAGGTACCCATGAATATAAAAATGGTTAAACAGAATATGGTACACTTATAGAATGGAATATCACCCAGTTAATAACTTGGAATTGCACTATGAAGTATTAAGTGAGAAAATTAAGACTGGGAGAAGCTAACACACAATCCAGTTTTTCTGAAGGAGACTATAGTGAGTTGAATTATGGTCCCCAAAAGATATGTTCAAGTTCTAAGCCCCAGTATCTGTGAATGCGACTTGATTTGGAAGTGGGATCTTTGCAGATATACTTAAGGATCTCAGAATGAGATCAACCTGAATTGTGGGTGGGGCATCTATTCATTTACTAGTGTTTTCTTAACTGAAAGGAGGAGGCTTGGGACAGAGATACACAGAGAGAGAAGGCCATGAGAAGATGGAGACAGAACAGAGGTTGGAGTGACGCATCTGCAAAGACTGCCCAGGGTTGCTGGCCAAGGTCAGAATCTAAAAGAGAGGCACGGGAACCAACTCTCCTCAGGGCTCCCAGAAGGCACCAACCTTGCCTAAACGTTGATTTCAGGCTTCTGGCCTTCTTAACTGTAAGAGAACACATTTTTGTTGTTTTGAGCTATGTAGTTTGTTCAAATCTGTTGCAGCAGCCCCAGGGTCCCCCTACAGAAATTAAGCCCAACACCCTATTTGTATATGTGACTGGGCAGATACACAGATGATACCAAGGTGGAAAATGGGGGGAAGGCAGCACCCACCAGTTTGTTAACTTCAGACATCTGTGCCAGTGGGGAGTTGGACAAGGGATGCTGGTGGAGGAGAGGGCTGGAGGGAAGGGAACACGTGGCAAAAGCCAGCATCAAAGTGCAAACTGAGCCCTGAGCCCCAAGTATGGGATGCATGCAAGATCTAGAACTGAGCCTGAACTATCTCCTTCAACACAATAGCCAAAAGGGATATGGCCAGTTCTTCGGAGTAAAGCAAGCAGAAGTGGATACAGTAGCCTCTCTTTTGGTAGTTGATTGGTATACAGAGCAAAATGTATGAGATTCTCATTTAAAACATGTAAGTTAAAAAAAGCATGGTGAAATATTATACACTGGTGAGTCTGTTGGACCCTTTGTATTCATCAAGCCGGGCATTTGTGTCTTAGATACATTGCATGTCTATGTATGTATCACATTTCCATCTATCTATCTTCCTAACTTCAGGCAATCCAAGAGATTATTTACCCATTTGCAGAGACAAATCAGGTGATCCAGCCACCCCATTTCTTAACAGAGGAAGACAGAAAGTTGAGGGCAACGGAAAAAGCCAGCTACAAAACAACTGCAAACCTAGAAGAAATCTTCAAGAATCTTCTGTCTGTATTTCGTTTCCTGCTTCTAGAGATAACCTTGGCTACAAAGTGTCAGGGGCTCTGGTCTGTTATTAATGTGCTCCTGGGAAGCAGCCCACCCACAATTCCTATGCACACCCTCACACTGGTGGTGCAGACGGACCCTAGGTGAGATGGTCACACTGCATTTTCTGCTGTTTACAGTTCCTCTCTTCCTTCTCAACCCCGGACTCCCTCACGAAACCTGGTGCTCCTTGCTTCTCGCCTGTTAAATAAATATGACAGACTCTAAACCAGGGCTCTGAAATGCAAATGACATGCAGATGATGGGAACAGGGGCAGATGAGGAATTGAAGCAACTCATGACCACACACATGAAGACACATGTCGATTTGACCTGGCCTCTGAAAGACCCAGGAACTGGGACCGAGAGGAACGCTTCTTGCTGAGTTGCCTGGGATGCCTGCAGTGTGGCCTGCGTTTTCAAGAAAAGGGGAAATTTGAATTTTTGTGTGATGTCTCTCAGTGTATAACCACTGACCACTCTTTCAAAATTTTAAAAGTCTTGTGTGGGTTACAGTGAAAAGATGTCTGAGGACGGGAGTTTTTCTAAGGTCACCTGTTTCTCACCTTTGAAGTACAAAGATATTTTTATTTATTTCTTGCTAAATAACTTTTTAATATCTCTTAAAGACGAATTCACACCAGACACCTGCTTAGTGTCTGGCCACTTTCAGGGTTCTTTGCATCTTGGCATCCAATCCTTTTTGTTCTGGTTTCCCAATATTTTCAGTGAGGGAACTTTCTCATAGAAATAACGTTCGTTTTTACATTTTTGTCTTATAAAGTCAACCCCTCCTTTTTTAACTTCAATGACATATTTCAGAGTCCCACAAGGTAATAATTATTCTTCAAGTACCTTTTGAGTAAAACAGAATATCAAAAATCTAAAAATAATATCAGTATGTTTCAGTAAGTTTATATTTCAGTAATCTCAATATTATGCTTGTTAAAGTTTATTAAGCTTTAGCTTCCAACTAAGATAAGGTAACAGGGACTGGATTTACCCTCTTATCTGAAACAACAAATAAAACCAAATATATTTAACAATAGGTTTCGAATCACTCAGCAACAGGCAGCGAAGGACAGAGATCTCTAAGAGGTAGAAACAAAGAAGATGAGCCCCACAATTGACTTTTAAAACACATTATAAAGAGAATGAATGCACGGGCCACACACAGGGGTGGGAGGATCCATATCAGATCCAAGCCTTGCTTGATCTGGAGTGCAGTGGCACAAACACAGCTCACTTGCAGCCTTGACCTCCTGGGCTCAAGCAATCCTCCTATCTCAGCCTTGCAAGTAAGTAGCTGGGACCACAGGCAGGTGCCACGATGCCCAGCTAATTCAAGCCTTGCTTGGATCTGATAAAATATTCATATCTACAATATATTAAGAACTATCAAAACTCAATAATAAATCATCCAATTTTAAAATGGAAAAAATATTTCAATATTTTGTCAAAGAAAATACAGAGATCACAATATAATCACATAAAAGATACTCAGTGGCATTAGTGGTTAGAAAAAAACAAATTATATCTATAATAAGCTATACAGGTTCACTCTACATGTAGTGAAAATGGCTAAAATTAAAAACTGGCATTATCAAGAGTTGACAAGTATGTGGAGGAACTAGAGTTCTACAGTCAGTTGGAGGGAATGTAAAACCATGCAATGACATTGGAAAAAATGTTGCAGTTTCTTAAAAAGTTGAATTTACATTTATATGACCCAGCCCTTTGACTTGTGGGTATTTCAGAGAAATAAAAGCTTATATTCATATGAAGATGCATAAAATTATTCACAGATTTATTTATAATACAAAACCAGAAGCCAAATTGTGGTGCAACTCTACGACAGAATACTTTGAGCAATAAGAAATGAACTATTGATATATGCTACAACATGGATTTCAAATAATTTGTTTTTTGAGACAGAGTTTTACTCTGTCACCCAGGCTGTAGTACAGTGGTGTGATCTTGGCTCAATGCAAGCTCTGCCCCCTGGCTTCAAGCAATTCTGCCTCAGCCTCCTGAGTAGCTGAGATTACAGGTGCCCACCACCGTGCCTGGCTAATGTTTGTGTTTTTAGAGGACACGAGGTTGCACCATGTTGGCCGGGCTGGTCTTGAACTCCTGACCTCAAGTGATATTCCCTCCTTGGCCTCTCAAAGTGTTGGGATTACAGGCATGAGCCACCTTGCCTTGCCTCAAATAATTATTCTGAGCAGAAGTCAACCAAAGAAAGACATGATTCTGTTTATATAACATTCTAGAAAATGCAAACTGATCTATTGTGAAAGAAAGCAGTTCAGTTGCTTGGAGTGGGAATAGGAAGGGGAGAAGGAGGAGTAAGAGGAAGAGATTGTAAAAGGGGATGCCACATCCCTGATGAATGGATAAACAAGATGTGCTGCATACAGACAATGCATGTTGTTCAGCCTTAAAAAGGGAGGACATTCTGACACATGCAACAACCTGAATGAATCTTAAAGACATCATGCTAAGTAAAAGAAGGCAGTTACAAAGAGACAAATATTGCTGCTATAACAAAATACCTTACCCTGGGCAATTTGTAAACAACAGGAGTTTAATGCACATGGTTCTGGAAGCTGGGAAGTCCAAGATCAAGGTGTGAGCTGATTCAGTAACTGGTGCAGGCAGGCTGTCTCTGCTTCAAGGGTGGTGCCTTTTTTGGGTGTGGGGGGTAGGGTGGGGGTAGTGAGAGAGTCTGGCTCTGTCATCCAGGCTGGAGTGCAGCCCTATCACAGCTCACTGAAGCCTTGACCTCCTGGCTCAAGCAATCCTCCCACCTTAGCCTCCCAAGTAGTTGGGACCACAGGCAGGTGCCATGATGCCCGGATAATTTTTGTAGAGATGGAATCTCACCATATTGCTCAGGCTGACCTCAAATTCCTGAGATCAAGTCATCTTCCCACCTCAGCCTCCCAAAGTACTAGGATTACAGGCGTGAGCTACCAGGCTGGCCCCAGAGATGGTGCCCTCTTGCTGCATCTCCCCATGGTGGAAGAGGAGGAAAACCTCCCTCATGCCTCTTTCATCAGGGCACTAAGTGCGTTCATGAGGGTGGAGTTCTCATGACCTCAGCACTTCCCAACAGCCCATCCTTAATTCCTCCACACTGGGGATTAGATTTCCACATTTTTTTGGGGGGTGACACAAGCATTCAGATCATAGCAGTATGATTCCACTTCTATGAGGTATCCAGAGGAGTCAAATTCATAGAGACAGAAAATAGAATGGTAGTTAGTTACCAGGGGCTGCAGGATAGGGTAACGAGGAGGGTTCATTTGATGAGGACAAAGTTTCAGTTTGTGATGAAGAAGTCGTGTGGTGGACGTTGGTGATGGTTGCACAACAATGTGAATCCACTTAATGCCACTGAAGGGCATACCCCAAAATGGTTAAAATGGTAAATTTTACGGTGCATATATTTTGCCATAATAAGAAAGGAGCACATGAAGCAACATTTGGGGGTCACGGCAGAGCTGGCTACACAATTTGTGGGACCCAGTACAAAATGAGAATGCAACAAGTCCTGTTATTAAAAAATTATTAAGAGTTTCAGGATGCCGGGGCAGAGCATTCACTCAAGCGCGGTCCCTGTCTGAATGCGAGCTCCCGGAAGTGTGGTCCCGGCCTGAAGGAGGGCGCCCGGAAGCCTGGGGCCTGCATGAACGTGTGATCCCGGAAGCGTGGGGCCTGCCTGAATATGCGCCTCCGGAAGCGTGTTCCCTGCCGGAGCGCGCGCTCCCGGAAGCGTGTTCCCTGCCGGAGCGCGGGCTCCCGGAAGCGTGTTCCCTGCCGGAGCGCGGGCTCCCGGAAGCATGTTCCCTACGGAATGTGGGCTCCCGGCAAGTGCACAGGTCACAGGTCCACGAAGCCCACCTGGCTGGTGGATTTGTCTGCTCTCTTGGTGACGGTGGTGGCTTCCTGGGAGTACACATGAGGCCAAACTTCTCAAGCAGAAACTTAACGTGGGTATAGTTGATTATTTATCAATAAACTCCAATCCTCAGTAATGCTGTTTAAATAGGAGCAACAAAAAACCCGCCTTTGAAAAGGGGAAGTGGCTACAGGAATGAGGCTTTATTGACACTGGTGTTTTTTGTGGATGTGAGTTCATCCCTCTTCTGCTAATTGTTCACTCATCAATAAAGTAGGACTCTTTGTTTTGATTCTAAAGAAAAGAACTTGGGAAGGAAGCCTACTTTAAAACATGGGCTTGGTGTTAGAAGGGTACTCCACCAATTTCTAACTCTGTCACCTTGAACAGGTCCAAGATTCTCACTTCCTAAATGGGCTTCAGCAGGCAGCAGGGAAGTTTTAATGAGGTGGTGGTGCCGAGCGTGACCAATACAGTGCCTGGCCATTTGTGCTTCAAGAGTAATTTGTAAGAATATACTGGTGAATCTTTCTTTCCCTAGTGTCTTGATAGGGTTTTAGATATATTCTTCAAATCTCAGCTGTAGGTGCTCTCTTTAGATAGCGTAGTGTTTATATCAGACCATGGTTCTGCCACTAACCAGCTGTGCAGTCTTGGAAATTCCACTGATTTTCAGACTTCGGTTTTCTCATCTGTGCAACAACAAGAATAATGGTACCTACTTGATGTGGTTGTTGTGAGAATGAAAGGAAATAATACATGTAAAACACTTAGAGACTGGCACAGAGTGCTATCTGTGGATCAGCGATTAAACTCTGCCTTGCCCCACGGTTTGTTTTTAAGCATAATTTCGCAAATAAACTACTAGTGATTCAGAGAATTAGGCCAGTAGATCTCCATTTTCTCAAATTCTTTTACTTTTTAACTGAAAAATTAGCTCTGAAAAATAACTGAAAAATCAAAGAGATCAGACTAAGGTAGTTAAATAATAAAATGCCCAGTTGTGGCTAGGCATGGTAGCTCACGCCTGTAATCCCAACAGTTTGGGAGGCCAAGGCGGGTGAAGCACAAGGTCAAGAGATAGAGACCCTCCTGGCCAACATGGTGAAACCCCATCTCTACTAAAAAATACAAAACTTAGCTGGGCATGGTGGCACTTGCCTGTAGTCCCAGCTACTTGGGAGGCTGAGGCAGGAGAATGCTTGAACCCAGGAGACAGAGGTTGCAGTGAGCCGAGATCCTGCCACTGCACTCCAGCCTGTGCCTGGCGACAGAGCAAGACTCTGTCTCAAAAAAAAAAAAAAAAAAAAAGCCCAACTGTTTGAATCCAACAGAAATAATGGAGGGCTTGAAAATAAATGGGTGAATGTTGCATGTTTGATGTTTAATCAATAACAAAGTGTTTATAGGAAGAGGGCCGATCCGGCAATCACCTGAAAATGTAACTAATTTAGGAATTCACAGAAGCAGAAACAGCTAGATGTTTTATACCTTTTATTTTTCTAATGCTTTGTCTAGTACAGTTTCTTTAATTCTGATAAAAGTTCTTTTAAAAACTCATTTAAATATCTCTTTAACAACAGAGTGGGAGTTGCAAATGCTCTAATAATTTTTACTAGTTTCATATTTAAAAATAATATGCCCTCTAAACATTTACATTCAAGATTTGTTTTTCCTTAGATGTGTAAATAACACATAGTAATTTGCATCTCATGCATAAATCTCACTCTGCTGAATACAAATATTCTGGAAGGTTCCTTGCTTCTCTATTTTCCTGCTGATGTTAGTTTAGTTGACTAATATTTCTAGAGAAGTGGGAAAGGGGAGGGCCTTGGTGGTTAGAAAACCAATCTCTTACTACTGCTTTCTTGCAATCAGCAGTAGGGAATTCAGAACGGAATAACTAGACCAGTCTTTTACAGGAGAAATACAAATATTTCTAACCAATCGTCTCCCAGGTGAACACACTAAGTAAGTCTTTTGTTAGTGACATGTGTAGATGCTGCCTGTGTGGGGATTTATCCAGAATGAATTTGCCCCTCGGGTTCCTTTTGGAACAATAGCAGCACAACTTAAATCAATTCCAGTCCTCTGGTGCCACAGAAGTAAGGCAGTCATCCAGGGAGCCCTGGGAGGCGGAACAAGCCTTGCTGAGTTTGCTTTCTGGACTCCCATGTCATCATCGCTTTACGTCGCTGGGACATTGAGCTACAAGAGGCTCTCCTTGGTTTCGCATTGATCATGCTGTCTGGTTAAACTCTGAGGCTTGTTTTCTACTGGGAATTTCCTGCTTCACTGGTTTCCTGTCTACTGATCATTTGCTGGGTTCCAGCCTGGTAAAAAGACATCTGGGAGAGTCTCACGTCCATCATCAAATGTGACTAAAATATTGCATTGAGTCATCTGCCCTTGGTACAATGAACTCTTCTCAGCAAATGTCTGGTAATGCTTTGAATAAGAGATGCTGCACGAGAATAAATTGCAATGTTCTCTGCTTACGTTGTTATTTATGTGCCATCTTCTTCCACCATTAGGAATTTGTCTTATTTACAATTTAGTGTTTTCTTCATGTAAGATGTGCAAAATCTGGTTTCCTAAAAGTATTTATCCAGTCTTGTTTTTTTCACTCATTCTCTAAAATTAATAAGTGTCCTTTGAGCACCTGCTCTGACTGGCGCTGTGTCAGGAAGTGAGAGGCACAGTGTAGGATCAGGCTCTTCAGGAGAACACAGACTTTCCAAGATGCAACACGTAGGTGTCAAACAGCATGGTAACAGTGGCAGGCAGCACTCATGGAATACAAGCTGGCCACGCTCTGAGACGGACTTGGAAGTCTTCTTGGAGAAATGTATAGGAAATGGAGTAGTGAGGGAATCACAATAGATACTCTGATTAGAGAATAAAAACAGAATTATGTCAGTAGCAGTTAGCACTGAGCCATCACTAAGTGCCATGTACTGTGCAAAGTAGTTTGTGCATCTTAACTTGATGATCCCCACTGAGTTTGTGAAGCAGGCATTGCTGTTACCACTCTCGAGGTGGGAGGGTGTTCACAGTGGAGGGTGGGATTGAGTAGAATTTTGGAGAAGTAGAATTCGCAGTGGTGGTCAGAAGACATTTCCTGGGGGAAGTTATGAACAGCGTCGGCAGTGACTTGGCCTGAGACGTGTCTGGGCCAGTTAGAGCAGCCTGGCTAGGCAGAGGGGCCTCATTTGCGGGTGATGGAGAGGAGGTTAGGCAGCTGATAGTTGAGTTGGGTAAGTAAGACCTGATGGAGCTGGCTTAGAAACTTGACTTTATCCTTTTGGCACAGAGATTCTTGGGAGGTATTTGGGAGGGTAATGATCAAATATAAGGTTATATGCAGCCATCAAATGGTTCGTAATTTTCACCATTGAATTAATTTGTATTAGGTTCCTGTCAGCGTCTGGGTGTTTTGTAGAGGCAGTAAGTACTCTAGAGTTTACTCTACCTTGGAGTTCCAGTCTAGGTTTTCCCAGAGAACTGACTGGTGGCACCTCTACCTTTTCCATGCCCCTATCCACACACCCCTGTGCATGCATGCACCCACACATCCCCACACAAACACACCCCCACTCACCCTCACCCACACACACCCACACACATCCACACATACCCATATGCATGCACCCACACATCTCACACCCACACATGCCACACTCACCCACATATGCCCACACTCACCTACACATCCCACACTCACCCACACATGCCCACACTCATCCATACACACCCACATGCACCACATGCATATGTTCACCCATACATCCCCACACAAATACACCCACACTCACCCCCATACTTCCACACTTATCCACACACACCCACATGTACAACATGCACGCATGCACCGCACATCCTCATACAGACACACCCACACTCACCTCCACACCCATACATCCACACACGCCCACATGTACAACATGCATGCACCCACATATCCCCACACACACAACCACACTCACCCACACTCACCCCCACACCTACACATCCACACATGCCCACACTCATCCACATGTACAACATGCACACATGCACCCAAACATCCCCACACTCCCCCACACACTCCCCCACACCCACACATCCACAGATGCCCACACTCATCCACATGTACAACATGCACACATGCACCCAAACATCCCCACACTCACCACACACCCACACTCACCCACACTCTCCCCCACACCCACACATCCACACATGCCCACACTCATCCACATGTACAACATGCATACATGCACCCAAACATCCCCACACTCACCCACACACCCACACTCACCCACACACTCGCCCACACCTACACATCCACACATGCCCACACTCATTCACATATACCCACACGTACAGCATGCACTCCTGCACCCACACATCCCCACACACACCCACACTCACCCACACATGCCCATACTCATCCACACATGCCTACACTCATCCACATACATCCACATGTACAACATGCACTCATGCACCCCCACATCCCCACACAAACACACCCACAGTCACTCACTAACCGCAGACACTCTCGTGCACCCCCATGAACCCACACAAACACAACCGCACTCATCCCCAGTACCCACATACACCCTTATGCACCCCCATGAATCCACACAAATACACGCATACACCCACACACACCCATACTCGCCTCTCAGCCCCCCCCCCCACACATATATATGCCTGTGGGTGCACAGTTTGCATGGGTGTGTACACATACACACACAGAGAGAAAGAGATAGGGAGAGACAGAGCTACAGAGAGAGACACAGAGACAGAGATAGAAAAGCAGTAAGTTCTTAAATCCTGAGAAATATTTCAGATCATTTCTAATAAATTCCTCTTCTATCTGAAGCCAATCCCAAATGAGTTTCTCTTGTCTTGACTGCGACCAATAGGGTTTCTGATGATGAAAAGTTTGCTGTCAAAAGGAGAAAAGAAGATGGGTGATTTTCTATCACCAGCTCCACTCTGGGGCAATTCAGCAGGTGCTGTGCTGGTCACCAGTGGCGCTGCTAAGCAGCCGTGGTTATTTCTTGTCTGGTAGGTGCGGGGAGAACTGGCGGCTCCCGACCCGCGGGCACCTGCTGCACCCCATTGCATACTTTGTATACTGTCCTGCTCTGTCCCTGTTCCCCAGGGTTAAGGAGAATGAGCCTCACTCTTTAATTCGGGTGTCGTCTGCTATCCTTCCCCCTCTCAGGCCCACACTGAAGGCCTGCCCAGCTGCCCCATCACCTCACCCTGAGTCCCTACTGAGAGTCTCCTGCAAGTGGACCTCCCTCCCAGCCACCTCCCCCGATGAGCTGCCTTTCTCCCTCCATTTCTACACACCCAGCCTCCTGTCCACCGTCTTAGAGTCAGACTCCACAGTTACTTAATAATCTAATTACAGTCTTTGCAGATGATAGCAGCTATGTGCACGTTCCCATTCAGAGTTGCCTTTGAATGGCTGATGATGAGGATTTCAGGCTGGCCACCACCTGCGCCGCAGGGTGGCCGGGAAAGATTTTGGTGGTACAGATGTCTTTGATTCTTTGATGTCATATCTTAAAAGTAAGTGTCTTCCTTTTCCTACCTTGAAAACCTATGAATATTTCATAATGGTGGTGTGATGAGTATAAACCAATTCCCAGCTGCCGTTGTCTCTGTCTTGCTTTTCCTCCATGCCACTCTTGGCTCTTTTTTCTTTACAGGTGACAGTTCTACCCAGGGTCTCCCACACCACAGTGGAGCAATGAAGGGCATGGATATTTTGTCACATACAATGTTTTGGCAACCAGTATTTTTCTTTTTGAGGGGAGGATGTATGTTCATACTGACTTAAAGAAGCATTGAAAGATTGTTTCATGAAGGCAATGATAATGTGGAGAAATGATGTCAATCGTTTTAAGTGGGGTTTTGTAACAGAGTCATACTCGCTTGTAAAAAGAACCAAAGGACTTGTGTGGTCAGTAAGGCAGGTGAGAATGACAGTTTTAGGAGGAGGGACAGGGTTGGGGAAGACAGGGGCAAAACGAGAAGTTCATAGTTGTGGTCAGAATAAATTTGGAGTTGCATTTGACTTAACGCAAGAGTTTAAAAAATAACCTGGAAATATCTATCTTTAAGACACATAGTGGCCGGATGCGGTGGCTCACACCTGTAATCCCAGCGTTTGGGAAGCCAAGGTGCATGGATCACCTGAGGTCAGGAGTTTGAGACCAGCCTGGCCAACATGATGAAATCCTGTCTCTATTAAAAATACAAAAATTAGCTGGGCATGGTGGTGGGCACCTGTAATCCCAGCTACTTGGGAGGCTGAGGAGAATCACTTGAACCTGGAAGGCGGAGGTTGCAGTGAGCCAAGATTGCGCCATTGCATACCTTGGGTGACAAGAGTGAAAAATAAAAATAAAAAAATATCCATCTCAAAAAAATAAAAATAAAAATGGGGCGAGGACATATAGTGCTTTTCTCTGGACAATAAAAAGGACTTGGGCTTGGGTAGTGAAAGACGGAAGTGGCCTTTACCTGTAATGTTGTCTTTATTTTTTGAAGTGGGGGCTGTATGAATATGTTATAATTTATTTTTTGAAGCATAGACACAGGTAAAAGAATCTGAAAGAAAATAAGACTAAATGTAATATTTATTAATTCTACTGGTGAGAACTTGGGTGACTGTCATTAAATTGTAATTGCTCAAAAATGTATTTTTATCCAAGGGCTTTGGTGTCATTAAGAAGTATCTGCGTTTGTTCGATCCAGGGCTTACTGTTTTCCTGGAGGAAGGAGAAAACCAGGAGAGGATAAGATTCACTTTTTGTCTGTTTGAAAGAAGCCTATCACAGGGTACATTCAATCAGGAATTGCTGTAAATATTGACTCAAGTATTTTTAAAAGGAGTCATATGTTTATGGAGAGAAAATGGCTGGCTGGTATGGATAAGTACATGTTCTATTTTCTTGGGGTGCTGCGCCCTGGAGGAGCATCACCCTGAGACAATGTGCCAATTAACAGAACCACTGCTCATAGGTGGATGCCATCCAATTTTCAGACAAATGGCCAAGGATTAATTGGCCGGCCTGTACAGTGAGTCACACAAACCCAAACTTACCAGCTCTTGCTCCTGCTCTCGCGCTGTTCTCAGTGTGGGCAGGAACAATCTGCTGTTTGCAGATTTCGATGCTCCTCTGCCCCAGCTAATTAGAGGCGAGCAGGCCACGAGCACGCAAGGCTTCTGCTGTCGAGTAGATTTTACAGTGGATGGGCTTGACCTTGTCCAACTGTGGAAGTGTTAGAAACCCAAGACTCTCCTCTGGTCTGCATTTATTTTCTATCTCTCTGGATGGCCAAGATACTGCCTGCTCCTTTTGTCCTGAGTCAGATGCCTGTCCAGGGTCTCTTCTATCCCATGCAGGTCCCAGAGCCCTACAGAGCAGGCCTGGCTGTCCCCCAGTTGACAGGGCCAGCTCCCTGCTATCTTCCTGCCTGGCCCACTACCTGGGGCCTGGGCTTGCTCCTGGTTTTGCTAGTCTTGTGTGGACCTCTCAGCCGATCTGGCTCAGGGCCAGGTGTCCCCTTATCTCTGCCTTATGATCGATGTTAGAGTGGGGCCCTGGCCTTGGGTGATCTGTTCTCCTGGACTCCCGATGTGTGGTATACATAGGGAGGGACCTGCTCTGTCCCTGTTTGTCCTGTTCTGTCAGCCTTTTGTCCATTTTCATGTGTGGTGCTCACCATGGTCCTCATGCCTCACATCTAACAGGCATGTTACACATTGGACCCTGACCTTTGTCTTCTTAGGAGTGAATTGGACAAAACCCATTCATTGCCCACAGTTATCACTGATGTCTTTCTGACTCTGCAGATAGAGAGAAGACAACTTCGGGATCAGAGGAAGACTTACCTCTCCCTTACCAGGAGAGTCTGCTCTCCAGCCTTGCAAACTGGAATGTTATAAAGGGCTGGTGATTGTCACTGGGATTTAGGGTTATGCAGAATCATAAAATAGTAATAAGGCATTTACTTTTTTGGCTCAAACTTAAAAATAATATCTGCTAAATGGAAACACAAATGCATATTTACATATACATGTTTGTAGATGCTATTAAAACTGATTTTCTTAAAACACAGAGTACGGTTAGTATTGTCAGTAATAAAGGAAGAGTTAATAATTTAGAGAAAATATTTTTTCAGGGATATTTTAATGCAGAATAACTTTTTGGTTGAGAGGAACTTCTTGGGGAAAAGATTCTAATTCCTCGAGTTCATCCTCATCATTAATGCGCCAATATTTCCCAGATTTCCAGAGTCTTATTCCTGTAACTCATGACTGTGTTGTTAGAATGGATTTTGCAGTTGTAAAAAAGATGTAATTTTTATTTCTTTATTAAGCATTTGGTCAATAACATTTTTAACTTTAAGAGACTGCCTGTCGTGAGAAACTTGCCAACAGTTCTGCATTGTCACCAACAGGCTTGGTCTGTGTCTTCCCTTCCTAATGAAAAACTCCGAGTCTTTGGTTGATTCCTGTTTGATTTGCATGATAGATCCCAGTTGTGAGTTCATAGATGGTCCTTATGAAGAATAAAGGTATGAAAGGCACTAATTGAAATAAATTTTGGTTTTGTTTTGTAAAGCATGCTATTTTTATTTATTTATTTTTATTCATTTAATTTTTTGAGATGAGGTCTTGCTCTGTCACCCAGACTGGAGTGCAGTGCTGCTAACTTGGCTCCCTGCAGCCTCCATCTCTAAGGCTCAGTAAGTCCTCCCACCTCAACCTCCTGAGCAGCTGGAACTATGGGTGCCTGCCACCACACCCAGCTAATTTTTGTATTTTTCATGGCGACTGGATTTTCCCATGTTGCCAAGGCTGATTTCAAACTTGTGGGCTCAAGCCATCCTCCTGCCTTAACCTCCCAAGTACTGGGATTACAGCTGTGAGCCACTGTGTCAGACCAAGCATGGTTATTTAAATTGGGATACTTCGTGTGTGTTATGCACAAATGAGGGCTTTACAAAAACAATACTTTCAACACAGCAGGTATTAAGGTAAGACGCTTAATGCATCATCTTATTAATGCAGTGTAAAGTTAAGGGTGCAGGTTTGGTCTTTCTGTTGACAGATTAACAATAGCAGGGCATGGATTTCCAAGCACTGACAGAAATATTGATGCTTGGTTAAGTAGACTCCATCAAGCATTAGTTCTCTGTTTTCTAGAAAAGCAACTTTCTAGGGAACTGATACAGCTTCCTTTTTCTTTGTCAACTGTTGCAACTTTTTCTGATGATACAGAATGTATCTTCTATTTTTGTATGATTTAACTGCAGCTCATATTTATGAATTTTTGCTTTTCTCTGAATTAGAACCCCAATTTCATTATAAGTGGATTTGAATGGAATTCTATAGTTCCACTGTAGACAGATTCTTTGAAAGAATGTGGCTGAGAGGGAGAAGTGCAAATAGGTTCTTCTTCCTCTATTTGCTGTTGATTTCATTGCTTTATGCGCAATCAGCCTGTTTTAAATATGATTCATTGATGGCAGCTACCACTGAACTAAGTGGTTTGCTGTGCAGGTTCCTAGCCATGTTCATTCAACAGGGTCATGTGTTTTATCCACCAAAGGAAGCTGAATTCCATCGTTGCCATGTCTAGCTCTTACTGAGAGAGTTTGCAGACATCCATGAACTTCATAATCAAACTATATTCCGCACTCACTGATGGGTAGTAATTACATTTTTGTGGGGTTGCAAGATACAACCTGTGAGAACTCAGGTTAATTATTTTCTTTCTGTTGTGTTCTCTAATAACACCAGTGTTTTAATAGCTGCAGCATTTTCATGTGAGAGGTCCTTCAAGACTTGAAATTAGCAAAAGAAAATAACTGATCTTCTTTTCAACAGTAATTGTGGAGATCACGTAGAATAAAGGGACGGCCTAGGAAGGGCAGCCTGGGGCTCGCAGCGACCCTCCCCACTGCGGTCTTATTATCAGAGAGTCTGCACTGTGGCGCTGATGACATTGCTAACATGCCCTCATTTAGTTCCCCTTGTTTATGATAATCTGGAAATCTTACATGCCTCAAACCAAGCCTAATGGATTGTCAAGAAGCGGCAATAATGACATTTTATTCCATTATTATAATTTGTTTTCAGGAGGCATATTTTTAATTATTTGCATGAATAATGTCATTATGTATTCATGCCAATACAATTCTGATAATTAATTTACATGATGGAAATTTCTTAATGATTTTGATGTCAGAGTTAATAGCAGCAGCTGATAGTCAATCTGCGGATGTTGACATAAATTTGACTTTTAATATATTGCGGCCAACAGCACCAGCAGTATAAAATTACTTTGGAGGGAAAGGAAAAAATCCAGTGGGGAAGAACTTCAATGAAAAAGAAAGCGAACTGTGCCCGGGGTTTATGGGTCCAGAACAAAATGCACATACTCGGATGTGACAAATGACTTACTTGGACACAGACCAGTGCAAATGAGCCTGTCAAAATCTTGAAGCTTCCCAGGAAAAGAGATTGCTGTGAAAATATTGTATGTGCTGGAAGAAGTGACTCTTGCTGCTACTTGTTTTTAGTTTCATAAATTTTTCTTAAAGTCTCTTGAAAAGTTTTTGATGCCTTTTGTGTGCCACTTCTGTATTTTGCCTTTGGTTGCTAATTTACATTTTTCTTAAAAAATTTAATGGAAAACAAAGTGACATTGTAATTTTAACTTACAGAACAAAACACATTGTGTGTCCAAGAAAATGTATAATTTCCTCTGTTTCAGTCAGTTAAATGGTTCAGGTGTTAGAGTCCATTATGAGAGAATAGACCCTGTTAATCACGTAATCTTCCCCTCAGGTAACCTATATGGGGGGACGCTATATAAAAGATACTCTTCAGCCAGGTCTGGTGGCTCATGCCTGTAATTCAGTGCTTTGGGAGGCTGAGGCAGGCAGATCTCTTGGGTCCAGGAGTTTGAGACCAGCCTAGGCAACATGGCAAAACCTCATCTCTACAAAAAAGTACAAAAGGTACCTGGGTGTGGTGGTGTGCTTGGGAGGCTGAGGTGGAAGAATCCCTGGAACCTGGGAGGTGCAGGCTGCAGTGAGCCAAGACTGCACCACTGCACTCTCGCCTAGGTGACAGAGCAAGACCTTGTCTCAAAAAACAAAACAAACAGAAAAAAGACGCTCTTCAATTTACACAGGTGAGGTAATTGTAGTTTAAGAGTGTTCATCTTAGAGTTGAGAGCTGTAAACAGCACATAGGACCCTCCCACTCAGATTCATGTGTTTGTGTGTGTGTGTGTGTGTGTGTGTGCGCACACACACACACACACACATCTAGTTTTAAATCATTGGAATTTTATAGATCTTCTATTTTTCAAGTGGAGCACATTCTAAAATTCTGACTGACCAGGTCCTTGGTCCTGTCTGTGCAGCTGTTTCTAGAGGCTGACACTTCGTATATAGAATAAGGCATCTTCTTCCCCAACCCCTAGAGTAGCCTTTGCACCATGAGAAATGCTCAGGACTATGTAATTGATGAAGCCCCATTGCTTTTGATTCATTTGAATTCACTAAAGTTTTTCTTGATGTAAAAATCAATTTTCAGGTACTCAGATCCTTGAATAAAAAGAGTGTTGGGGAGTAATGAAAAGTGTCAAGGTCAGTTATAATTTTAATATTCTTTCGGCACTTGGAACCTTGTATTACGGTGCCTCAGCAGATGGGATAAGCCATCATTGCAGCATTCTGTACAGGAGTTTGGCTATTTAAGGTCATCTTTAATCAAAATCGGGAGGAAGGGAAGCAGCATACCCACAGATCACATATTTCCCTCTGCCCAAATTCGCTGGCATCCCTGCCATTGGCAACAGTAGCAGCGTTACCTAGTAGCTGGGAGCTAACTGATCGCAGCTATTTGTGGTTTACAAAGTGGTTTTCCTAAAGCAGTAATTAGCGTGAGGCAGATAGAAAGTATAGTTTATTCTATTTCTCTCCTTGCTGGGTAAAGCCTGACTGCTTATCAAAAGCAGAAAGCACTCACTCTCACTATCTTCGCCTCTTTATGTTCTCATTTTCATGTCTAGAAACAAACTAGAGGAAAAGGAAGAGTGGAACAAAAGTTGAAATACACAGAGAGATGAACTAATTCTGTTTAAGCTACACCACTGAGCCAGTTATGCAAACTTGATTTTAATAAATATTTTGAGAGTACACATTTTTATTAGTTGGTTAAAAACATATCACCACTGTGGAGAACTGAAATATGATTTGGAAAGTTTCGTTACTTTGGAAAGTAACGAAAGGTATACATTATCTGAGTCATCAGAATTTGCTTGAAAAGGGTGAAATCACTTCCTATCGGCTTTGTTATAATAGAATTGCTCTTGATAATTTAAAAATATATTCCTCTGGGTGTTACGTACTATATAATTCAAGAAAAAAAGGTTTATAATTGATACAGTAACTTTTCAACACTCTCACACCACGTTTTTACTCCTTCACATTACTGATTTCTAATTTGCTTTGAAAAATGTATTATGCTTATGAGTATAGTATACAGCTATTTACTGCATAAAAGCTTAGAAATATGCCTTGGGTAAACCATGAATTGCATAGTACAAGTAACAGTGGGCGTTGTGACTTTGGATTTCCACACGTGCTATTTGCAATTGTTTACATATGTTAGAATCCGTTGCATTTATATAGCTCATTATGTAAATATGTAGAAAATACTTAGATATTTATTTTCATGGAAACTTGTACTTAATCACTGAATTAAGATGATATCTTAATGTTCACTGCTATATTTTATATTCAGTAAGTAACACGTAAATATTAAAGCCTAAATCAAATCATATTTGACTTCTGAATGTTAAAAGATAATGCTCCTATTTGGAATAGATGTGATTAGTTTATTCTACTAGACCCTAATACTGACGGTGACAGATTTTTGGGTAAACGGCCTTTGTTTTGCTTACTTTCTGGCTGGGACGGCTCCCATTTGCCACTGGGCAGTGGAGCCTTTGGCAGCAGAGAAGTTAGTTGTCATGACTTTATGGGCTGTGCACTGTGTTTTGTGCATTTCAGTGTTGGGTCTAGGTATGGTTTGGCCTCACTGAGTTCCCAAAGCCAGAAGCAGTCCCAGGAAATTAAGCCCAATGCCTTGGTTTGCAGATGATTTCCAATTCTGTACTTGGAAATAGGTTTATATTGCTCATTCTTTGAGAATTGCCCATTTTGTTTTGGGTCTATTGACACGCTTGGCCCTGCCACAGAATGACATTAGCTTTGGGAAGTCCAGCCTTGGCTCAGAATCAGATGGGGCCTAGGTGGTGATCTGGGGCCATTAGAATCCCTGTGGAGGGAGGGATAGCTCATGTGAGGGCTGCTAGACCCAGACCCAGGAAATGGGGGTTCTCACCCACAAACTGCACAACTCACTCCAGCTCTATTAACCTTGCTCTCTTATTAACAGAACAAGAGCTCCTGAGTTAAGTTCGAAATTCAAATATTCTCTAAGTCTTTTGGCTAAACTATATGATAATATCAAAAAATAAAAAGTAGAAACCACAGAAAGTGGTGGAAATGGAAGCTCCTATTCTAAACCAACTCTAGAGAAGCTACATGGAAAAGACAGGCATGAAGAGACAGTGAGGGAAAGTGTAAAGGTACCAGTGTCTGAGAAAGAGGGATGGTTTGCTCAGGGGAGTCATAAACATAAGTAGTTTATCAGAAAAGCTAACTACGTGAGTGAGATGACATATGTAAAATGTCCACCTAGCAAATGCCCCTAAAGTGGTGGCTGTAGTTACCCTCTGTTGTGAGAGAAGATGAGGTAAAGGTCCTATTTTAAAAATGGTAAATCTTCCCGTCCTCCCCATGCTTTTTCTTTTTGTCTCAGTCTGGCTTCCTGGGTAGACTTACCTGTTCGTAGCTGATATTTTCTATGAGACAATTTCATGCATTATTAAGCATATTTGATGTTATGTTTATGACAAACTAACATTTAACTTTAACTCTCCTGTGTTCTTGATTTGAATATTTCAGTTGTCCTGAAACTCAAACACAATGAACAACAATAAACTTGAGTCATGCTGATGACATCTGCCACCTCACCTGGGTCCCTGGATCGATTAAGAATCAGGAGAAAGATGTCTCTGAGATCTAGCTAGAAAGTAGGCAGGGCCGGTGCCTTCAAGTATAGACGTGTACAGTTAGCAGTACAGGGTTATAGAGCCAGAGGGATTTTCAGCTCCAAGGAAAGACAAAATGAAAATTAATTTTTATGTCGATTCTTCAAAGACCTAGAACCAGAAATACCATTTGACCCAGTAATCCCATTACTGGGTATATTTCAAAGGAATATAAATTATTCTATTGTAAAGATACGTACATGTGTATGTTCACTGCAGTACTATTCACAATAGCAAAGACATGGAATCAACCCAAATGCCCATCAATCACAGACTGAATTTTTAAAATGTGGTACATATACACCGTGGAATACTATGCAGTCATAAAAAGGAATGAGATTATGTTCCCTGCAGGAACACGGATGAAGTTGGAAGCCATTATCCTCAGCAAGCTAAGACAGGAACAGAAAAATCAAACACCATGGTAGGGCATGGTGGCTCACATCTATAATCCAGCACTTTGGGAGACCAAGGCAGGTGAATTCACCTGAGGTCAGGAGTTTGAGACCAGTCTGGCCAACATGGCAAAACCTTGTCTCTACTGAAAAATATAAAAATTAGCTAGGCACAGTGGCAGGCACCTGTAATCCCAGCTATTTGGGAGGCTGAGGCAGGAGAATTGCGCAGAGATTGTGCCATTGCACTCCAGCCTGGGCAACAGAGCAAGACTCATCTCAAAAAAAAAAAAAAAAAAAGAAAAGAAGAAAACCGAACACACGTTCTCACTTATTAGTGGGAACTGAACAATGAGAACATATGGACACAGAGGAATAAAACAGACACTGGGGCCTGTTGGAGGGGAGGGGAAGTGAGAGCATTGGGATAAATAGCTAGTGCATGTGGGGCTTACCTAGGTGAGCCTCGGTGTTGGGGTGATAGGTGCAGTGAACTACCCTAGTACATGTTTACCTAATGTAACAAACCTGCACATCCTGCCCGTGTATCCTGGAACTTAAAATTTTAAAAAAGAAAACTAATTTTTTTTTTGAGATGCAGTCTCACTGTGTTGCCCAGGCTGGGGTGCAGTGGCACGATCTTGACTCACTGTAACCTCCGCCTCCCGGGTTCAAGCAGTTCTCCTGCTTCAGCCTTCCGAGTAGCTAGGATTACAGGCGCGCATCAACACGCCCAGCTAATTTTTGTATTTTTAGTAGAGACAGGGTTTCGCCATGTTGGCCAGGCTAATCTCGAACTCCTGACCTTGTGATCTGCTGACCTTGGCCTCCCAAAGTGCTGGGATTACAGTCATAAGCCACCACACCTGGCCCCAAAATTAATTTTTAGTTGGAGTTTTGATTACTTTAGAAAGCCAGCCACATCTCCAACCCTTCCCAAGTTATCTGTAGAAGGATAGCAGAGGCCATGAGGCACAAGAAAAGTACTAGCATGCTTCCCCACTGTCTCCACATTTCTTCAGTTAAACAAAGAGCTAAATCTTCAGGTGCCAGGAATCCTTTGGGGAATAACAGAATCATTTTCACTGGGTGGAAGTCTCAAACCATCTTGATTTCCTTTCCTTTCTCTTGGTGACTCATTGGGTCTCTTCGTGATGTGCCACCAAGCTTCTCAGAGCACTGCCCGCTGTTGCCATAATCCCTTGCTATTTGGCATTCACTATCACCGTTTCCCTGTGTCTCTCTCAAGATACTCAAAAATTCCTATTTGCCATATCATGCCTTATCTCCAGATCTCAGTTTCTTTTATGACTTGATTACATCTGACATCTGGAATCACTCAGTCCTCAAATTTCTCTTTACACTTAGTGTCTTGACACCACGCAGTCCTACCTCTCAGTCTCTCTGGTTAAGTCCTGTGCTCCTTTACTGGCTCTTCATCCTCCACACACCTCTGAAATGTAGGTGCGCAGAGGATGAAATCCCCTGCATGTCTTGTTTTCTTACTCCATTTCTTATTTTCTCGGTGATCCCCACCAATTCCTACCGCTTCAACCCTCTCAACTCTGTACGGACAACTCCGCTGTCTCTCTACTGTTGCTCTTTCTGCAGAACTTCAAATCCTTATTTTTTAATATTGTACTTTAAGTTTTGGGTTACATGTGCAGAACATGCAGGTTTGTTACATGGGTATACGTGTGCCTTGGTGTTTGGCTGCACCCATCACCCCATTATCTACATTAGGTATTTCTCCTAATGCTATCTCTCCCTTAGCCCCCATCCACCAACAGTCCTTGGTGTGTGATGTTCCCCTCCCTGTGTCCATGTGTTCTCATTGTTCAACTAACACCCACTTACAAGGGAGAACATGTGGTGTTTAGTGTTTGGTTCTTGTGTCAGTTTGCTGAGAATGATGGTTTCCAGCTTCATCCATGTCCCTGCAAAGGACATGAATGCATCCATTTTTATGGCTGCATAGTATTCCATGGTGTATATGTGCCACATTTTCTTTATCCAGTCTATTCTTGATGGGCATTTGGGTTGATTCCAAGACTTTGCTATTGTGAACGGTGCTGTAATTAACATACATGTGCATGTGTCTTTATAATAGAACAATTTATAATTCTTTGACTATATACCCAGTAATGAGATTGCTGGGCCAAATGGTATTTATAGTTCTAGATCCTTGAGGAATTGCTACACTGTTTTCCACAATGGTTGAACTAATTTACACTCCCACCAACAGTGTAAAAGTGTTCCTATTTCTCCACATCCTTTCCAGCATCTGTTGTCTCCTGACTTTTTAATAATTGCCATTCTAACTGGCCTGAGATGATATCTCAATGTGGTTTTGATTTGCATTTCTCTAATGACCAGTGATGATGAGGTTTTTTTTTTTTTTGGTCGTGTGTTTGTTGGCTACATAAATGTCTTCTTTTGGGAAGTGTCTGTTCATATCCTTTGCCCGCTTTTTGATGGGGTTGTTTCTTTCCTGTAAATTTGCTCAAGTTCTTTAAGTAGATTCTGAACGTTAGCCCTTTGTCAGATGGGTAGACTGCAAAAATGTTCTCCCATTCTGTAGGTTGCCTGTTCACTCTGATGATAGTTTCGTTTGCTGTGCAGAAGCTCTTTAGTTTAATTAGATCCCATTTCTCAATTTTGGCTTTTGTTGTTATTGCTTTTGGTGATTTAGTCATGAAGTCTTTGCCCGTGCTTATGTCCTAAATGGTATTGCCTAGGTTTTCTTCTAGGTTTTTATGGTTTTGAGTCTTAAGTTTAAGTCTTTAATCAATCTTGAGTTAATTTTTGTATAAGGTGTAAGGAAGGGATCCAGTTTCAGCTTTCTGCATATAGTTAGCTGGTTTTCCCAACACCATTTATTAAACAGGGAATCCTTTCCCCATTGCTTGTTTTTGTCAAGTTTGTCAAAGATCAGATGGTTGTAGGTGTGTCTTGTTATTTCTGAGGTCTCTGTTCTTTTCCATTAGTCTGTATCTCTGTTTTGGTACCAGTACCATGCTCTTTTGGTTATTGTAGCCTTGCAGTATGGTTTGAAGTCAGGTAGCATGATGCCTCCAGCTTTGTTTGTTTGTTTTGCTTAGAGTTGTCTTGGCTATGCAGACTCTTTTTTAGTTCCATATGAAATTTAAAGTGTTTCTTTCTGATTCTGTGAAGAAAGTCAGTAGTAGCTTGATAGGGATAGCATTGAATCTATAAATTACTTTGGGCAGTATGGCCATTTTCACAATATTGATTCTTCCTAACCATGAACGTGGAATGTTTCTCCATCTGTTTGTGTCCTCTCTTATTTCCTTGAGTGGTGATTTATAGTTCTCCTTGAAGAGGTCCTTCATATCCCTTGTTAGTTGTATTCCTAGGTATTTAATAATTTTTGTAGCAGTTGTGAATGGGAGTTCACTCATGATTTGGCTCTCTGTTTTTCTGTTATTGGTGGATAGGAATACTTGTGATTTTTGCACATTAATTTTATATCCTGGGACTTTGCCGAAGTTGCTTATTGTCTTAAGGAGATTTTGGGCTGAGACGATGGGGTCTTCTAAAGATATGATCATGTTGTCTGCAAATAGAGACAATTTGACTTCCTCTTTACTTATCTGAATACCCTTTATTTCTTTCTCTTGCCTGATTGCCCTGGCCAGAACTTCCAGTACTCTGTTGAATAGGAGTGGTGAGAGAGAGCATCCTTGTCTTGTGCCGGTTTTCAAAGGGAACACTTCCAGTTTTTGCCTATTCAGTATGATATTGGCTGTGGGTTTGTCATAAATCACTCTATTATTTTGAGATACATTCCATCAATACCTAGTTTACTGAGATTTTTAGCATGAAGTGTTATTGAATTTTGTTGAAGGACTTTTCTGCATCTGTCGAGATAATCATGTGGTTTTTGTCTTTGGTTCTGTTTATCTGATGGATTACATTTATTGATTTGTGTATGTTGAACCAGCCTTGCATCCCAGGGATGAAGCCACCTTGATTGGGATAGATAAGCTTCTTGATGTGCTGTTGGATTCAGTTTGCCCGTATTTTATTGAGGATTTTCGTATCGATGTTCATCAGGGATATTGGCCTGAAATTTTCTTTTTTTAGTTGTGTCTCTGCCAGGTTTTGGTATCTGGATGATATTGGCTTCATAAAATGAGTTAAGGAGGAGTCCCTATTTTTCTGTTGTTTGGAATAGTTTCAGAAGGAATGGTACCAGCTCCTCTTTGTACCTCTGGTAGAATTTGGCTGTGAAACTGTCTGGTCCTGGACTTTTTTTGGTTGTTAGGGTATTAATTGCTGCCTCAATTTCAGACCTTGTTATTGGTCTGTTCAGGAATTAGACTTCTTCCTGGTTTAGTCTTGGGAGAGTATAAGTGTCCAGGAATTTTTTCCATTTCTTGTAGATTTTCTGTTTGATTTGTGTAGAGGTGTTTAAGTATTCTCTGATGGTAGTTTGTATTTCTATGGTATCAGTGGTGATATTGCCTTTATCATTTTTTATTGCATCTATTTGATTCTTCTCTCTTTCATTCTCTATTCATCTGGCTAGTGATCTGTCTATTTTGTTGATCTTTTCAATAAACTATCTCCTGGAAAACCCATATTTTAAGCTTCCTACAAGGCGATGATGTATTACTATCATATCAATTGTAACGTGTGTGTGGAAATGACAATCGGAGGAAAGGCTTGATGGATAATCCAGCACAAGTGTATTTGGAATTTTGAAGGTGACTGGATGTGAAGATTCAGAAGAACAGTCAGAGATAACCTAATGTGTTCAGGTTGTTTGGGGACAACCTTCTGAGACCTTGCCTTGAGGCCTCCTCACCTCTGTTTTCTTGTCTTTTTTTTTTTCTTTTCCAAACAGGTCCTGGCTCTGCCACCGAGGCAGGAGTGCAGTGGTATGACAGTTCGCTGCAACCCCTCCCTCCTGGGCTCAAGCAGTTTTCCTACCTCAGCCACCCAAGTAGCTGGGATTACAGGTACACGTACCAGCAAACCCAGCTCATTTTTGTATTTTTGTATTTTTGCCATGTTTCCCAGGCTTGTCTTGAACTCCTGGGCTCAAGAGATCCACTGCCATTGGCCTCCCAACATGCTGGGATTATAGGTGTGAGCCACCATGCCTGGCTTCACCTCTGGTTTTCTAAGACCCCGGTCTTAGAAGGTCTTATTGACTTCCTGGTTTCAGCCTCTATGCAGACGGCTCACAGAGCTCTCTTTAGATACCACTTTTACCACGCTCTAGGTCCATGGAAACAGCTGCCTTCTGGACGCCTCATGCCGGTATATTCCTGGCGCTTTAAATTCAATACATTTAAAACAAACTCATAATCTTCATCTCCAAATTTTGTTTCATCTCAGTATTTATGATCGCGGCCTCCTACTAATCATGATGGCCCATGTTTGAAGGTTGAAATTCAGCTCTCTTTACGCTGTCATCCAATCCTACTCAGTATGTGAAACCATTGTGGGCAGTTTTGGACTTGAGCTCTGTAAGACTCCTCAGAGCCGTTTCGTCTTCCACATTTCCATGCCCCCTTCCTGACTTGAGCTGCTGATGGTGGGGTGACCACAGCTCGGACCGTTCACTCTTTCTTCCCACTCCTATGGGGGCGGTGGGCAGCCCTACTCATGAACGCTCGGTGTTACCAGGTGACTTCTTAGCCAGTGGGACCGTGTCAGGTCTGACTCAGCAGAGACTTGAAATGTGCTCACCCACTTGGGCCTGTGCCCCCTTCAGGAGAATTCCACACCAGGGCTAACCCACTGATCCTAGGAGGGCAATGTAAGCCACGTGGAAGCCTTGGTCAGGTGACCCCCAGCCAGCCTGCAGATCTGAAGGTGATGGTTGCTGGATGCTGAAATGCTGTGGCCGTTTGCTCCCCAGCATTCCTGCGGTTCTAATGGTCCATGCTTGTAATTCTGTCTTCCCTCTCTTTCAACTCCAACACTTTCTTCACAATTTGAAAACTACTATTCTCTTAAAAAATTTTTATTTTGAGATGGAGTCTCGCTCTGTTGCCCAGGCTGGAGTGCAATGGTGCGATCTTGGGTTCAAATGATTCTCCCGCCTCAGCCTCCAGAGTCGCTGGGATTGCTGATCTTTGTATTTTTTTGTAGAGATGGAATTTCACCATGTTGGCAGGCTGGTCTTGAACTTCTGACCTCAGGTGATCCACCCACCTTGGCCTCCCAAGGTGCTGGAATTACAGGTGTGAGCCACCGTGCCCGGCCTAGACCACTGTTCTTAAAGCACCTTTGTTGTCTTAGCCTTCTGCTGCCCAACGGCTGTCAGGGGCTGTCTTTTACTGGGCTAGTTCCCTCCACCACTCCTCAGTGAGGACCCTGCTCCGAAGGCCCCTCCTCCATTTCAAGGTGCGCTCACTCCCTCTTCCTACCTGCATGCTGCAGTCAAACCAGTACCTTGGCACTCAAAACCCACCTGCCTTTTGCTCCCTTGTCTGTCTTGTTGTTTCAGAGCCTGGATAGTCTGGCCTATACTGTTCATCAATTTTATAACCCAGATTATTTTTCAGGATAAATCCTTGATGCTGCCTCTCCATGAATTCGGTACCATCCTTTCAACACCAGGAATATTGTGATCTCTTTCTTTTTTCAACATCATTAGTACTTCTTTTTTTAAAAAAAATTATGCTTCCTTTTTTTTTTTGAGATGGATTCTTGCTCTGTCACCTAGGCTGGAGTGCAGTGGCATGATCTCGGCTCACTGCAACCTCCGCCTCTCAGGTTCAAGCAGTTCTCCTGTCTCAGTCTCCTGAGTAGCTGGGATTACAGGTGCCCGCCATCATGCCTGGCTAATTTTATTTTTTTTGTAGAGACAGGGTTTCTCCATGTTCACCAGGCTGGTCTTGAACTCCTGACCTCAGGTGATCTGCCCACCTTGGCCTCCCAAAGTGCTGGGATTACAGGTGTGAGCCACTGTGCCTGGCCTATGCTCACTTTTTTTGGCTATACTTGTCTTCCTGTTTCTTCATCAGTCTGATATCACCCTCTCCCCAAATACTCTTATATGCTGGATTGTAGTCTTTCTTTCTTTTTGTTTTCAGGCAGGACAGGGTCTTCTAATTATTTTCTTTTCTGTAATTTGAAAATCAGGGAATTATGAAGTAGAATTTAGCTTTTATTTAAATTGAGTTAAAAAAAGTAGATTGTATATTGAGTTGCTTTATGTTATAGGGAAGGCACACTGTATACTGTGAGTAATTCTGTGTCTATGGTACTTTGGGAGGAATGAACAGCTCTATATAGTCACAGGTCTGTTTGAAGTTCTAGGGATCCTCACAGTTGGGGGTAAGAATGCTCAGCCTGGTGGGGCTGAGAAAGACAAGGCTTCATCTTTGCTGCCATGGCTTTGGGGCCTAAGCTATCAAGGCTGGTCTAGACCAACGCATACCCCAGAGATTGGAGCAGCCATTCCTATAAACTTAGAAAAGATCTCAGATCAAATTAGAGTCCTAAGAAAATTGTGCCCATTCATTTGAATAATCATTGTTCATTCAGTTTAGAAGTAATGGTATATGGTAATTTTAGTCCAAATATTCTGAGACACCAGACATGCCATGAACACTCCACTCAAATGATGTATCTTAACCTGGATTATGTCATATCTTACCACAGTCCTTGGGACCTCTAAGAGGGAAAGTTTCACCCAGAACTAGAGGTCATGAGTGCATAAGGGGAGCCCCCACTAAAGGTGGTGGGTGGTTAAAATAACCAGGTTTCACTGGCAAATCCCTGCAGTATCTAATCCATATAAACCATTCTTTCTGGTTTCCATGAATTGGGAAATATTAGCTATGTGCTCTGGGTGAAAGGCATTTGGGCTGTTGGCAATGTCTGGGAAACGTTTTCCACATTAGTTGTGTCAGTAAGTCAGTAGCTTTTTCCTTACCAATGACCCACCAAGTATATTATCAGATGTATGACTTAGCCGCAGGGGGACTTAAAATATTCCCCATGCCTTAGGGAATTGTCTGAATCCTAGAACATTGGAGCAAATGGTCCACTTTCTATGAGAGGACATGGAGGTCTTGTTGGCACTATTAATATAAACCCTTGCCTGTACAGGAGGTATCCCCTGGCCCCAGCATCCCCTCCCTCTGCTCGCTGCAGGGACAGGGTACCATCCTGACCTGGGGCTGCCTTTCTTCCCTGGAGCTTCATTACACACAACACCTGATTCTGACACAGGTGTTCTGAAACCAAGGAGGGCTTACCACATCGCCGTGGCTTGCTCTTACATGCTACGGAAAAAGACAGGTTTGTAAGTGAATAGTTTCATAACTGTTCACTGAGTATTCAGCCCATTATGTCAGTTTTGATTATTGTGCAAAAAAATAAAAATGCCTGCTTCCATTTTGTAGATTCGCCAGCCATGCTCCATAACAGAAAACCGTCAAGTGGTTGGATATGTGTATTTCTATATAGAAATGTTTGGCATGGCTTATTAAATTGTGTCTTTTCTGTAATATGCAGTGACTTTAAGTGGCTCTCCATTATATATATATAAAACAAATACACACACGTGTACAGGCACACATACATGTACACACAAGAAGGCATAAATATGTAACTTTACATTTTTATTATTATTTAGAAATAGGAAACGAAGTCTCAATCCTTGAAATTATAATGGCAAGCACACAAAAGACACAGTTGCTGGCACAGAATTCAATTAACAGATAGCAATCAGCCTTGGGTGACTGTGTGAGGTGGAAATATACAGTCATGCTAATAAGTAATATCTTAAAGCCACCACGTTTATCAGCCCGCAGCCAGACATGGGCACAAGTGTGGGCAGACAGCTTTGCTCCAGGATATTTAATAAAACCCAGCTCTCTCCGTTTAAGGATTTATGTTTAATCATTCAGCAACATTTTAAACATCCCGGCTGGCAAGCTTTTCAAATGGAACTGGTTTCAGCAGAAAATACAAGGAGTTATTTTGCTCTACCTGGTTGAGGAGGGTAGGAGGGGCAGGAATGAGGAGAAGTTTAGGGATGTTTTGTCCTTGTCATTTCCTGACCTTTGCACTGCTTCGGTGTACATCTGCTGCGTGAGTCATAACTTTATCTCAGGAAACATGCAGAAGGCATTCATTAAAACAGAACAGCCAGTTGACCAGCTCTCTGCAAAATAACATTTTCCTTAGGTCAGGCTTCGCATTGCTTATAGCTATATTGTCCTAAGCTGGAATTTTAAAGATGAACATGGGGTGTTTCAAAACTGGGGTCTGCTTTTTTATTTTTTATATATTATGTGGAGATATTTCTATACTAGTTCGAAGAAATTCCTTAAGTGCCTTTGAAGATGTTTTTTAGTGAGTACAGCAAAGAGCAAAGAAAGGTCACTATGCAATGGGGAGCAGTATTGCTTTCCAGAAGGAGAATGTGAATCTGTCGAAAGAACGCAAGCCTTCATATTAGACCAAAAGGAAATTTGTCTTATATTGAAATAAATCAAAAGCCATGTTTATGGCTGCCAAGATGAAAATCCCTATCACAGAATGGTTCAAGAACAGCGTCTACTGCCATCTAGGTCATGCGATTTGCCTGGAGGTGTTATGTTGTGTTTGCTACAAGCAGATGCCTAGGGGAATTGCCTGCTTAGCAGATGGCTTTGGAGGTTGAGTCGCTTCTGCATTTGCTTCCTTGAATCAATCAAACCTTCTGTAAAGCTTAGTTCTTCAAAGCGTAGAAAGAAGGGAGGGAAGCAAAGGTGAGGATAAAAAAAGTTGCTTCACTGTACGTATAGCTAAGGGAAGTTGAATAGATTATACTTCAAGTATATTTTTCAAGGACCTAGGTCTTTGGGAATATTTCTCCTTTCAGGTTCAAGTTTTATGTTTTCAAGATGAGAAAAACATCAAACAAATACCAAAACCGAGGCTACTGTAGACTCCAGATGTTTAATGAGCAATTGGAATTTTAAGTATGAATGTGCAGATAGAGAAACGGTGCTGTTGGTTTAAGACTGAAGAATCTGTTGTTTGCAGCCTTGGCTGACCGGAGCCAAGTTGGAGTCAAGATTCTGCTACCTGCCTCGTGCTGCTCAGTGGCCGCTTCCTCACTCTAAGGCCTAACTTGTGGTCTTGAGAGTCGTTCCTGTCTACAAAGTAACCTCAGCATTATCTCTGAAAAAAAATCCTCTCTGAAGGAAGTGGGACATGTCCCTAGGGAGAGTGTCAATGCAGAGCCCACATTTGATCCCAACTTCTGTGGTTTTTCTTCTGTCAAGTAAATACGGGTGTGTGAGTCCAGGATTCACTTCACTGATGTCTAGAAGGATCACTCGTTGCGGAATCTGGAGACAAGGGTTTGTGCTTAACTATAAGGATGGTCTCTTCCGTAGCCCATGACACTGCTGCTTCCCTGTTCTGGACTCCTCTGCTCCCTAATCCCCTAAATCAAGTCACCAACTTCTTTCAAGTTTATGTTCATCAGGAGAATTAAGTGCATTTGTGGCCAGAGAGGAACGTGGCATAGGGAGGGAAAATACTGAGGAAGAAAGAATGCATGCCGTCCATGGAGTGAGGTCTCGGGAACAATGGTTGGGTCTGGGATTTAAGCTGTGGCCAGGAGGAAAAGTCCTTGTTCCTTAAAGCCTGCCCTTGCTGGACTGATAAGCAGGCGTGTTTGTCCCTTTTCTCTTGAACCTTCTCTTTCCTGTTCTGTGGACCAGGGGTAATAATGCCTACTGGCAAAATCATAGTTAAAGCGAAATATAAGAGCATATGCAATGTGCTTAGCACAGCATCTGAATAGCAGGCACATAGTGATGAGAAGCAGAAAGAAGACAGTAATGGTGACAATCTTGCAAAAGACCCAGGAGAGTGTGTAGGACACTGAGTGTCCTCAAAGCCATGCATGGATTCCCCGGGAACCAGACAGTGGGGACCCTGGGAGGCATGGGGAGCATCTCAGGCAGGGTGTTATCCTGTGTCACGCTCGCCATCCTTTTACACGTAGAGTTAACATGGAGTTTTAGCATCCTGCGTTCTGGCCTCCTTTCAAGGAGCAAGGGCTGGAGTTTATGGAGTCAGGGCCTGGCCCTTGAGGAGAAAATGTGTCCACCACTGAGGGTGAGTCCAGGTGCACCCTGATGTGTGGTGTTCATGAATGGAGGAAGAGCTGGGAACCACAAGTGTGGTCTGAACAATTTCGAATTTAAATGGACTGGGCTGAGAGAAGAAGTGGAGACAAAGGAACTGTGATGTGGAGGACCCCAGGGAAGTGAGGAAAGGCAGAGTCATCCTATTATAGGGCACCTGGGGCTTGATGCAGAGGAGAGGTGGGGACTGTTCCAGGTACTGCATCAGACACCCCCTCCCCCACTGCCGCTATCACTGCCCAACTTTCACCTCCCCCACTGCCGCTATCACTGCCCAACTTTCACCACCTGTGGTTGGCATCGGCACTGGGAATGCTGAAACTTGCATCGGGGTGAAAGGTTTGCTGAATGACTCTTGCTTCAGAAACAGTAACATACAAAAGAAAGAAAGAAAGAAAAAGAGAAGAAGTGGAGAGAAGGGAAAAAGGAAGAAAGAAAAAAAGGGAGGAAAAAGGAAGGAAGGGAATGAAGAGAAAGAAAAATAAAAGAAAAGAGAAAAGAAGAGGGAGGGAGGAAGGAAGGGGATCAATTAGTAGAGAAACATTTCACAGGCGCTTGGGCCATGTGTGGTCATTCCTGCAGATTCCTGCTATCACTGGGAATGGAGGCTTTCCTTGGTCCCCAACAGGCATGTGTGAGGAAAGTGATCTGCAGCCTGGCTGGCTGCCCTCCATGGGTACCCACTCTGCATGTCTGAAAATAAGAGGCCCTTGTCCTCTGAGGCGGTGATGTGCATGGTGCCTTGTAGATTGCTGAATTTTCCTAAAATGCTGAAACTTTTCCTTGGAGAAAATTCCCATGTTTATCATGTGTCATCAAAGTTTGATGCTTATTAAGGAAAGTTAGTCCGTTTCTAATAAAGAAGCCTTTGCTTGGGTCAGACTGTACATTCTACCAACCATGCTCCTTTTCCTGTCCCTGTTCCTTTGAACATGCGTGTCATGCTTGGGAAATTTCCTCTTCATATTTCTGCTAAAAACATCCCAAACACCTTCATTTCATGGTGGAGAAAGTGTTTTTCGGAAACATTCTTTTTCCCTTCCTACCTCTAAGAGTAGAAGCCAGGGTTAATTTACACCCTCCTCTCAGAGTAGTATTTACTTCTTTGCATTTTTGGCAGGAGGTGCAAATGTCAGTCTCTCTCTGACTATTAAATAGTTTCCAATCAATCAGGAACAAGACAGCAAAGAAAACTGTTGCAGGAACCCAGGCTTTCCTCTAAGGAATGATGAGCATCGGTACAAAAATGCTGCAGCTCTTGGAGTTGGAAGGTGGCCTTCTGAAGAACCATCTTGCCTCGTTCTGGCCTGAGGCATGTTGGGTAATTTCCACCACTGGCTAAGTTCATAGCCATCTTTTCCAATCTGGCTCAGAAACTGTGTCTTAGGCCACCCTTTTCAGATTCCCCCAGCAGTTCTGATGGCCCTCTCCTGTGGCCTCACAGCTCCTTCTTATATTCTGAAAGCATTAATCCTGTGGAATTGGATGCCAGCTTCTCTGTCTCCATGAGGACAAGGGTTGACCTTTATCAATGTGTTCCTTGTTCCTACTATAAAGAGTTAATATGGCACAGTCATATATTAGTATAGGAAACATGTTTTATGCTTATATACTGCTGGTGGGAATGTAAATTAGTTCCACCTCTATGGAAAACAGTATGGGAGTTTCTCAAAGAACCACAAGTAGAATTACAGTTCAACCAGAAATCCCACTACTGGATATCTACCCAAGAGAAAATAAAACCTTCTATTTAAAAAGTCACCTGCATTTGTGTGTTTATTGCAGCTCTGTGTATAATAGTAAAGTCATCAAACCAACCTAAGTGTCCACCAATGACGGCCTGCAAGAAAATGTGATGTATACACCACGGAATACTATGCATCCATAAAAAAGATGAAATCATGGCCTTTGCAGCAATGGTTGGAGTTGGAGGCCATTATCCTAAGTGAACGAACTCAGAAGCAGATTAAATATTGCATGTTCTCACCTGTAAGAGGCAGTTAAACAATGGATACATGTGGTCATAAGCATGGAGATATAGACACTGGGAGCTCCAAAAGTAGGGGAGGGTGGGAGAGGAGTGAGTATTGAAAAATTACCTGTTGGGTACACTAGAAGCCCAATCCTCATCATTTCATGAGCAATTCCCATGTGACAAGCACAGGTACCCCCTTAATCGAAAATAAAAAAAAAAAAAAGAAATTATCTGACCTACTCTGTTTGACTGTAGGCGGTAAGACTCAAATTCCAGAGAGGGTCCTTCCTGCTGCATAGCCACAAGGAAGGAATGCTGCTCAGAGAGGCCAAGAAGAACGTGAATTGCAACAATAATGGGTGAGAACAAGCCTTCATAGCTTTTGCAGAGCAGAGTGACTGGTCTATGACAAGCATTTTTGTAATTGTATATTTTCATCTTTCAGTTCAATAATCATTTTTCCTTTTTTTTTAAGTCTCATGAGTTTCCAGATCATAGTATCTGCAACCATTTTTCTGTGCAAAGGGCTCCGTGAAGCACTTAAGCATGGTCTTCTTTAAGCCTCGACATGACCCTTTGATTCAGGTAGTGGGTTGTTACATCCAGTATAAAGACGAGAAGCTGAGAAGAAGAGAGATTAGTGTTCTTTCCTGAGGTCATAGAGAGCAAGTGGAGGGAAACGGGACTCTTCCTGCTGCATCTTTTGGCCCATTACCTCTCATGCTGTCTAGGTGAGAGTGAGCACTCCACAGTTGAGGGACATTTGAATGGAGGTGGCAAGAGTACCCTGCAGAGGTCAGAAAAGCTGAAAACAATCTCATTCAGAAGTGTCAGGACTTGATGGAGTCAGTGAGATGGTACAAATGCTCAGTCACCTCCAGGAGGAACAGTGGGCTGGAATGCTGATGAAGTCTGAGCAATGTCTTCGGGGGAAGCTGCCTGCGTCTTTGCATGGGACCCCCAGCTTTGAAACAGCCTCAGAGAAGAATCTTATAAAAGCTGCAAACTAAGCCCAGGCTTAGAAGGACATGTGGGCACGGGTAGTTGAGTGCTGATAAATTCTCCACTTGGCTTATCTAGAAGTTTGTTTTGAATGAGCAAATGGAAATGTGGGAATTCTAAGGCTAGTTTTCTAGGCTGTGTTAATATTTCTTGTAAGTCAAATTCTGTGCCAGGATTATTGGGTTTAAGTGAAATTCTAAATTTCTTTTTTGTTTTATTTTTTATTTTGAGATGGAGTTTTGCTCTTGTTGCCCAGGCTGGAGTGCAGTGGTGCTATCTTGGCTCACTGAAACCTCTGCCTCCCAGGTTTAAGCAGTTCTCCTGTCTCAGTCACTTGAGTGGCTGGGATTACAGGTGCCCACTACCACGCTCAGGTAATTTTTTGTAATTTTAGTAGAGACAGGGCTTCATCATGTTGACCAGGCTGGTCTCAAACTCCTAACCTTAGGTGATCCACCCACCTCAGCCTCCCAAAGTGCTGGGATTACAGGCGTAAGCCACCATGCCTGGCCAAAATTCTGAATTTGTAATGCCTACTGCTTTTCAATGACCTGGATTAAATGGGACTCTTAAAAGAAATGGTTTTTGTTGAATGTTGCCATTGGAGAACCCGGGTTTCTGCAGTTTCCTTTTATCCTGTGAGAAATATACTAGTGATTCTTCACTTTCAAACAAGCATGATTGAATAGCCTGAGTTTTAGTCACTATAACAGCGCTATGTAACAATTATATTATCTGGAAATAATATGCCATATACAATAACAATAATGTAACATCAAAGAACAGTAAGGCTCCAGATACCTTGGTTTTAGATAAAGGGGAGCAGATTTTGTTTTATTCTCTTGGTGCCATCAGTGGATCAGTGGTTAATTGACCATGGAGGACTTCTGGGTCCACTTACTAATTATATACACGAAGTCATTTATTTTTAAAACTTCTTGATTTTTAAATCATGGCCTCTCATTGACACTTCCTGAATTTTTATGTGTGGAGAGGGAAGGGACAGGCAAGCCAATGTAATATTTCTGTCACAAAATTACTGCCATTGAATAACAGAAATTTTGGGTTCTCAAAGATATGTCATCCAGAAGTTAAACTTGGTTTTTCATTTGATAAAATACGTATTTGTACCCTAGGTTACTTTGCCAGTACAAGTAGCGAATGTGGTGGATAACCCGCCAAGGTACATTTCACATTGCCCAGCAAAGTCACATTTCTGTGTTTTACAGAATTTTTACAAGGTACGACACTGTGGCTTATTCAGAAATGCTGACGGGAAGATAAGAGAGACGTGGAATGAACGAGAACAGACCTCGGTGGTTTAGTGGATGATAGCTTTCTATCCCCAGCGAAGATGGGTCCCGCTTCCCCAGCCCTTTGTTTCAGATGCATTCATGCTTCTTCTATTCTCAGAGCCTCGGCTGCCCTCTGCCAACTGTTGGTAGCCCTGGAGGCCTGCCTTGGGAACACGCTGAAGCTTCCCAGTTCCTGTGTTTGTGATACCACAGTGCTCTGCTCCCCAGAGCCCTGAATGGCATCTTTGTAACAGCATGCAAGATATTTAAGATGCTAAGGGGGACACATTTCCAAAGAATGCCTTTAAAAGGAGGAAAATTAAATGACCAATAAAGAAGGAATCCTCACAAGTTCCTATTGTATCTTATAAAAGGGAGCACTGATGTATTTAGGTCTTACTCCTCCAGGTCTTCAGGAAGTTGCCAAGCTCTCGCTCCCACCCCTCCCCTTCAATGGGAGCCAAGGCCGAAATCTAAGTCCAAATTAATGAATCTGCTTCTAAGTTGGGGAAGGAGCAAGTAAACCACAGCTGTGAGTCTCGGGTCACTGGGGATTTCTGTTTCAAATGCAGCCAGGATAGAATCTCTGAATTTATTTGATTTGGGAACAGGATAAGAAATTGATAATATCTGATTTGTAGATTAGCCCTGGAGGAGGAAATACTAATTTCAAATATCATTCATCTTCCTTTTTATCTAGTCTCTTCAAGCTGTAATGAAATTAACCGAGGACTGAGTCCAGGTTGTGGAAACCTCAAAGGAGTTTGCACATTGAACTGGCAAATTAATCTGTGAACAGCCCACAGTTCAGCATTTATTTAGTCAATATTCAGTGAATAATAAAGGTGGGAAGAACATTTTTATTTGTCCATTCATGGAAATATTTTCAATCAGGACTACACTTTGAGATTTATTTCTCATTTCAAAAATCATGAATTTTCAACCTAATTGCAATTTTTTCCCTCTGATGAAAACCTGAACTATTCCAGGAAATGTATTTACAAGTTAAACTTAGCAGACTGATTTGGAAGGAGAATTAGAGCAGGACTCAGGAGGTAAGAAATATGTTCAGTTCAGTGGAGAAGTTTGTCCTAGAATGGTCCCAAAGAGTTATGTAATTAATGTAATATGAGATATTATACAATAAGTAGAGACATAAGCTATATAAGAGATAAGCTACAATAAATAGAGATATAAGCTTATCTTTATTGTATAATATCTGGAGATATAAGCTTATAGCTTATATCTCTACTGTATAATATCTGGAGATCATTAGGAAATTTCTGCGCTTTGGGTATCTTATAAATGGGATAAAATTAATGCACACGATGCATCCCCACATTCCTGTGAGGCCAATGGGTATTATCAATTCATTAAGTTATTCAGTAAGTGGTGAATGAATTTGGAGATCATCAGGAAATTTCTGCACATTGAGTATATTACAAATGGGATAAAAATATTGTATATGATGCATCCTCCTATTCCTGTGAGGCCAGTGAGCATTATCAGTTCATTAATTTATTCAGTAAGTGGTGAGAATGTATACTGTCATATTTATTGGATGGAATTCGGACCCAGTCAACTGGGCTTGAATTCTGGCTCTACCACTTATGATCTGTGTGAACTTGAGCAAATCACATGAACTTTCTCAGTTTCTTATCTGTGTAGTAGGGAAAATAATAAAAGACGGGTGATTGCCCAGGTTTAAATGGCATCATTGACTAGAACACTGCCTGGGATGTAGAAAGCACTACATCAGGAATTCTTCTTGTGAAAATGATATATCATATTCTGCACTAGGCATTTGAAGTAGTAAGACCAAGTCACCATTTTCAAGGAACTCATAGCAAGTAAGAAAATATGTAAGCAATTAAAAATAGTGCAGCATTAAAAATTTGGGCCTACAAAAAGTCCACAAAAACAAAGCAAAACAAAACAAAACACCCTACAAAGTCAGAGAGAACTTTCTTAGAGAAGGTATTTGAAGATGGCAGAATTAAAGAGGAAGCCAGGCTTGTGTGCACAGAAAGCAGCTATTGCTTTTTGATTCACACATATTGTGAAAACAGGTAGTTATTCAGTGAATAGTTGATCCATAAAAAAATGACTGAATTAGTGAATAAACAAATTAATAAAAAATGAGTGAGTGGAATTGCAACCAGACATATGCTCAAGTAAAGGGGCAGACAAACTCACTGCTGGATTCTGGGAGAATCCCTAAGGTTATGGTTAAGGAAACATGAACCTTCAATCCATCCTAGATCCGATGTTTAGAGCTAGAAGAGACATTAGAGATCATCAGGCATAGCCAAAATTAAAAACTCCCCAAAGTCTAAGATCAAAGAGTTTAAGATTAGATCTTAAGATCTAATCTTTGATCTTAAGATCAAAGATCTAAGATTAGAACTAGAATCTTGGACCTTGGGAGGCCGAGGTGGGCAGATTATGAGGTCAAGAGATCAAGACCATCCTGGCCAACGTGGTGAAACCCTGTCTCTGCTAAAAACATAAAAATTAGCTGCTCATGGTGGTATGCACCTGTAGTTCCAGCTACTCAGGAGGCTGAGGCAGGAGAATCCCTTGAAACCTGAGGCAGAAGTTGCAGTGAGCCAAGATCATGCCACTGCACTCCAGCCTGGGTGACAAGAGCGAGAATCCATCTCAAAAAAAAACAACCAAAAAGAAGAACTAGAATCTTGGTCTGCTCAGTCTGTCAACTCTCATATTATATGGTCTCTACAGCAAATGATTCTAATTGGAGAAAGAAATTTCCATGGATCAGGAGGGTTAAAATATAATAGAAAAAAAGAAAGAGCTCCAGTGGATGAAGGACAAGACATTCTGAAAGACAGAAGAGAAACGACACCTACAAAGAGACTCCCTGAGAGAGGAAGTCCCTAGGAAACAGTGTTGTGAAATGACATGCATCGTGAATCACTCATAATGCTCTGCTTCGGTGAGTAATGAGCGGAGTGCTGCTCCCATGTTCTGTTTTGGAAATGTGTCTTGGAATAACTTACATTCAAGGAAGGATAAAGGGGTTAAACATTTATGTTTTAATTCTAAGGAGGGACCCTGGTTCCCTAGTCTGATGGCAAGCTCGTTGTATATCCTGTGGCATGTGTCAGGAAGTGCTTTGAGTTCTTCTGGTTTATGAGATGTCTTCAAAGTAGAGCAGGGACCCCCAGGGCACAGGCTTGCCCACACAGCAGAGCACGAGCTCATCGGAGCTGCCTTCCAGGCTGCTGGAGTTTGTTTGGATGCTGCAATAATTTCTGCTGCTGAGAGAGTAAAGGCTGCCCTCTGGAGCAGCTGTTGTACTACCCCTCTGGGAGAATGGGCTCTGGACTTTTCAGTTTCCCAGACTAGTATAATCCTCCAAAGAAAGTGGGGTCTGACAGGGTTGCCAAACCTGTATTTTGCCAACAAGGACATTATAAACGAAACCAAATAGATGCAACTATTACCTCGTATATATCATTAGAATTTCAGAAGACATTTAACATTTCACGTGAAAAAAGAGGAAAGAAAGTTAAACTTCAAAAAGTAAGACATATATTTTTATGACATATATTTATGACTGTATCTAGCTTTATAGAAAACTGTCTACATTATCATTATTTTTCTTGTCTCACCATGAACCAGTAAAGATTTTGGCAAGGATCCGTAATGGTTCCCCAAACAATTTTTGTGTCTGATCTCCGGACCGAAAATTTAGATGCAAGAAGGATCTTGTATTTTCTCAGCCTGACTGTCAATAGTACCAATTCACAGCCAGCAACAACTGTTCACAATGGAAGGGCGCCATCATGCCTTCAGACAAAGGAGTCTCTCTCCCTTCTTTTCCTACTTCCCTAAAAACACTTCTGCGTGTTCACGGTGGTGCCGAATCTTGGAGGCTCATCATCCTGCTCTCCTACTGAGATGTTCTGTTGGCCTCCAGCTGAGGCAGGACAAGTCAGGAAGGTGGTCTTGGGCTATACCAGCTCCTAGGACCTCCATTCATAAGTGCTAAGCCAGCGCTGAATCTTAGCTGTTCCACACACTCTTCCCACGTTAGTTCCCAAATGTGCGGTTGGCACCAGAATCCCAACAGCCAGTGCAACTGGCTTTCCTCAGCAGGCTCACAGCTGTGGGGTTCCTGTTGCCGTCTGCATGTGGTTTTGGAGCGTGACGTGAGCCTGCACAGAGACACATCATGCTTTCTGCTGTTTTCCTTGTGGAGGCAAAGGGAGAAGTACCAAATGAAACTTCCTCTATTGTCTTATTCACTTGTAATTATTTTTTTCTTAATTCTTTGTGACTTACTTAAATGGTATCTTTAACTTTTTACCGAGTTTCTTTACTGGAGGGATATCGATGCTGGGAGAAAAGTGCCTTTTGACAATCTACAGAGCTGCAGCCTTCAGAGACCAGGATCCCAAGACGCCCGCCTCCTGCGGAGGGATTGTTCAGCTCTACCTGTGTGGCCTTTGTTTGCTTTCAGTTTGCAGAATGCTCGTGTTTGCGTAGGTGCCATAGAAGCTGACAGTGATTAGAAAGAAATGCATTTTTGAGAGGCAATTACATATGAACAGCGCTTTGATCAGTGACACTATTTCTGTGCTTTTTAGCTTGAATGATACAATTAGGTGCTTTTTTGTTTGGTTTCAAAGAACCTATTTGAGAACATACTGGAGACATGTGAGCAAGTGGATTTGTTGAAATGTACTTATTTTTCAGCTTTTGATTCTTTGAAGCAGGCATAGGGTGAAGGCCACAAACCACTCAACATATCAACAAATGTATATCCTTGACTTGCACTGTGTTGGGACCTACTCGGGAGATGGGTAGGTCGTTGTGTGGTTACTCCTGACTTGGGAAGGGCCAGAACAGGAATGACCCTCTGTCACAACCACAAGCCTGCTGTAGCCATGTCCATGGCTTCTCCCAGACAGCTCTGCTGTATGGTCAAGAAGACAAACGCAGTGGGCCCTTCTTAGAATGAGAGAAAACTACACTTCTAGGCTGTGCCTGGGTTCATGGAGTCAAACTAGGGTCTCTGACTTACGTGACATGTCTCAGGGCATTCACTTAGTCCTTTTTTACTCAATATGTATTTATCAAGCACTTACTATGTACTGGGTGTTGGGGACACACACACACAAAAAGCAAAGGCAGCCCCTGTCATTAAGTCAAGTCAGAAGATGAGAACCAATGGCATAATCTTGTCATACTCAACAGAGATAGGATGTAGGGTAACAAGAAGGCAGAAAGGGGGAACCTGGTGAGGTTTGAATGATGAATATACATACATCAGAGAGGGGCAGAATGGGTGTATGTGTGTGCATGTGAGTGTGCCTGCATGCGTGTGCATGTGCACATGTGCATGTGTGCCTGGAAGGCATGTGCGTACATATATGTGTGAGTGTACATGCACACACCTGCATATGTGCACATGTGAGCATGCATGTTTGTGTATGCATGTGTGTGTATATATGCATGTGAGTGTCTTTGCATGTGTTTGTTATTGCACACACCTATTCTTAGTTTCTTCCTTTTTCACCACACTGATACCAATCGTGGTTTGCCTTGTGAGGAGTTTTGCTGTCAGGGTACATCACCTTTCTGCCCTGACAACGATCTGAGCACCTCCCAGAGACACGGTTTTCCTGCCAGTCTCTCAAGTGATGGTTACCTCCCACATGATGCGTCGTGCACTCCCCAGGAACTGGAGGTGGCGTGGCATCATCCTTGCTCTTTCTGGACCCCTATGTATCTTTCATTCATAAAATAAGCAAGCAAAGCAAAAGATAAGTCTCTTGGCTTCTTGGAAGCACATGCTCCAGATTGCTCCCAGTGTGGCCTCTCTGTGATGAAGCTGTCTGTTGGCCACCAGGCAATGCCCGAGTCCCACAGCCACATCCTGGTTTTTCTCTGCACCAATACTCTGACCCCCATTCCTGGTGACCTTGCCATCCAGGTTTAGCGTTAGTGAGCCCCCTGACCCTGCTCCTCAATTCCCTCACCTGCTGTAGAAGCTCTTCTCCCACTTCGGCCGTGCACATTCACGACCGTTTCCTGGTACTTTTTATGACCAATAACCATAATTCCTACAATATTTAATTAAAGCATCCCATTCCCTGACCCAAGCTTTCATGTTTCCAGTTTGCTTTGCTGGTACTTCAACACCAATAACACTTAATCTAAACCCAAGCCTCCAATTCGTTTCTTTCTCCCTAGCTTTCAACGTCCCTCCCTCCCTGTATCTCCCGCTCCCCTTGTCACCCAGCTTCGATTTCATGGACCATTACTGTTGTGACTCTCTTGACTACCTCCTCCATGCCCTTGTCCCTCCATTTCTCCATTGCACTCTCTAAGTAAACCCACAGTTTTAATTAAATCCAACTCTATTAGCTGTGTGCCCATACCAGGCCAGTTGAACGTGGCCCGGGAAAAATTATCTAATTGTGCTGTTGTTGGTGGGAGGAGTATCTCACTTTACATTTCTTATCACGAATGCTGAGTGAATCCTCAGCACTGCCTGGCAATACTAGGACACCTCTCAGCTCAATTCACCTTGTCTCCCAAATGTCCATTCCACACCTCTTCCTCTTCTTAAGTGTCCAAAAGCCCCTCTGTCATTCTCAGTCTCAGTGGAGGACTTTATATCTTTTTTTCTGAAAAAATAGAAATAATATAGAGGAAAATTCCTCATGTTTTCATCATAAACCTGCTTATCTATGATAATGTGCTGAGAGCTGGTTTTATAATCCACACTTAAAATCCGAGCAGTCACTCAGGCCCAAATCTTGGAAGCCATCCTCGATCCTTCTCTTCCCCTCATAGTCCCTGTTCCCCCAGCAGACAGATCAGAAAATGCTCACACTCCCCAAATCTACTTTGAAACTCACTAATTCTCACCTTCCACACTACACCCAATCCCAACATCTTCGTGTCTCATCTGAGCTATTGCTATAAAGTCTTGAATTAGTTGGCATTCAATTTGCTTACCATAAACTCCAGTATACCAGTGGCTTAAACAAGATACAAGTTGATCCTTCACACAGAAGAATTCGAGGTGGCACATTCTGTACTGGAGTGGAGAGTCTTATGGTTATCAGAGATCCAGGCTTCTGTCTGCCATCCTAGAGTCAGCTGACTGTCCCTCATCCCTGTTTCTCTCTGATCATCACTGGACTCTTCCGATCAAGCCAGCAGGCACAAGGAAGGCAGATAGGATTCATACCACATGCCTGTCTTCCTTGCTAGCAAGAGTCTCAGAAATCCAGAGCAACTTCTGATCATATCCCCATCTGCAACTCCTATCTGAAGAAGGGCAAGTAAATAGTTTCTGAGGTAGCTACATCACCTTCCAGGAAAAACATTCTGAACGTCGTTGCTGAGTAAGAGAGACGCGGTGGCGGGGCAGGTCAGCTGCAGTGCTTGCTGAGTGTATGTCTCCCTCACTGCTTCTGGGATCCCTTCCCCAGTCCACTCCCCATGCAGCAGCCCGCACGACTTTAAACTGCAAATCAGAACACATTACTCTCATATTTAAATTATTAGGTAGCTTCCCATCGCACTTAAAATCCAAGGTTCTTACCATATCCTTCAGGGTTCTTCATGATCAGGTCCCAGATAAGCTCTGCCCCTCCCCTTGGGGCTCCTTCGTGCTGCTCCTCCCCAGACACACTGTTCCATAAACGTACCAAGCTCATGCCCACATCCAGTATCGATGCACTTGCTCATTTTTCTACCAAGAACACCGGCTGCTAGATGTTCACATTTCCTTCTCCCCTCTTTAGTCACATTCCTGCTAATTTCTTACTTGCTCTAATCCCTCTTACCACACCCACCCTGCAATTTCCATCCTCTCCTTCATCTTCCCATAGCCCAGCTTCATGGAAGTCCTCCCTCTTGCCTACATTCGGCAGTGTTTTTATTTGCTTAATAATTATCGATGCCATCTGCACTACCTTCTAGCTCCATGAGGGCAGGGAGTCTGCCTCATTCACTAATTCCTAGAATGGTGCCAGAGTCTAGTGGGGTCTAAAAATTTGCTGAATGAGAGAATTAATGAATTCTAATTTTGAGGCATTGGGTTTGCTTTATTTGAAAAATCTAAAAAGCCTTGTTAAAAGAACGTCTCTATAATTTAGAAAAAGTTTCCGAGATTCTGCTAAAACTTTGCAAATTTCAGCTTAATACATTTTCTTGCAAGCATGAGGGTTAAGATACTAATAGGAGGTTGTCCATGAGCATATGTGAGTATATTGGCTTTCTCAAGGTCGTCAGAAATAATAAAACCAGGATTTTGAAGTACACTGTTGAATGCATACCAGTTGAACACATATTGTACGTGTTGATTATGAACTGTACATTCCATTTTATTTAGACCATCATGTGGCTAGTTTACCTAGATGATGATATTGAACTATTTCATATTTGCATAAAATGCTTCCTTATTTAGAAACCATTATAATAAAATTCTGCTATTAATGTTTAAAAAATAACTCAATTGAATACGTAGCCACGGGGATTAAGCAAAATGTAACACAGACAAAATGAATAAAAGAAACCTCTATTCATCAACAAGAGGCATGCTCTGAAGGTCCTTAGATTGCTGAAATCTAACACATTGGATCGCTTACAAAAATCTGAAAACTAGCATTCAGTGGGAGTCTCTAGCAAGTTTATGTAAAGCCATTGACCCAGACCCAAGGGCAGACCCTTTAACACAATCAATACAGGTGCAACCAGATAAGAACATTCTACTGTTTTATTAAAGTGCGTCTAATTCAAAACTCAATAACCCTCACACATCCTTAATCAGAGAGGACACCCTGGGAGGTATTTCCATGAGTGATCTTAAAACTCTGGCTTTTGGTTTATGAGCAAGACTTTCTGCAAATAGGAATCTCAGAATCCCATTTTTTCTTCCCTCCACGGAAGCCTGCCACCCTCCTCTGCATGCCTCCATGTTTTCAACTATAGTAGACATGCCAAAGCTGCTCTCCCCTTTCTTTCCCTTTACAATGGAAAGGAATTCTCTGGGGTTGGATTGGAAAAGTGGAGCCCTCCTCCTTGGAAGGTGGAGACAACCTGAGAGGGCGCGGGATCCCTGGGCTCAGCGCTGCTGTGCACAGACAGCTCTCCCCTCCAGGCCTCTGAACAGCAGCACCTGCGAGAATCCCAGAGAAGGAGGGGGCCAGGAGACAGGGATCTTGTTTTCAGAAGGAATATGAACCAAAATGCATTCATAACAAGAGAATGGCTGGCGCGCAGACCTGGCACGTGCGATCTCCTTGGCGGTGGCTGCAGCATTTCCTAGGCTGCTTGGCGCGTTCCGCTGTCACACATGAAAAGTAGTCATTTGGAACCATTGAGGGAAACCTGGATTTATCTTCATGTAGTTAACCTGAAGTGTATTGGGAATATGAGGGCTCATGTTCAAGGGTACCCATGTGTCTCAGTTGGGCGGGACACTCGCTAGCCTCGAGCGGGGGTGGGGAGCAGGGGCACCTGTGGCGCCATGGGTACCTGCGCCCAGCCTCGGCTGCACCGCTGCTTCGCCTTTGCAAACAAAGTCCAGTGCGTTCATTCTTTTCTTTCTTTTTTATTTTTTGAGATGGAGTCTCGCTCTGTAGCCCAGGCTGGAGTGCAGTGGCACGATCTCAGCTCACTGCAACCTCCGCCTCCAGGGTCCCAGTTCAAGCAATTCTCCTACCTCAGCTTCCCAGGTAGCTGGGATTACAGGCACGAGCCACCATGCCCAGCTAATTTTTGTATGTTTTAGTAGAGACGGGATTTCACCATGTTGGACAGTCTAGTCTTGAATTCCTGACCTCATGATCTGCCCGCCTCAGCCTCCCAAGGTGCTGGGATTACAGGCGTGAGCCACTGGCGCCTGGCCCGCGTTCATTCTTAACACCGCCTCCACCAAGAGACGTCTTTGACCTTTCCCAAGGGAGAGGGCAGCAACACCAACACCTTTGCCCAAAGCACAAGTATCCTTTTAGCCAGGAGACTGATCTGTCTGCTCTACCTTGGACACTGTGCTCTGTCCACGCAGGGGGATAAGCCCACGAAAACAGAGCCTTTCATCAGGGTGATGTGCGGTGGTTAGGAGATCTTCTTCTTATTTTTTTAATTGCACATGTTATTTTCATCTGCATTCAGTTAGCAATAGGGTTGAGAGGCAAGTGGAGAATTAAAATCCATTGGAATTGACACGCTCAGCTGGCTCATTTCTGTTGCATTTACCAGGACCCTCTTGTGCTGGGAACCAGGGTGGGTATTGGCTTGGACCCACGGAAGCCCCCTGCTCCTCAGAGGCATCAAGTTCAGCAGGGAGGCAAGCAGAAAAGGAATTAACAGAAAAAGAGGAGTGCACTTTCCTGAGGGGGGACAAAAGGAGGAGCATCAGGCCACGGAGGCTGATGCTGATGAATACACCCCACTCAGAGCGCTTTATCCACGTAGATTCCAATGTGAATGGCTGTGGGAATGACACCTGCCAGAGTTGTGCAGTGAACAACCTTGGCAGCAGTATGTTGTGGTCCAGAGAGGAGTAGAGTTTTCTCTAGAGAAGTTCTGGAATAGCCTCACAACCAAAGGAGGGAAGATGGTAGAACAAATAGAAATTGACCAGAATTTCTATTTGTTCTACCATCTTCCCTCCTTTGGTTGTGAGGCTATTCCAGAAATAGGGGAGGGACAGCGGGGTGGGGAGCAGGGGAGGGATGGCATGGGGAGAAATGCCAAATATGGGTGAGGGGGCAGAAGGCAGCAAAACACACTGCCACATGTGTACCTATGCAACTATCTTGCATGTTCTGCACATGTACCCCAAATCCTAAAATGCAATAAAAATTAAAAAAAAAAAAAAAAAAAAAGAAATTGACCAGAATATGAGGAGGGAAAGAGGTACTGCGGACTGAGCCAAGGACAACGCGGAAGCTCAGAGCCCTGGGGAGAGCTCTGTGCAACTGTGTGCTGTGTGGGCCAGTCCTGTCGCAACGTGGCAATGTTATGCTGGTGTCTAGGAGGGGAAAGTTGTGACTAGCCCCAGAGTGCTAGAGGGAGATGCACTATTCCACAAAATGAAGAATTTTTTTTACCATAACCGCAGAATTCCTCGTGAGGAGCTCATGGTATTAGGAAGAGCCATGGTATTAAGGGGACTCGGGACTCCTGGGACAGCTCAAGGACCAGGAGAAACTCACACAGAATTTGCTTTGCTCCTTGGCGAGGAGGGGGAGAACACACAGAGTACATGCGCGCACGTGCGCGCGCGCACACACACACAAATGCACATGCACACAAACCACTTGCACAAGCACAAACCACATGCACGCAAATACAAGCACACACACACACACACACACACACACGCACAAGCACGCGCGCGCGCACACACATACACACGGTGAGGGAAGGAGACGTCAGCCTGGGCAGGGGTTGGGAAACAGTGTTTATGCTGATTTCTGTGGGGGCGTGGTTTCTGGTTCCTGCCTCTGCCAGGAGGGGAGGGGATGAGTAGCTCATTTTCACAGAACGTAAAAAGCTGCTGATTTCTACAGTACATGGGTGTGTGGGAGGAATTGGGGGAGCAGAGAAAGGCAGAGTAGGTCACAGTGGACTCTTCAGGGCTGTGGCAGAAAATGTGGGATTTATAGATGCGAGTTTATAGATGAGAAGGTGGGATTTATAGATGAGAACTGCAACTCATCTGCTTTCAGAAATGACAGCAGTAGTAATTTTTAAAATGGCTAATAGTTATGCAGGCACGATTCTTAGCACCATGTGTGCATTGACTCCTTTATACTTGCAACAATCTCATACAGAGAGGTACTAGTAGGACTCCTGTTTTCAAGGTGAGGAAATGGAGGCAAGATTTCCGATGACTAGCCTGTGATTACACAGCTGAAATCTGCAGAGCAGTGTGGCACTCGGACTGTGGTGTTCATCGTGACATTATACTAGAAGTTGAGTATGTGGGAGTAGAAGGGATTTCTCTGAGAACGGAGGAGGAAAAAGAGGAGGAGGAGAATGGAATTTTGGGGAATACCTACAGGTGTGATGCGTTATGGCGCTCTGAAGGAAACAGGCCACAGGAGGGAAGAGTGTGCCTTTCCGGTCTTGAAGGTTCAGCCTTTCCTCTCTATTCTCCCATGCAGCCTGCGATCCGAGGTCAGCCATGACCAGACCCTCCTGCCTCATCTGCTTCCCTCCAACTCCCCAGACTCCCTCTTTAGAGCACCTGCTGTTCAGAGCCTGCTCAGGAATTGTGTAAAGTCATATTTGTCCTGCAGAGCAGTGGACAACACAGTGCACCACAGCCAAGACCCTTCTCCCAATCCTGACTGCAGGTTTCTCGAAACCAGAACACAAATGTGCTGTGCATTCTTTTGATCATTCGTTTATGACTGTATATTCATTCACAGGTGATATGCATATTTCTATGTGGTGGAAGACTGCAAATGACTTGATTCCTTCTTAGGGCATTTGGAATCTAGTCTGAGCGTCTGGAATATTTGGTTCCTAATGAACCATAGAAATATCGTTGAAATATTTCCCCACTCCACTAATCATTAGGCTGAGGCTGACAAAACCATTCCAAGTTAAGATTTTTAAATTGTCTCTGTAAATTAAGAGAACATACCCAGAATTCACAGGAGAGAGAGCACAGGACAGAAAGTGCCCAGAAGTGCCAAGGACATTCTAATTTTAGAATAAAGAGCCCAGTGTCCAAGCACGAGGTGGGGCTGCCGAGTTCTCGGGGTGAGCCAGTGCTCCCCACGCCCCCCAGCTCCCCAGTTTCCACTGAGCAAAGCTTTGATACCAGGCAGCCTCTCTTCTGATTCTTTGGAGACTTTTCGTGGTTTTAATTGCAACTGATTTCTTAGAACTAATAAAGCAGGTTTATGACAATTGTAGTAAAAGTTAATTCATAACTTCTGTCTAATGAGCAAGGCTCTCTCCTCCAGGGGGAATGATTCCTGAATCCCTTTCGTCTTTGCAGACACGGCGAGCCTAAGCAGGAACTAGGACTTGTTCAAAGAGCATGTTGTCACGAAGCTGACAGGGCTTACCTGGAGAAATGGGAATGCACAGGTGCACAGATTTAGTTTGGTCCTGTGGGGAATTAAAATCTATTTTTAATCGGTGCTATAGCAGAGAAGAACCTTGTGTGTGCTTAATATGAACGGTGGCAGCTGACGGAAGCCTGGCAGTTGTCATCCCAGTACTGGGTCTTAAAGAATATCAAATCCTCAGCTGAAAAATCTAGACAGAAGGGTAGTAACTAACATTTATTGAGCACTTACATGCCTGGTGCTGCGTGCCTTCATTTGTATTATTTTATTTCTTTTCACGGCAATGCTATGAAGGTGCTATTATTATCCCTAAGGCAACAAAGGATGGAAGAATTTAAGCAACGTCCCCAAGTTCTGAAGGCTGTGATGAAACTCCTATGTGAACACTCAGGCTGATTCCCTGGTACACATTCTCTATAACGCCACTGCATCTGTCCTCCCCGTGTGGGGCTGCCAGACTTACCTAGAGCTCCATGAAATCCCCTTGTCTACAAAACCATGTACCCTTCAGGAAATGCAACTTTCAACTCTGTGCAGGTCAGAGCCTGCCTTGAGTGTTGTCCTCTAATCCCAGCAGGGAGCGTGTCCTATGAATCGGCACTCAATCAATATTGGTCAAATGAATGAACAGATGGGTGAGAGGATGAGAGGAGCGCATCTCACTAAATTTCTACTGCGTTAGTCTGTGACTAGAAACCAGGTGGGGTAGATGTGCAGGTCAAGAGAGATTTGAGAGAAGCATCTCTACTTAACAACAAAACTTAATCTTTCGGCAAAGTATGTGGTCGCCTGCCTTTTTGATGGAGCAAATATCGGTGAAGTAGCTAAGTCAGACTTCATTGTGGACAAACACTCAATTCATAAAAACCCTTTAATTGTGAGTGGGAAAGAAGACAAACTAAGAAGAGTTCAATAGTGTGAACACTTAAAATGCAAGGCAAAAAGAAGTATTAAATCAGGGAATATATTAGTAATAAACAAGTCGAATAGAAACATGTAATAGATGCTCAATAATGCTTTGTCTAATAAATGTCTGTTGAATTGGATTTAATGTACCCAAATGAAATAGGCTTGTATTTTAGTTTTGGCTCTATGTTCCAGGGTTTTTATTACATGAGAAATACTGCATATGATATTTATAAGTACAGGGAAAAGCAAAGTCAATCTGAATTATTTCGTTATCTTGTCGTTCCCGTCCATAAATTATTATCTTTTATTTTGAAGGCCCTGCTTCTCACACTGCAGTTTCTAACCCATTACTATGGTGGTGATGTGTCATTTACGGAGGCAAGCAGCTTTCTTTCCTCATGGAAGGACACCCCATTTTTGGAGAGATCAGACACCTGATCTCAAGAGGCTGAACGTGGACAGCAAGTGTCTCGTTATAGTCCTGCACAGCTGATAAGCAAATACGGTGCTCCCTCCCAGGGAGGAGGGGAAGGCAGGCTGCAATGTCCACCTTTAGACTTTCACGTACACGTGATGGGCCCCAGCTTCCTCCTGGTGTGAGCTTGGCTTAGAAACTTCACCCCCTACTTCTCTCCTCTCCAGGGACACTGTAAGGGCAGGTGTGAGGCTGAAGGGGGAATGGAGCTACTAACTGCTGCAAAAAGCAGGAGTCCTGCCTGGCTCCTGGGAGGGTGGGGGAAAGCCATTTTCCTTTTATTAGGGTGGTGTGAATCCTGAACATGAAACTCATATTGTCGAATGTTCTTATGTTCTAGTGCTTTATGATATGTTAATAATATCAGACTGTGAGAATCTCCTGTGCCAAACTGCAGAGGGAACTCATCCTGAGGAACTGAATGAACTAACATTTGTTCAGTGTGTCTTGTGTATCAAGCATTATGCTGGGCCCTTTCCATGTTTAATTGAATTCTCAAAGGTATTTCATCAATTAGAATAGTTTTGTCTATGTTTCGTATCAGGGAAGGAGAGGTAAAGATCTCTCTCCAGGGTCATATTTACTAAATTAATTCTAAAACCCGTGTCCTTTCTCTGTAGCTTATTGTCAAACACATCAATAATTATTCCAGAAATAAGGACAGGTATTTGGGGTACATGAAGCAAGTGGTCTTTTCTTGAACAGAGCTTTCATTCCTCTTAAAACTCCTCTTAAATTTTTTATTATGGGTCCAGGCACAGTGGCTCATGCATGCAATCCCAGCACTTTGGGGGGATGAGGCAGGTGGATAACGAGGTCAGGAGTTCGAGACCAGTCTGGCCAACATGGTGAAACCCTGTCTCTACTAAAGATTCAAAAAATTAGCTGGGTGTGGTGGTGAACACCCATAATCCCAGCTACTTGGGAGACTGAGGCAGGAGAATTGCTAAAACCCAGGAGGTAGAGGTTGCGGTCAGCCGAGATTATGACATTGCACTCCAGCCCAGGCAACATGGTGAGACTCCATCTCAAAAAAAAATAGTTTTGATTATATATTTAACTCAAGAAATGATTTTTAGGTAGTTTCCTTTTGCACACCACTCAAACGCTCTTGCTTCTCTAATATTGCACATTATGGACTTTTCCTGCCTTACCTACCCCGACTTTGCCTACCAAATCTTATCTCTTTTCTTCTTCAAAATATGATTTGAAATGTACTGCCTTTACACCGCTTTCTCAGATTAATTCTATAGTTGAATTTATTTATATAGCATAAGATAAAAATCAGATCGATTGAATATTTATGATTGTTGTCTAGGGTTTTATCAGAATTATTCTTTGTGTTGTGTTTAGCGGTTTATTTCACTGTAATATGAGCTCTGCAAGAGTAAGACTGTGCACGCTCATTCCTCTATCCTAAATGCCAAGTAGGGGCCTGGCAAATAGATGACACTTGGTACATAACAGTTTTTAGTTAAATCAGTCAGTGCGGAAAGCAAGTTTGGGGTTATATCATCATGTCTTTGTAGCATCCTTTGCATGAAGTTCAGAAGTCTTTCCCCCAGATTATATTCTTTCCCAGCTTGTTGGTCTTACTACTTTTGAGATGAGTTATTTAGTCTCCACAACAGCTCTCTGCTGACTTTTTTGCTGTCTGCACCATTGGGCTCCATACATCCAGCCTATTCCTGTTGCAGGACTAGGAAAGGCAGTAGTTAGTGAGGCTTAGAACATTCCTGGAAGAAAACATGAATACTTGTTAGGGATAGGAATGTTTTCTGAAATAATTGAACATTTAGCTGGAAGGAAAAATGTCTTCCTAGGTTTCTGTTCTTTACTGTTAGATAACTCTACATGGTGTGTATGTACATGCATGCACACATGTGTGTGTCGTGCATGTGTCTCTGTAGCATGCACTTACATGTATGAGTGTGAGCTCATATGTGCATTTAGCCTGTATTGAACACCTTCTGATGTCTCCTCAGTCAGCCACCTCTAGATTAAAATTTGGCCTCTGTTTTCCTTTTAAAATACCTTGTTTTTCTTTCAGTACTCAGAATAAAGCAAGATAGCAAATCATTTCACATCCCTATAGATGTTCCTGTTTCGTATAGTGAATTAATGAATGAGAAGAAATGCTGATATTCTTGAAATACACGAGAATGTACGAGAATAAATGCTTATGTGATACCAAAGTAAAAGCATTCCAAATTGCTCCCTTGTTTCACATGCATAATTACTGGTTTCTTTTAATAAACTGGTGATCATATCGTGTTCTACAGCCAAATAGGAGCTTCTAAAAGATTTTCACACTCATTGGTTATTAAAGTTTCCAATACTCGTAACATCCTGAGCCTGTGATTTTCAACAACAAGGCTTTAAATTCTTCTGACATTTAACGGAATTTTCTGTGGTGTTGGAGCAGTGTTCTACACAAAATGCATTATAGAACATTTGATTTTTCTCTGGGGAAAAAAATGGTAGCAATAATGAACTCTTGAGAAAGGAAATCCAGTTCAATTGGATTTTAAATATGCATGTTAAAAATAGATGGTGTATCCATGAGCTGTTGGATGATACTTAATCAACAGTAATTGTTGTTCAAGCAAAGCGTGCCCTTTCCATCCTGTGCTCAGTGCTCCCTCACGTTAGCGGGATGTGTCATGCTCGGGAACTGTGGGGGCCTCTGAATTGCTGTACTTCAAGCTCTTTTAAGCCGTTTGGAGGTAAAGGTCATGCTATGTGCTACTGGAAAGCTAATGTCCTACAGGTTGTCAGTAAGATGTGTGATATGATTTATTACTTGGAGTCAAGTGTTAATTGGATGGCAGCTACCTTTGAATGGATAATCCTTCTCTTTTGTTAATGCTGATAGATCAAAATGGAGATATTAGTTGAAATGAAGGAAGCCTCTTAGTCCTCCATGGATGTCTGAAGTTTGCTAATTGTTTCACTTTTATTTATTTATTCTATTTAAGCAATTGGTCATCGAGCTGTCAAGAAGGGAAAGACAATTCCAGGCTGAATGGAAAGCAGTCTGCCTTCCTGTCAATTAGCTTCAGTTTGGAAGTGCTTGTGGGAGGAGTGCGTCTCTACCCCGCCTCCAGACTTCCCATCTGCAGCCTTCTCCCATTTGTTGACTCCCAGTGCCCATCCACAGACGCCTACTCTTTCTTTCATCACGTCACAAAGGCTTGTTCTTAACTCCTAGTCTCAATGCCTGCAGTTATGGTGTGTATGGGTTATTATTTTCCCATTTGTCAGGCCTTCCAGAATATCGGTGCCACATCACATACACTGGAGGTGAGTTTGAGTCCAGAGTCCCCCAAAGGTGAACTCAGCTTATTCATCTGCATGAGGGGATAAATAATATGTTCCCATTGGATTTTTATGGAGATGAAGTGAGGTTATACATAACTTGAAAGTTTATAAATCACAAAGCGCTAATTACAGGAAAAGGATGATTGCTCGAGGAATATAGACCTCACGGTGTAGATTTAGGTATCAGTCATCAGCCTGAGGGATGGATGGAGTATTCCATCTAGTAGGGAGAAATTCTTGGTGATACGAAAGTGAAATCTTGTAGGGCATCATTGTTAAATTTCCTGGCTCTATGTCAAAACCAAGTGGATTTTTTTTACTATAGTTGTGTAGGTGCTTAATTTTAGAGAAGATATACCTTACCCTGTGTGTTTATGGTCTGGTCTGAATTTGTCACTCAAAATTTATATGCTGAAACTTAATCACCAATCAGTAGTATTAAGAGGTAGGACCTTTAGGAGGTGATTAAGTCATGAGAGTGGTGCCCTCATGAATGGTATTAGGGCCCTTATAAAAGGGCTTGAAGAAGCATGTTTGCCCCTTCCTGCTCTTCCACCTTCTACCATATAAGAACATAGCATTTGCCCTCTGCCATGTGAGGATGCAGCAATGAGGGTCCATCTGGAAAGCAAAGAGCAGCCCTCACCAGACACTGGATCTGCCAACACCCTGACCTTGGACTTCCCAGCCTCCAGAACTGTGAGGAATAAATTTATATTGAAACAGACTAAGACAATGGAAATATTCAGCTTCTTCTAATATTCAAATTAAATGATTTCTGGAGTCCATTTCACTTAGTGTTCTCCCTCCCTTCTCCCTTCCTCCATCCATTCATCCATCCATCTCTCTCTCTCTGGGGTGCTTGGTTAACCCAAGGAATCAGAACTGGGTACTTAGCACCTACAGCAGAGAAAACCCAAAGCCTTGCTCAAAACAAAGTTCAGTTTTCTTCAATTGGAATTTCTGTGACTGTTGAAATAGAAGTGACCTGGTCACTCTAGTTGTTGGACTGTCCACTGCAGGGACACCTCTGGTGACCAGACACACAGTCTATCCCAGGAGGAACAGTAGCTTCTCTGTGTGCCAGGTTGGAAAGGGAAGAAGTGAAGTAGGTTGTGTTATGTCTGGTGGGTTCATTCTTTATCTCCATTAGCCTGGGCCCTCAATACTTGAGATTTTTATTAGATTTGCAATGGCCTCCTGAAGGCATGGCCAAGATTTCATGTCCACATCAGGGAGGAGTCTCAGCCTCAGCCCCACAGTGAACAGTGGCGGCTTCCTGCAGGATGGGCCTGACCCCCAGCTAGACCTCAGCACAAGGCAGGTTCTCCACCTCTTCCCCCAGTGCTGCCTTTTTCCTCAGGGATCTCTGGTATCCCTTCTGCGAGGTTACATCAGCAGAAATATTCTGATAAGTCTGAACCTCATAGAAGGAGGTAGAGGGTCACTGGGCCTCTGTGCAAACAGATCTATATTTTCCAACAATCCTTAACGTTATGGCTTTTTTTTTCTTTGAGATTATGAACTTTTTCCAAGTCTTCAAATGCCTTCTTATGTCTTCTTCCAAGAAAAATAAGAAAAGTGATTTCCTAACCCGAAAGGACTACATTTTTTTTTCAAGAATAGAGAATCTATTTCCATGGCCTTGCCAGCAGAATTAGAGGATTTTCTTGCTAAGTAATTTGTAAAATATGACTTCTGTAGGCACTCAGTGATAGACAGTTTTATTAAGAAAAGTGTTTTTCAAAATGTTTTATAATTTATAAGCATTTTGTCTAAAGCCTTTGACCAATGTGTGAAAATATGAACAAATATGTCACATTTGGTTTTCAGAAGATATAAACAGCAAAATCATAAAAATTAAATGAAATTTTAGAATTCTCAGATTCAACAAAATAAGCTGTCCAATACACTTAGCAAAGTGTGAAATGCTACGGAAATGACGGAGTTATATAACTCAACATGAAACCTGTCAACGTACTTTTCGCTTGTGGTGATAACATTGCGAATAAAGGATGACTGGCTTTACATGCTAACCAAGAATGGTTACAGCTTCGCAGAGGAAATCCTCATCACGACTACGGCTTTGCCCTTATCTTTATTGTTTAGTAAGAACAGCAAGATACCTGGCCCAGTGTACAATGGGTGATTTTAAAGTAATGTCTTCCACTATTAAGATACTGCAAAAAATTCTAGGCAAGATCAAATGTACCAAGAGGCTAGATTTAAAATTTTGTTAGTTTTACTTCAAATAAAATGGAAAATAAAGTTTGAGAATGTAAACATCTTTATATTTGTGTTAATGTAAATTGACTTTATATTACTTATCTGAAATCAAAATATACACAGGGTATTTAATCTCAGAGGCTACTCCTGTAGTTTTTAAAAAATGTATTATGTATGTTTATAATATCTACTTTTACTAAATATTAAGTGTGTAGTGTAACAAGCAGTGCTTAGTAGTACAGGTGGGAAAAGTTGAATGTGGTACATTCCCACCCTCAGGGAGCTTACAGTCTAACAGAGGAATGAGACACATAAAGCTAACCGTAATACAGAGGTATACATATGTGTCTGTAAAGGCAACCAGGATGCACAAGGGCAGCCGTGGACCTGTGGAACAATGGGGTGTGGCTGTGTTCTGCTAACGCTTTATTTGCAAACTGAATTTGGCCCGTGGGCTGCTGTTTGCCTATCCTTTTTCTAGCTTGTTACCACACCGATTGGTACAGGTTTCAATCTAAGTAACCTTCAGCAGAGAGGCAGCATCATTATCTGTTAAAAAGAAATTGGGTTTGGATTCATATATGTTTGGATCTAATTTTAGTTCCTATTCTAGCTCCTATCTCACGGGAAAATAAATACGATAATGTATGTCAAAGCAGCATACACGTAGCAGGTATTCAGATAATGTACTACGTTTTCCCTTCATTCGGTGCCATAAAGTTCATGTCTTTTTAAAAAAAGGTAAAAATAGTATTTGCTTCTTTCTCAGGAATATGTAACGAGTCCTTGCTTACAGAATCAGTTTTCTGTATTCCAGATCACGTTCAGGTGCCTTCACATTCAGGTTATTTCACTGGTTTTATTTCCCTCTGTGGTCCATTTGCAACTTTAAGCCATCAAGCTGGTTGTGTCATTGTCTTACTGGTATCACACCTGTTAATAAAAACAATAGCCGTGGCAACAGTAATCATGAATACTGATGGATTTTGATCAGACATTGTGCTAAATTGTCCATAAATCATCTATGATATGGTTTGAGTCTGTGTTCCCCCCAAATCTCAGGTGGAATTGTAATCCCTATTTGGAGGTGGGGCCTGGTGAGAGGAGATTGGACCCAGGGTCTGGATTCGGTTTCTGATGGGTTAACATGACCCCTCTTGGTACGGAATGAATTCTCATGCAGTCTCGTTGTTTAAAAGTATGTGGCTCCTCCCCGTCCCTCTTGGTCCTCCTTGTGCCATGTAAGACGACTGCTCCCACTTTCCCTTCTGCCAGGAGTAAAAAAGCTCCCGAGTCCCCGAGAACCCCAGAAGCAGAAGCCGCCATGCGTCCTGTACAACCTGTGGAAACATGAGCCAATGAAACCTCTTGTCTTTATAAATTACTCAGCCCCAGGTATTTCTTTATAGCAAGGTGAGAATGGACCAATATAATCTTATGAACTACTTGAAACTACCCATAATAGAAGCATTATTGTTTTTATTCAAGAGGCAATGGAAACGAGGATAAAAGAAGTTAGGTCTCCAAAGTTGGACATCAAGTAAGCTCAGAACTAGTTTTCAACTCTTTTTTGCTTCTCTGCAGTTTTTGAATTTCTCTTCCCTTGGTTTCTCTGATGTCCTTTTTACTCATCCAAATATAATCTAATTCTGCTTAAACCTCCACTTTAATAAAACCGTTCTAGAGTTCTCCAGCTTCCTTGGATTGTCCCCTTCTCTGATGGCTGACATCATTTAGAGTCATCATTGTATCAATCTCTGCTTGTTTCTTGCATGAAAATGAGCTCCCTCATGGTAGATGACTCATGCGACTCCTCTTTGTGTGTCCTGCTATATGATGGGCGTTATGGCTTTGCTCATTCCACATTTATTGCTGTGCAACTGCCAGATGCCATGCGATATCAGCAAGGAGATGCCAGAAAAGATCAGTTTAAAATGAGAATGAGAGTAGATTTCTTGGGCATCTGAAGGAGCATAAATCAAACTAGGAAACAGTAAACTTAATGTTTTTTGGGAGACAAAAAAAAATGATTCTAGGCTAAGAGAAATAACCTGGACACTTCAGACATCCTTGCTAAAGGCAAGAAGGAACCAACAGGAATTGTCCTAAAAGTCTAGATCAACCCCTTCCCTTCCGCTTCCCCTTCCCTTCCCCTTCCCATCCCTTCCCCTTCCCATCCTTTTTCCCTTCCCTTCCCCTTCTCCTTCCTTTCCCTTCCCCTTCTCCTTCCTTTCCCTTCCCCTTCCTTTCCCTTCCCTTCCCCTTTCCATCCCCTTTCCCTTCCTTTCCCTTCCCA
>CM052651.1:149949396-149974657 GCA_028533165.1 Leontopithecus rosalia
CTTCCCTTCCCTTTCCCCTTCCCTTCCCTTTCCCCTTCCCATTTCCTTTCCATTTCCTTCCCCTTCCCCTTCCCTTCCCCTTCCCCTTCCCTTCCCCTTTCCCTTTCCACTCCTCCTCCCCCCTCCTCTTCCTCCTTTATCTTCTTCCTCTTCCTCTTCCTCTTTTCTCTCTCTTTCCCTCCCTCCCTCCATCTCTCTCTTTCCTTCTTTCTTTCTTTTCTTTCTTTCTTCCTCTTCCTCTTCCTCTTTCTCCTTCTTTTTGAGACAGGGTCTTACTGTGTTGCTTGGGCTGGAGGTCAGTGGTGCAATAACAGCTCACAGCAGCCTCAAACTCCCAGGCTCAGGAAATCCTCCCACCTCAGCCTCCCAGTATAGGGACTACAGATGTGTGCCATCATGCCCAACTAACTGCCAGTTTTAAAAAATTTTTCGCAGATATTGGGGAGATCTCAAGCTATCCTCCTGCCTTAGCCTCCCAAAGTGCTGGGATGATAGACGTGAGCCAACAGGCCTGCTGGATGCTCTTTACATAGGTACAGTCTATGTCCAGTCACTTTACCTAGGTCTAGCTTTTGAAATTGTGGCATGTTTACTCCTCCCCGAGCACAGCAACATGGTGGCAAAAATAAGAATACTCATGGCCTGGAGCTCTGCTGTGATGATTCACCGCACGAGAATGGTCAGAAGAGTGGTCAGAAGGACCAGGCCTAGAAAGGTGAGCTGGACTCCCAAAGCCACAGCGGTCAGGGTCAGGCATCTTCACCCTTCCGCTTGCCCTGTGATGAGCATTTTGCAATTAGTGAGACTACCGTGTGAGTAACATGGAAGATACAAGTTCTTTTCATGTGATCACAGGTGCCACTATTTTAGAGGTAACCAGGTGTCCAAAAATATGGGGTGCACTGAATGCAGTCTTTCTGTATAATGTAATCAGGGAGTCTGAGGAGTGTCTTCCTCTATTAAAGAACAATCAAGAAGGGTGGTTCAAGACAGTCAAGCTGTTTTACTGCGTCTAACTGTTCAGACTTTGGGAGGCCTTGGGAAACCATGTTTGGACTTAATGAGTCAAGTTTTATTACCTGTTCAACAGGTATTTTAAATAGCACTGGTTTTTCTTTCATGTCAAATGGAAAATGAAATAAGCAGCTTTGAAAATGGTTATTGGAGAGACAAAGGGAAGAGTCATGATGTCATCCTTTCAATTGGTTCAAAGAGACGCTGAGGGCAAACTGAGCCACTTCCGGGAGTCACAGGGGAGCGATAGAGATGAGGCTGTCACACAAATGCCATCCCTTGTAGGACAGAATTCAGATTACAGGGCAAGTGCTAGATAGGCTAAGTGGCCTGCCATTCGATATCGGGCAGCTGAGCTCCATGCTTGAACACACTGCCTCTTTTAATGGGGTCCCAGGAGAATGTCTTCATGGCTGACCAAAGGCTAGAGGTAGCACACGTTCTCTGGAGGCCTTATTTAATCTCCCTGTGTGATGGAGAGAAATCCATAGGCATTGCCAAGGAAACTAAGATATTTGCAAGTTTCTACCAGACAGCGGGATTTCAGAGGAAACTATTATAATTGGCATTTCTGAATAATGCTGGGGAAGGGAACAATCATCAGGAATGTGGTGAATTTGTCAACGAATCCTGTAATATCAAGGCCTGAAGAAAGCTGAATTTCAGCTTTAGTATTGATTAAAAGCTCTACCCAGGCATTATGAAAAGGAAAGGAAATTCTGAGGGAAAGGCTCCATTTCTCATCGTGTTTTAGGATACAGTATTAACGTGAAAATGATGATGAGGACAGCAGCAATAATAACAGCTAGTGAATTTATAGATGTTCTGGCTTTCTTCAAAATTTGATAATGGAAACCACAAAACAGGAAGTTGAATTCCTCTCTGGGAAGAATATATCAAATATATGTCAAATAGATTTGATGCAGATTATAACAAAAAAGGAAGGCAATGTATATTAAGCACTTACTGTGTGCATAGTGCAGACAGGTGTTTGACCTGTATTAATGTACTTGATCTCTTTCCTGAATTTGGGATTGTGAGGGGTTGTCAGAGAGAGAGTTATTACTTAAAATGGACCTCAACATTGAAATGTGCTTCTGCCTTTGTGGCTACCCTCGAACCAGGGAATACAATGCCGGTGTCCTCCCTAGCAACTGGTCAAGTTCAGCTATTGCTTCTTATGCATCGGACAGAATGCTGTGTAGCCTTCTGGTCTACCTCCTTGCCAGTATGAGACAAGACTCAAAGCCAAGCAGAGGCCCGACCTACAGGAGGGAAACTGCCGGCATTACAATCATCCCCTCTGACAAAGAACTGGCTTTTGATGAGTCTCGTTAGCCTTTGCTCAGAAGGAAAATCTGAGTTTTTTTAAACCATGAACAGACAGAAACACTTTACAGAAGTCCACTTTTGGTAAATGATCTCCTGGATCAGCAAGTAATCTTGACATCTTTCAGATCATTTTTACACGAGACAAAGCTGTTTGAAGAGTTTAAGATGAAAATTAGGTGAAGCTTTGTGTTGAGCTTAGTAATGACATTTCCAGAGCTGCTGCAATCCCTAGATAATGAGGAAATAATAGGAGTGTGGAGGCAGTAGGAAATTCCAAGATTTGTCTCTTTTGTTCTGGAAAAGACTGGGAGCCTTTTAGGGGGATGGATCAGAGCTCTCTGTAGGCTCATGGGCTGGCAGGACTGAGCCCTCAGAGGGAGGCAGCCTGGACTCCCACCATGTGTGAACACAGGGACAGGCTTATTGGCACCAGGGCAGGTGGGTGCCACAGGAAATGTATTTTTAAAATGAAATGAATTAGAATGTTATCCCAGAAGAACAGACTTCTGAGCTAGGTTTATGGAGAGTGGCTCTGGGTACAGTCAAAGGGGCTGCAGACCCCCTTCCCCTGCCCACCACCACATGTGCCAGGCTGGCTTCAGGGCCCTGGCTCCCAGGTAGAGGAGCTTCTGTCGGTGGCTGCAGGCCGGGAGGGGGGGGGCAGGGATGGGCCTAAAGGTCTGGAGTGAGGGTACAGAGAAAACCATGGAAGAGGGGCCTGAAGGGTTCTACTGGTGACCATGGGCAGGCAGAGATCAGCAGAGCAGTGGGAGGACAGGGAGGGGGCCAGACTTAGCTCCACTTCTGGAGAGGCATTCCAAAGCACCAAAATTGCTTCCTAATGAAGCTGGCACTCCATTACTGATGAGATGCTTTATTTTGGGGGCAATAAATTGGGGTCAGAAGAGCTCAACTAACACTTAGAAATTCAAAAAGCAAATTTCTGTGGTAGGTTCACCTATGTAAATTGTGGGGCCCAGTGAAAAAATAAACATACAGGGCCTGTTGTTCAAAAAGCAGAAGGAAAGTACCATTAAAGGTACTAAAATATACATTTTTCGGTTTAAAATATTTTATTATTTATAACAGGAGTAACATGATATGTGAGTAACAGCATGAACTTACAAATTGTGAAAAAAATACGTTTGCTGTCATAGTTTAACATAACATGATTAAGTAACAATACCTTATTAATGTGATGTTTTGATCATGATTTTTGCTGTTCTGTTTTCTGGAAATTTATATATTACATTATTGAAATTAATATTTTTAGTAACCTCATTTTCATTACATATGATTGAGAATGTTATCATTTGCTGTTGGAAAATGCAAGATCACACACAATTTCTCATTTTAATTTTGAGAAGGACCTTTCTGCTGATGCCATTGTCACAGTAGCTGTTAACTTTAGTAAGCTTTGACTCCATTGAGGTAGTTTTTTTTTGAGAAATCATCCCAAAATACAAGTTTTAGCATAGAGTTGATGATTATCTTTGAAGATTTTTCTAAAAAGATTTAACTCTTCATACAGATCAGGTTTTCTCCAATCTGAATTTAAGTGTAAATTTATAAAATAACCATTTTAATGTTATTCTTCTGAAATTTTCTGTAATTGCTGGCACTTGTTTGAGAAACTGATAGTGGCTTCATGACTTGGATATAATTCAAAATGCCTGTTTCTGCAAGGTATTGCTGTAGCTTCAATTTTAAAGAAGAAAATATTTGTCTTCCTTATTCATAACTGGTTTATATGAAGCTCCATAGGAAAGTGTTCTTTTCCATCGAATGTAAACATCTTTAAATTTAATTTCTAAAAAAGATTATTTGTGTTCTATATCCATAGACATTTGTTTTGCAGTGTTGTGCTAGCTTTCAAAACCAGAGATTCAAAACTCTTTAAGGAATTTTCAAGCTTCATGGTGATGCCCACGCATGCACTTTTTCTTTATAGTAATCCACCGACAGGTCTTGCTGGCTGCGCGCTGGTAATTCCCGCGGCGGAGCTCAGGCTGGAAAACCAGTGGCAGAGGCTTTGCAAGGACGGGCTCTAGGGAGTGAAGGTAATCAGCCCCCTCCATGTGTCCTGGCTCTGCCCCTGCGCGCAGCACCTCTCCTCTCCTGCGGCTGTGGCTCTTGCTACCGCTGCCATCTCTGCCACCAGCCCGGGTGCAGGTCGCAGCTCCTCCGCCCAGTCGAAGCCCACAACACCCAGATAGCTCCAAGGGAGGCACCTGTGCGCCAGTTCAGCTGTTTGCGCATGTGCCTTCACAGGGCTGTGGGGCTTGATCCTGTGCCTGCGCAGGCCTCTGCTAGGCCGCAGCCACCTGTGCACTTCCTGTCACTTGGTGCAGGCACCGAGCTCAGTTCCCTTTCACTTGCAAAATTCAAATTAAAAGATAAGATTAGTTCAAGACAAGACAGCAGAGCATTCAGCCAAGCATAGGGGTCTGTGGCACTGCAGTGATCGCATACCCATGAAGCCAGCCCTATCAGGCAGGCAAGATTACCTGGGGGTCTGAAATAATTTCTCCTTTTGGAGAAATATATTCTCTAAGATACAGGTGGAAAGCGTGGAGAACGACATCTGTGGAGGGCTTCTGAGTAGAGGATTATCAAAAGAACGTGGAGAGCAACTCAAATGAAGAGACTATGTTCAGATACATGGCCTAGGAGCCACTGATTGGAGTTACACCTTTTTCCCTCCCATAAACCAAAATCATAATGCATTATCGACACTTTCCACTTTGAGTGTCTTAAAAGAGGAGTTCGAAGTTAAAGACGTTTGTAATGCCTTAAAGAAATTGAGCTTTCATACTTGCCTTTTCCTTACCTTATTTTAAAGCAACTATTTTTAGGGACTCAGCTTTGTAGTAATTTCTAGAACATTCAATCTGGATTTCTGGTGAGTTGGTTAAATGGAAGTTGGTTAAGAAAGAGCTCACTGTAGCAGCCTCCTCCACTGTCTGTAATGGGGGAACATATCTTTATCTCCCAATGTCTTTTTATGAAGGTCTGTGCTCAATAACATTCACAGATGATTATTTTTACTAAACTCAGAAGATGAACGGTTGAGTTAAATTGTCCTCTAGTTCTATATTTGATGATTCAGACAATTTTCCTTTTTCATTCTTTCTCATTCTACTTCCTTAACTTCCCGACTGCTTAGAAGTTCACCCATGGGCGAGTGAGCCGCATGTGAAACTGCTTTCCTGTTGGAAGACTGCTCCACTAAACTGATGACATCATCCTGTGTGTGTTCCTGCTCCGAGGACTTTAATGTAAAATGACTTAATTAGGTGATGGTATTACCTGGTATTTGTTTGAGCCCAGTGGATTATAGACTCTTACTCTTCTAGCTAGTCTAAATTTTATTCTTGAACCAAACAAGCAGGTATTTAGACTGCATTGTTTTAGTTCATAGTTGACTCATTTCTGTCAAATGGTGCTTTGGTGTCATGTCATTGGTATAAATTGATTGATCTTAAAGACATATTGGCAAACTATTTTTGCATTTATTATAGAGATATTTTTGGGACATGGTTAAATAAATTCTAAGTGTCTTTTTTATGAGGGTCCAAAATTTAAATCTCTTTATCATCCCGGTAGTATTAGAAAAAAAAAGCTGTATTTATTTCAAGCAACGATTTCCTTGTTCCTTGTCTGCCAGGACACTCAGAGTCACATCTTCTACCATCTTTTTTTTTTTTTGAGATGGAGTCTCACTCTGTTGCCCAGGCTGGAGTGCAGGAGTGTGATCTCAGCTCACTCCAACCACCAACTGCCGGGTTCAAGTGATTCTCCTGCCTCAGCCTCTGAGTAGCTGAGGTTACAGGCATGCACCACCATGCCCAGTGAAGTCTACCATCTTAAAATTACTGCATAGAAATACAAGGAGTGAATTCATTGACTTGACTTCTTTCTTTTTTCTACTTGTGTTTTTCTTTACCCTGGTTTATGTTTATTACTTGTGCAATGATGTAAATCTTGTCAAACCATTGTTAGCGTGGAATTGAAACACGCAAGCACACACCCTCTGAAGCATTTGTAAACCCTTTCATCTGTCACTTTGTCTTCCTGTGCTTAGTGGTATGATCAAGCATTGCTAAGGAGAGAGGCCTGTTTCCCTGATGTTGGCAACTGTGATGTCTTACAGCCAGATGGTACACATCTCAAAACATGACCTTTCAAACATTCTTCTCATGAAGCTGAAGGAGAGGAAAGGAAACTTTATTGAGAATTTCATAGCTTCAGTCCATAGAGACAAAAGTGTTGGTGTCATCAAATGCTGCACAGCCTATAACGTCCGAGGGCCCAGGAGTCTGGCCTGGTGCCACAATAAGCCAACCGTTATAAGGGGAAATTCAGTGTGTCTGACAGCATTTCTCACTCGAGTTCATATGCTCATGGGGTTATTGGGACAGCAATCTAGGCCTCGGGCCGAAATGAGGTTCCCCGACTCTGGCCACATCTCTTGATAGAATTCAGAGGTTCTGATAAGGTGCCTATCTTCAGTCTGCAGAGGTCCTCACTGTGTCACATGTGGTCATGCAAGGGGCTATCAATGGTTAACATTTTGTGAAGAAAACGTTTTTGGATCATCTGCTATTACAGGCCCAGCTGAGACCTGGGCCCAAAGGCTTTGTATTTTAGCATAGCCAGCTTGCTTTAATGCTCTATTTCCCAGCAGTTTCAAACTCACAAAGATGGCCAACAGTGGCAGATGGGACCTGACACTTGAACTTGGGGAGCTTTCCTCCAACAGGAGGAATCCATGGAAGATACCAGGCACATTCCCAAAAGAACAGAAGTTTAGCCAGTAGAAATGAGAGTAGCATGGAGGTAAATTAAAATTTTTGATATGTAAATACCCTGACAGGGTATTCCCATCAGATGCTGCTGTAACAAAATTCTTACAACACTGAATGAACTGGAGAAATGGATCCCATTTAACAGAGCGTTTACTGGGCTATTACCTTAGTGATTATATTATTGGCAGCAATGGGGCTGTCATCATAAAAGGTGAAAATGATCAAGGAGAAAGACATATGAGCTCAGAAGAGGATACAGCAATGTGATCAGACCAGACAGAGTTGTGCCTTTTGGCCTTCTTCAATGAGAAGGCTGCATCTGAAATTATCACTGAAGCAGGACAAACGGTCTCTTCACCCTTTTTGTCTATTCAAAAATGCAGTAGTGCACTGATGCATATGGAACCCGGGGCTATGAGAATTGGAAAAATTGACCTGGGAGAATTGTGTTGAGGTTATTGAACAGAATGCTGATATTGGGAAAATCCTGGGACACATGGAGGAGTTAGGTCAGCCAGGGACTGTGGACTTCTTGTTTTCAGGTGAACCTTTTGAAGTGGGTGTCAGGGGTTGGTAAAACTTGAACTTGACCTTCTGGTGAGTCCAAATGACTTTGACAAAAGTGGTGGGCAAGGCTTAAGAACAGAGAGTGAAATACCTGGGGAGCCCCAGTGAAGCAGGAGAGTTAGGTCTGCTTATGTCTCAGAATAGACCTCGAGGAGCGTCTAGGCAGGTGGTCCATGGTCTCATGTGGCCAGAGACTCAGGGATGGTGATGGCATCTTGAAGGAGCAGAGAAAAGCTGAATGGTCAAGTGCCAGGTTGCCAATATATGGTGATATGGTTTGGCTCTGTGTCTCCACCCACATCTCATCTTATAGCTCCCATAATTCCCACATGTTGTGGGAGGGACCTGGGGGGAGATGACTGAATAATAAGAGCAGGTCTTTCCTATGTGTTTTTTTTGTGATAGTGAATGGGTCTCATGAGATCGATGGTTTTAAAAATGGGAGTTTCCCTGCACAAGCTTCTCTCTTCTCACTTCACTAAGAAGTGCCTTTTACCTTCTGCCATGATTGTGAGGCCTCCCCAGCCACGTGGAGCTGTGAATCCAATACGCTTCTTTTTTTTTTTTTTGTAAATTGCCCAGTCTTGGGTATGTCTTAGCAGAATGAAAGAAGATTAATACACACAGGATGAGCTCGTTTTGTTTTCTATTGAAAAGTTTTGATTTTCTCATCTTGAAGTGATTTTAAAAAATCAGATCAAATAATTCAGTTTTCATCATTTTGTAATTTTAAATGCAAATAATTTCTAAACTATATGTCAAGGCATTTTCTTTCATGGAAGATGAAAATGGTTTGTAGTTGTTCAGTTCATTCCTGAATGGAATCTTACAGGTTGCCTTACCCCCCGCCTTTTTTTTTTGCTTTCATAGAGACTTATACCTCTTTTTTACCAACCAAATTTGATATTATGATAATTTGTATCTTTTCACTTGAATTCATGTGTAAAGAAAAAGACTTGAAGGAAAAGCACTTGCTGTGTTATCAGAGGTTATCCATGAAGGGTTAGTGTGATGGTGGCCTCTCCACTCTTCCGTACTGTTGAAATTGTCATCGTGGAATACTTATTACTTTTATGATCAGATCTAATTGATAGATGCTATTTCTAAATTTTATCTAAAAGTGACCACTTCTCCAGTATCTTTTTTAAAACCATTGAATTTTCAACTTCCTTCAACACATGCACATACCCTTGTTGAAAAAAGTTATAAAAAACAGAGATTTGTCATTTATCTATGTATGTGTGTAAGCATTAGTGTCCACATTATACCAGAGATCACGTAGTCTCAGAATCATTCTGTACAGTGCCTCATTGACTGCCTGTATTCAAATAAGAAGGAACAAAGTAAACAAATTTCTATCCCTTTTACATTTCTGTTTTCCATAGATAGTTTTATAAAGGTATAAGCAGCTAAGAATATATGTATATTATGCAAATACATAAAATTTTTAGGATATATTTTGGTGTAGCCACCTTACAAGTTTTTAAAGTATTTTTTCCAGTAATCCTGAATCAATTCCATATAGTAACAAAAAGGAAGAAAAAATTCAGGTGAAGTGCTTTAACTCTTCCTATGGTGATGCCTGTAGATCTGGACTATTCTATAATTGGGCTGTGCACTACATGTATCTTAGATAGGGCTATTGTGTTCCATTGTTGGGGTGCAGCTGGCAATTTCAGTAGCTATAGAAATGTCTTCATATTAGAAACATTTCACATGGAACCTGTGAGGGTGGTCCTTTGCCTGTTGTATTAGTCTGTTCTCACATTGCTCTAACAAATTACCTGAGACTGGGTAATTTATAAGGAAAAGAGGTTTACTTGACTCACAGTTCCTCAGGCTGTACAGGAAGCATGACTGGGGAGGCCTAAGGAAACTACAGTAGTGGAAAGCGAAGGGGAAGCAGGCAGTCAATGAGGCACTGTAAAGAATGATTCTGAGACTATGTGATCTCTTGTATAACATGGAACCTGTGAGGGTGGAAGAGAAATGTGAAGTTGGAGCCCCCACCCAGAGTCCCAGCTGGAGCACTGCCTACTGGAGCTATGAGAAAAGGGCCACCATCCTCCACACCCCAGAGTGGTAGATCCAACAATAGCTTGCACCATGCACCTGGAAAAGCTTCACACACTCAACACCAGCCCAGGAAAGCAGCCAGGAGTGGGGCTATACCCTGCAAAGCCACAGGGGCAGAGCTGCCCAAGGCTGTGGGAGCTCACCTCTTGCATCAGCGTGACCTGGATGTCAGACATAGAGTCAAAGGAATCATTTTGTAACTTTAAGATTTGAGTGCCCCATTGGATTTTGGACTTGCACAGGGCCTGTAGCCCCTTTGTTTTGGCCAATTTCTCCCATTTGGAATGGCTGTATATACCCAATGCCTGTACCCCCATTGTATCTAGGAAGTAACTAATTTGCTTTTGGTTTTACAGGCTCATAGGCAGAAGGAACTTGCTTTGTCCCAAGTGAGACTGTGGACTTTTGAGTTAATGCTGAAATGAGTTAAGACTTTTGGGGACTGTTGAGAAGGCACGATTGGTTTTGAAATATGAGACTATGAGATTTGGGAGGGGCCAGGAATGATATGGTTTGGCTGTGTCCCCACCCAAATCTCATCTTGAATTTTCATGTGTTGTGGAAGGGACCTGGTGGGAGACAATTGAATCATGGGGGTGGGTCTTTCCTGTGCTGTTCTCATGATAGTGAATAAGTCTCACAACATCGAATGGCTTTAAGAACAGGAGTTTGCCTGCACAAGCTCTCCCTTTGCTTGCCACCATCCAAGTAAGATGTGACTTGCTCCTCCTTGCCTTCTGCCATGATTGTGAGGCTTCCTCAGCTATATGGAACTGTGAGTTCTCCATTAAACCTTTGTCCTTTGTAAATTGCCCAGGCTGGGTATGTCTCTATCAGCAGCATGCAAACTGACTAACACAAGTATGAAAGCTGTTGGGTTTTTTGGTAGATAACCTCTATTATATTACAGAAGATTTTTTTTCTATTCCTAGTTTGCTGACTTAAAAAAAAAATTTTAAGTAGGTATTTAATTTTATCAAGTACTTTGATAAGTTGGGCTTAATTCAGAACTTTTGTTGACCAAATACATCATTAAGATTGTAAATAGACAAGCCATTGGCAGGGATAATATATTTACAATACAGGTAGCTGACAAAGACTTATAAGAAAAGACATATAACCCAAACGAAATGGGCAAAAACATTTTCAAAGAGCTTCCACTGGGCAAAACTGATGGAATTTGTGCAACAAAAGTTTTTATAAAGACTCAGTTATATCCAAATAACAAAATAAATATCTATGAGCCCATACTAATATCAATAAATGATAAATAAATAAATTAGTGAGAAGAAATAAATACTTCTCTCAGCAGAATTACAAGTAATATTCTCTCCTCCAGGAGGTTGAGCCGGATTTCCCCTTCCTTGAGTGTGGATTGCACTTAGTGACTCACTCCAAAGAAAAGACAATGCAGAAGGAAATTAGCAGTGGCACAGTTTGAAACCATCTTAACCAAGTGATGAAAGTTTACTCACTAGTCATAAGTCACGTCGATATTATTCTCTGAAATGATACAATGAGATGGGCGTTTCTCTTCTATTCTACTCTACTGAGAGAGTTACCTTAGACATCAAGGTAGATTTAGATCATGAAGGGGCTTTGGGACACAGGAATCATTCTTGGTTTTGTTTGAGAATAAGCATAAAGACATTCAGGAGAAACCAATTGGGATGTTTGCAGGAGCTCAAGAAGCAAAGAGAGAGGGCAGGAAGCTCGGTGTTTGGGACAGGGACCAGCAGCAGGCTAGGACTGAGCAGAGGCAGTGGGGATAATGTCACAGAATCTTCCTCATGCAGGAAAGGTCTCCTGCACCCCTAGAGATGCTAAACTTTGTAATCACAGAGGCTAGAAACAAATGCATAGTGAAGTAAAAAAGATTCAAATATGTTGTACAAATGATTATTTCTTAAATGCCAATTACATATCAACGGAAGCAATATTACTTTAAGATCATTACTTTTTTCATGTGACTATAATATCTGTTACCTCCTAAGTAAGCAGTGCTAATATAGAAAGTCATTTTCTCAGTACATACTCTATAATGAAGTGACTCTTAGATGGGATTGCCTAGTTGATTTATTACTGCAACTAGTTGATGGGAAGACTTCCACTGGAAGGCTTTTACAATTTATCAAGTTTTGTTGGCCTAAGGAAGGGTAATTACTTTTCTGGGGTTGATGTGACATGTGAACCAATACAAGCACTCGGAATATGAGCAATAACCAATCTTTTACTCAGGCAAAATTAAACCGTAATGCATTTACTATATGTAGAATAGACATATACAGTTAACACTTCCAAGGGCTAGTTCCTGAAACATCATAATCTTCAAAATCACAAATACAATGTGATGTATACATGTGTCCTTCCATGCATGTGATGGCCAGGAGATAGGAGCACTCATTAGTCAAAGAAGATGCTCTCAAAACTAGGCTCACATAAAATCATCCTCTAGAAATTATAAATCAGTGCATGTCATGACTTTCAAAATGGCTCATGAATAATAAAAATCACAAATGCTAAACTTTTAAGTCCTAATGTATTTTTAAAATGTGTGTGATGGATCAGACTTCTAATAATCAGATATAAGTTTTTTATATCATTTTTTTACTAATAAGACATGGGAATATTTAGCCTAAAAAACAGAGGACAATGAGGACACAAGATAACTGCCTTCAAATACCCAAAATGTCACCATGTGAGAGCTGAAACGGATTTACTGTATAGTACTCCAGAAGGTAAAATAGCAAGAGACAGTGACAATAAGAAATCAAATTTAGGTCTATCGTAAGAGAGACAGCCCTAATAATCATAGTTCAACAGTGGAACGGTTTTGTTTTCTGTTAGGTTTTCTGCAAAGCAATGAGTTTCCCATCACTGAGAGAATTCAGACAGAGGCTCGGTTCAGTGTCGGAGAGAAGATGGAAGCGATTCCTACAGTAGTTGCAGGCTGGACTAGATTACCAAGGAAATGACTTAAGACTCTAATGTGTGTGGGTTGATGTATAGCACTGATACATCAAACTTCTAGGTGACATTCCTGTTTCTCGTACATATAAACTTTATTAAATGAATGGATGTCTTTATACATTTTTAGTGATACATTTTGAGAAGTCTTGTCAGAGAGCATTTCTTAGGGAAAATGAAAGACGAGCCCCATAAGTGTGAAAGAATTTGTTTTAATGCCGTGTGTTTTCAAATATGCCTCTTTATCCCATTGACATTAAAAATCATCAGGTTGTTAAGAATTGAGATGGCGTATAAGACGATGAAGCCAATTCCAGTGAACATTTACTAGTTGGTCTATCTGGGATCCCTCTCTTCTCTTTTCTGATAGAACCCCCCTCTTTTCCTTTGTGGAAACTATTTTTCTCTCATCATATCCATGTGTTTCTATTCCAATCCAAACTGAAATAAATTGTCATACACAGAATTGAATTGAGAAATGCAATAAAAGAGATTGCATTGTGTTCCACTGAGTGCAATCTATTTTACTGAGGCCATATTATGTGCCAGAAACTGTGAGTAGGAAGAACTAACAATACAAGAGAACCATGAGAGTCCCTTGTTTTGAGAACTTATGGTTAGAGACAAAAACGGCCAAGTAATGGCAATTGAGAACGTTAAAATGCAAGTTGGTGGTGGGTACCAGATGCTGAGGGAGCACACAGGGAGGTCTGTAGTCCCTCTTGGAGATCACGGATTCATACAGTTTTGTGGCACGTTTCAGAAAGGCTTATATCCACATGTGTGTCTTGAAATCAGATGTGTCCTGAATAATCATGAAGAGCCAGCCAGATAGATGAGAAGAAAGGATGTTGAAGTGGCTTAGGGGCAACATGGCTAAAGTGAGAGAACATATTTGGGAGGCTTCAGATGTTCTCATTTTTCTCTCTCCTGTTATCTTTAGGTTTCCCTAAGAACTATTCCCAATTCACGGCTGTTGCCAGAGCTCTGTTGGAATGGGGGTGCAGTGGGTGGGAGGGGAAGTGTGCTGTCATCTCATGATTCCATCTAAGTCTCTAGCAGACATGTCCCCTGCTCTAGGTAATCCCACTTGCAAGGGCAAGTGTCTGGGAGATGCTCTTTCCAAGGTTGAAGAGGCTCAGGTAAAGACTTTTACCCTGTAGAGGAGGTCTTCATTGTAGAGAATGCTCTGCGCATGTTTCATAACGATTACATTTCCCCTCCTGGCCCTCCCAGTGCCGGAGCCAGGAGGGAAACTTCGGGACTCACCCTGAGAACATGGTGAGGCTCCTGAAGGCACAATGTGAAATTTTCCCCTCTCCTAGGACTGCACTCTCCTGACTTCCTCATTTTCAGGCTGTTCCACTCATAGCCTCCAGGAGCTCCTCAAAATTACAATGTATATGTTCCTACCAGTTTAGGATGAAAGGAGCTTTTGTTCCATGTCAGCAGATCACGGATGTGACTCCCTGGATCTGTCCGTTTCTTCAAGTTCTGGGGTGGTATAGTTTGCCCTGTGAACTCACTTTTCTGATATGCTCAATAAAAAATCACTGATTTTCAGTTTTTGTTTTTGTTTTTGTTTTAATTGTGAAGATAGCAGTGATGAGTTCCAATCTCCACGTCAGATCTGAAACTGAAAGTATCACAGTGGAATCAAACTAGAAATTTTATCAGGAAAATAGCTGTAACCTTTGCAAACACTTGGAAACTGAGTAACACATTTCTAAATAATCTGTGGGTCAAAGAGAGAATCTCAAGGAAAACTTTAAAAATATATCAAACTTTCTAAAATAAAATAAAAATAGAACATTTTTCTTCTCTCAGCCAAAGCATTTTGGACAGAAAAATTCACAACAATGAATGCTGAATGCTTATATTACAAAAAAAGGTAAAGTACCAATTCAGTTGTCTAATATCCTAGCTCAACAATTTAATATAAAAAAGAAAAAAGCCCCTTTGGGAGGCCCAGGTGGGTGGATCACTAGGTCAGGATATCGAGACGATCCTGGTCAACATGGTGAAACCCCATCTCTACTAAAAAAAATACAAAAAATTAGCTGGGCCCGGTGGCGCGTGCCTGTAATCCCAGCTACTCAGGAGGCTGAGGCAGGAGAATTGCCTGAACCTAGGAGGCGGAGGTTGCGGTGAGCCGAGATGGCGCCATTGCACTCCAGCCTCGGTAAGAAGAACGAAACTCCGTCTCAAAAAAAAAAGAAAGAAAAAAGCCCTAATGCAATCAATAGAAAATATTAATGTTAACAGCATAAATCAATGAATGATATTGAAAACAGAAATAATAGAGAAAATCAATGAAAACAAGCTGACCTTTGTACATACCAATATAATTGATAAACATCTAGTAAATCTGACAGAGGAAAAAAGAGAGAAGACACAGATTGCTCATATCAGAAATAAAACAGTGGCTATCACCACCAACCCTGCAGAAATAAGCAGGATAATAATGGAACACCACGAACAGCTCTACACACAAATTTTAAAACTGAGATGAGATGAACCAAATCCAAATAGCACACACTATCTCAACTCACTCAGTATGACATAGATGCTCTGAATAGCACTATAATTATTAATATAATTGAATACATGATTGAAAAACTCCCCCCAAAAAGAGATCTGCAAGCTCAGTTAGTTCGACTGGAGAAGACTTCTGCACAGACTCTTCTATAAAACAGGTGAAGAAGGAATACTTTCTAATTTTATAAACCTGGATTACTCTGTGTGATGGTTAATACTGAGTATGAACTTGATTGGATTGAAGGATGCAAAGTATTGTTCCTGGGTGTGTCTGTGACAGTGTTGCCATAGGAGATAAACATTTGAGTCAGTGGACTGGGAGAGGCAGACCCACCTTCAGTCTGGGTGAGCACCATCCAGTCAGCTGCCAGCGTGGCCAGAATACAAAGCAGGCAGAAGAACATGAAAGGACGAGACTGGCTGTATTCTGGCCTCCATCTTTCTCCTGTGCTGGATGCTTTCTGCCCTGGAGCATCAGAATCCAAGTTCTTCAGCTTTGGGACTTTTGGACCTTCAACCACAGACTGAAGGCTGCACTGTTGGCTTCCCTACTTTTGAGGTTTGGGGGCTTGGACTGACTTCCTTGCGCCTCACACGGCCTATTGTGGGACTTCACCTTGTGATCGTGTAAGTCAATACTCTTTAATAACTACCCTCTATATGTACATCTATCCTATTATTTCAGCCCCTCCAGAGAACCCTGACTAATACAATGCACATTTGTTGAAAATCAATTGACCATACATGTGTGAGTCTCATTCCATTTCTGTCGTGTTTCATGACCTATTTGCTATCTTGTTCCCAGTGCCACACTGTCCTGAAATCCGGTGGTTTTATTTCATTGATTAGACCCTGCAACCCAGTGTCAAACAAAAAAGGTGAGAAGCAAATATTTGCTCCTGCTCTTCAGCCTCTCACCCCAGGTGTGATGATGTTTCTAGTTGCGTTTTTTTTTGTTTTGTTTTGTTTTGCAGCTGCTGCTTATCCAGTTGAAGATGTTTCCTTTAATTTCTCGTTTACTGACATTTATTCCATCAGTAATGGTTGTTGGATTTTGTCAAGTGTTTGCTTTTTCTGCATTGATTGGGATGATCATATACTTTTTTCAGTTTGTTAATGTAATAAATAACATTCATTGGTTTTTGAAATGTTAAACCAATCTCATATTCCTTGGATAAATCCAAAGTGGTCATAATACATTATGCTTTTTATACATTGTTGTATTTAATTTTCTAAAATTGTTAAAAATTACTTTTTCATGTGTGTCTATGTGTTACATTGGTTTGTAGTTTTCATTTTTTGTAATGTCTTTCTTCAAACAGCTTTGTACTGAGCTATATTTGCTATACACAAAACTGTACATACTTAATGTATGCAATCTGCTGAGTCTGGATATCGCTGTACAACTGTGAAACTGATGGCTTCCAGCACCTTTAGAAACTCCCTTCTCTGCCTTTGTTTTGTTGTTTTTTTTGGTGGTAAAGTCACATAAAAACTTGAGTGCACAATACAGTGCTATTAACTTATAGGCAGTCTGTTGTCGAGCAGATCTCTAGAAGTCATTCATCTCGCACAACTGAAACTTTATATCCATTGAACAACTCCCCTGTCTGGTTTTAATATGAAGGTAATGGCAGCTTTATTGAATGGGTTGGGAAGTGTTCATTCCTCTGGAATTTTTCTGGAAGAGCTTAAATAAAATTGGTATTACTTCTTCCTTAAAAATTGGTAGAATTTCACAGTGAGGCAATGTGGGCCTGGAAATTTCTTTGTGGAAAGACTTTCAACTATGAATTCAATTTGTTTAGTAGATAGAGTGCTGTTTCTCCTTGTGTGAGTTTTGACAGTGACATCTCAATTGTCAACTTACTGGAATGTTTGGATATCCACAGGCTAAAAAAAACAAGATGCATCTTGACCTAAACCTCACACCATATACAAAAATTAACTCAAAATAGATCACAGACTTAAATATGAAATGAAAAATTATAAAATATTTAGAAAAAAAAACCCAGAGCATCTCCATGATCTAGGGCTAGGTAAAGTATTCTTAGACTTGACACCAAATGGAGTATTTATAAAGGGCAAAATTGGTAAATTTAACTCCATCCAACTAAAGAAATTTTGCTCTTCCAAAGACCCTGTTAAGAGGATGAAACATTTTCAGACTGAGAATCTGGTGAAGGACTGATCTCAAGAATATAAAGAACTATTAAAACTCCATAGAAAAACAAACAATGCAATTAGTAGCATGCAAAGGACAGGAATAGACATGTCACTGAAGAGGAAATGCAGATAGCAAACACACATGTAAAAATATGTTTAACATTGCTAGTTATTAGGGAAATGTAAATTAAAACCAAAATCAGATGTCTCTAAATGCCTATCAGAATAGCTGAAATTAAAAATAATACCACCACCAAATGCTTGCAAGGATTCAGACAAATGGATCACTCCTACATTTCTGTTGGTAATGTAAAATGTTACAGCCACTGTGGAAAAGAGTTTGGCAGTTTTTTAAATAACTCAACATATAAGCACCATGTGACCCAACAATTATCTGTAAAGAATGAAGACTATGTTCACATAAAATTTATACACAAATCTTCATTGTAGTTTTATTCATAATAGCCTCAAATGGGAAAAAACTAAGATATTTCTCAAATAGTAAATGTTTAAAAAAGCCTTGCTGTGTCCAAAATGTGGAATACTACTCAGCAATGAAAAGGAATGGACTGTTAATACATGCATGTTAGTATATTGACTCTTCAGAAAATTATATTGAGAAAATGATATTAATCTCCAAAAGTTGTGTACTGTCTAGTACCATTTATAAAACATTCTTGAAATAACAAAATTGTAGAAACAGAGAGACACACTTGTGGTTGCCAGGAGCTAAGGACAGAGGAGAGAGGGAGGGAAGTGAGTGTGGCTTTAAAAGTTCAACATAAGGGATGTTTGTGGTGGTGGAAATGTTCTATATCTTGACTGTATCATTGTCAACATCTGTAAGGTGTTACCACTGGGGAAATTGGGCAAAGGGTATATTGGATCTCTCTGTCCTTTTTCTTACAACTACATACATATCTACAATTATATAAAATTTAAAGTTTAATAAAAACCAAATCTTGACACATTTGGTGAGAAATAAAAATAGAATGTGTGAAAATACACTTACTATATCAAGAGGAACAATGAGGTTTATTTAGCCAGGTAAAATAACCTGTTAAGTCCGGGCCAGAATACATCACTGGCTTTGGGGTACTACTTTAGTTTGAAATTGTTATGAATTTGCCTTCTGCCTGCCCTTCTGTAAGACATGCATGCTGGTGAAAATGGGCTTTCCATTTCTTCCTTAAGTTATACTGAGATAAGCTTTAGGGAGGAGATTGAAATATGACTGACCTGATTGATGGCATGAATAGTTTGACACCTGTGTGGTTTTATTTTAAGGGTGTCTCTATTTTCTCCCTTTCTCTGCTGAAAAACAGTCCAACATTAGCCACCTTGCAAATTCTATTCACTTGTCAACAACCAATGTCTCATTTTTACAGCACAACTTTCCTCTGAGATGGCCTTATGCTAATGTATAAGAATTCATTTGAGGCTGGGCGCGGTGGCTCAAGCCTGTAATCCCAGCACTTTGGGAGGCCGAGGTGGGTGAATCAGTAGGTCAAGAGATTGAGACCATCCTGGTCAACATGGTGAAACCCCGTCTCTACTAAAAATACAAAAAATTAGCTGGGCATGGTGGTGCATGCCTGTAATTCCAGCTACTCAGGAGGCTGAGGTGGGAGAATTGCCTGAACCCAGGAGGTGGAGGTTGTGGTGAGCCGAGATCACGCCATTGCCCTCCAGCCTGGGTAACAAGAGTGAAACTCTGTCTCAAAAAAAAAAAAAAAAGAATTCATTTGAATTTGTTGAAAACATTTCCTCTTATATGAAATTCAAAGTGTTAATATGATTAATACATAAATGTTCCTGATAGACAACTAATAAAATGATGACTGAGGTAAGTACTCAAGGTATTAGAAGACAACATTTTAGTTTCTTCTTAAGGTGCTTCAAGTATCCTTGAGTTTTAGAGAGCATTTTACCAGGTAATTTACTGATTGAGGCCCTAATCAAAGTATCCTCTAGAAAAAACAGGAATATTCAATTCCTCCTTTCCTGAAAATTATGAAAATGTATAATTTCAGAAAGGGAGAAATTGGGGAGGATTGAAATTGGCAGCCAATCTTTTAAAGCCTAGTTGACACCTGATGTCTTCAATATGACCTTTGCCTCCAGCCATGAGGTGAGTTTTCTTTTCCCTACATAGCCTAAATATACCTACTATAAATCAAAAGTAGAGTTTACATTCCCTTTTTTTTTAAGACCTAGCTTACTAATTTGTAAAGTCCCAATGATTTTTTTTTTCAGAAGCTAGTTTTATAGGCACTCCACCACAGTGTCCCTTACATGTTCCTGAGAGTTCCAGGGAATAAGCAGTACTCCCTCCCAATCACATTTTCCACATTTTTGCTCAGCCCACCTTCAGCACCTTGTGTTGCTTCAAGCTGTTGATGACCAACAGCCTTTGTTGTTGGTGACGGTCACTTTCTTGGGCATGGAAACATGGCTAGCAAGCCTTGCTGATTCTTCCACCTAAGCCGTGGGCTTGCCCCTTATGGTCTATTTTCCAGAGCTTGTCCTGCCTTTCCTGTGCTCCCCCTGAGTTTACCAGGCACCTTTGCCTGGATGCTGGCGGCCCCAGAAACAGGATCCTTCCTATGTGACATTGTTGCTGCTTTCCTGGTGAGAGGATGACACTTTGTTCTGCTGCCAGCTCGTGGCTTCTCGTGCTGTAGCCAAGGAAGTCCTCCTGCACCACAGAACCATCCCAGGCCCTGCTGGCCTTAAGTTAAGCTTAAATACCCGTTCCTCCCTGCCTGCACTATGATAGGAGGGCAACTTTCTCCTGGTATGCCCGCTGATTTCCTGCCCCAGACTGGATCACTTCTAGGGTGCCTGACATTCAGAATATGGTGTCGGGTGATGTTGACCTATGGTTTTATGAGATAATCTCAAAATAATCTAGATTTGATACATTACAGAAATTTGGATTAGTTTATTTGGTTTGCAGCTGCATAAAATACTTAATTGCCCATTTACCTTGACATAGGCTTGGAGAGGAGACAGCAGAAGCTCCAGCTCCTGAGATGACAAAGACTTCACTTGGATTTCACAGTTAGAAAATAGTGCCATTTCCTTCTGCCTCTTGAGTCATTTTAGTCTGAGCAAGGATAACAATGTTTAGTGAACCCAAAAGCATATTTAAGGAAGCACTATATTGCTAGGTTGAAGCTGGAAATAAGACTGTTTTATTCAGGGTCTTATTTACTACAAACCTCATAATTCTTTGCTTTAGGATAATAAGGAGCCTTGGGCAATGGCCCCAGACACATGGGTATGATCATAATTGAGGGTTAACGAGGTGTCTGGGCTTATTTATTTATTGAGTCATAGCTTATGTTTCCCTGATCTGGCTCACCAATATTAGAGATAATGGTGACAATGTTATATTTCACTGGATTTAATTTGCTAGATTACTGGTCCCTCAGGAAATGTTATAATTATTATTTTCCAAATAATCAAATGCAAAAATCTCAAGATTATTTAGTTGGGGGCATGGAATTGAAAGTGATCATTTGGAGAAAATCTATTTGTAATACAATTTGCAACTGCATTATGCCACTTGTTCTGGGAGAACATGGCTAAATTGATTTGCAAGTAAAATATTTGGTAGAAATTAATATTAGTGCCATTTTATGTGACTTGTAAAATTCCAGTATTCCTTTAGAGACTACTGTGAATGCTAAAATTACTTGTAACTTTTATTAATTAATGGTGAAGTAGAATTGTCATAGTTGGTTAAAGAATGTAGACTTGTTAATTGATTGTGCCCTGTCATTTTTTTTTTTTTTGAGACAGAGTTTCACTTTGTGGCTCAGGTTGGAGTGCAGTGGTGTGATCTTGGCTCACTGCTATCTCCAACTCCCAGGTTCAAGCAATTCTCCTACCTCAGCCTCCTAAGTAGCTGGGATTGCAGGTGCACGCCACCGTGCCCGGCTAATTTAATTTCTTGATAGAGCACATATAACTTACAGGAGCAGCATTCTTGCCTAAAGTAAACATTAACATATATCTTCATTTTGTGTATTTTATACATGCTTGCCCATGTTGTGTGTTCATGTTTTCAACTTTTTTATATTGGCATTTGAGAATTAGTGTCCTGCATTTGCAAAACTGGAATTTTAATTTATGTCCCATTTGCATAAATCGGATTTATACAGTAGCACTGGCTTCTTGTAATTAAAACAGTAAGACTGACATATTCCTTGGAAAACGACTCAGGCACCATGTTTCTCTCTAGTTGCGTATTTTGCTTCTGATAGGGTTGTTACAATTGGATTCCAGCATTTATTCTCATGTCACATAAAACTTTGCTTTAGTAAATGCTACACAAAAATTTAAAAAGCCAAAGATAGACTCAATAGATATTTCCATTTGTATTAATTTGTGGAAATGTGTGGAGAGATATGTGATCTTGGATTTCTAAGTATATCGATCAAACAGAAACCCATGGGAAAATAAGCTTATTCCATGCTGCTGTGAGAAACAAAATGTGTACATAAGTAAATTATGTAGAGTTAAAAATTTCCTTGTTCTAAGTTAGCATTCAGCATATAAAATAGATCATTATTATTTTACTGATCCCTTCCTGTCCCTCTCTGACTGCATTCTCTATGGAGTTATCCATTTTCCTGAATTTTACATTAATCATTCCTTTGTTTTTTAATGCTGTAGTAATCTATGTATATAGAATGAAGCACAGTGCTTTAATTTATCAGTTAATTTATTTTCACTGCTCTTTAGCATTCCACCAAAAAGATATTTTGCAATTGATTTGTCAGTTACTATAATAGATATTGCAATTCATGACTCTTTTTTTTATTATTATGAGCAGTGCTCTCTAAACATCCTCATACACCTCCTGGTATACATTTGTGTATTTCTTTTTTTCTTTTCTGTCATTCCATCCCTTTTTGGGGGCCAATTTTTCCATTGGGTTGTTTGTTTTTTTCTTATGATTAGTAACCTATATCTACACACATGCACACACAGACAGACATACACAGACACATGTACACACACTTTGTATACTAGTCCTTCATCCATTTTAACTGGTAAAAATATGGTCTCTCAGTGTGTGACTTGTCATTTCACTTTATGGTATCTTTTAAGAAACAGAAACTTTTTCATTTTAATGTAGTTATAATTACCCATCTTGTATAATTAGCCATTCTTTTTTGGGGTCTTATTTAAGAAATCCTTTCACTTAGAAGTGATAGGATTTTCTTACTTTTTTTTTTTGAAAGAAGTGAATAGAAATGTCATTATCTTCCATATGAATACCACTTACTGGAGACTTCATTCTTTCCCCACTGATCTGCCATGCACGCTCTGTCATAAATCATCTGCACATATGTTGACCTCTTTCTGGGCTCCCTATATGTTCACCTTGGTTTTAATGTCACACTGTTTTAATTACTACCACTTTACAATACACTCTGATTACTATTACTGGCTTAAATATAACTTTATTACCATTACTTTATAACAAGCTTTGGTATCTAGTAGGACAATTACTTCTACCTTGTTCTTCAAGAAAGCTTTGGCAATCCTTGGTCATTTCTTCTAAATTTTAGAAATAGCTAAATGTTTCTAAACATTTTTGTGTTTAGATGTTTGTGAAAAGCCACTGAGATTGAACTGATAGAATGATTGCTGTAGAATTGATATATGTTCAAATTAAAAAACGTGATGTAACGCTCATATTATTGACATCTTTAATATCTTTTAAATGTGTCTTACAAATCTTTGGTGAGATATTTTAATAGAATGCTTAAAATACTCTAGTTTCATTCTAAAGTCATATATGTTTCTTTTCTATTTAAATGGTTTCTTTAATTATTTAAATAACTGTTGCTGTAGAATAGAAATGCAATTATATCTCTGTATATTGATTTTGTATTCATAATTTTGCCAAATTCTCTTATTACTGTAATTATAATATTTTATCTGATGACTTAAGATTTCTGTACAGATTATCATATTTTGTAAAAGTGATGGCAATTTGGTTTATTTTTTCCAGTTTTACATTGTAACATTTTACTTGTGTACTTTACTACATTTGCTTATTTTGATCCTGATCTTATGAAAAACGCTTGTAACTTTTCATTAATTCAACATATATTCAGACATGGCTCAGCATATGCCAGTAAACAACCAGCAAAACAAAACCCAACACAAATCTTGTACTTCATAAAGTTTACATTTTACAAAGGTAGGCATTAAGAGAGAAAATAATCAATATAAGAAATAACTATATGATATAGTATTCTAGTAGGTGGCAGTTGCCTTGGGGGAAATAGTGCAGAGAAAAGTGGCTCAGGCCTGGGGAGATGTTGCAGATTTTAAATTCTGTGACCAGGTAGAGCAAGGATGCTGCACACACATACAGGGAAGCCATCCAGGAAGCTCCAACCCTCTAAGTGAGACCTGGTCATGGCTCTGAACCTGGTTGTCTGGAATGGCTCACATATTGATATTTTCCAAATACACAGTTAATGAGATTTCCTGACAGTTACAATGTCAGATGCAAGAGGCAGAGGAGTTCAGAATCACTGAACAAAGGAAGGCCAAGGTTGCCAGCTGGCCCACTGAGATGGGGAAGGTTTCTGGTTTGAAGAGGACTGTCAGGAATTTGGCTCTTGACCCACTGCTTTTAGAGTTATAGAGGTTTTTTATTAGGGTTGAAAGTTCCTTCCTGTTCCTCATACTAACACATATATAGGGCACTTTGGATCTTCATGGTTAATGCTCAGAACTGCTGGCCTACAGTGGCGTTTTAGATTCTGGTTGTGACCATTCTGTTTTGCTTCTCAGACATCCCAGTGTCTTTCCTTTTGCCTCACAAATATCCTTGAGAATTTTTTTAAATTGCATTTTAGGTTTTGGGGTACATGTGCAGAACATGCAAGATACTTGCATAGGTACACACATGGCAGTGTGATTTGAGGTCTTCCTCCCATTCACCCGCATCTGGTATTTCTCCGCAATGCTATCCCTCCCCAGCTCCCCCTACTGCTGTCCCTCCCCTATTCCCTGCAACAGACCCCAGGTGTAGTGCTCCCCTCCCTGTGTCCATGTGTTCTCATTGTTCATCACCCACCTTTGAGTGAGAACATGTGGTATTTCATTTTCTGTTCTTGTGTCAGTTTGCTGAGAATGATGTTCTCCAGATTCATCCATGTCCCTGCAAAGGACACGAACTCATCGTTTTTGATTGCTGCATAATATTCCATGGTGGTATATGTGCCACATTTTTCCAGTCCAGTCTATCATTGATGGGCAGTTGGGTTGGTTCCAGGTCTTTGCTGTTGTAAACAGTGCTGCAATGAACATTCCTGTGCTTGTGTCCTTACAGGAGAATGATTTATAGTCCTTTGGATATATACCCAGTAATGGGATTGCTGGGTCAAATGGAATTTCTATTTCTAGGTCTTTGAGGAATTGCCACACTGTCTTCCACAATGGTTGAACTAATTTACACTCCCACCAGCAGTGTAAAAGTGTTCCTATTTCTCCACATCCTCTCTAGCATCTGTTGTCTCCAGATTTTTTAATGATCGCCATTCTAATTGGCATGAGATGGGATCTTAATGTAGTTTTGATTTGCATTTCTCTGATGACCAGTGCTGATGAGCATTTTTTCATATGTTTGTTGGTCTCATGTATGTCTTCTTTTGTAAAGTGTCTGTTCATATCCTTTGCCCATTTTAAATGGGCTTGTTTGTTTTTTTCTTGTAGATCTGTTTGAGTTCTTTGTAAATTCTGGATATCAGCCCTTTGTC
>CM052651.1:149981576-150010862 GCA_028533165.1 Leontopithecus rosalia
AATATGTCTTTTTATCAATTCCCTGCTTTTTAAAGAAAACAAGTTGAAGGAGGTTGGCTCATTTATCTAAAAAATTGTTTATATTGAAGGAAATGCTATAGATTTGTGGTGTTTTCTAGTGCTTTACTAGAAGGGTAAACACCTATAATCTCCAAATTCCTGCTTAAGTCAAGGCAGAGGCATTCAGCTCTTCTTCTTTCCCCAAACAAAATTTCAAGTTTTTAAAAGTTTGGAGTGAGGAGGATGTCAGGTTAGAGAGAGCGGGAAGGCCAAGGAGAGGATTGTGAGAAGTGAAAATTTCCCAAGGCAGGCATTGTTCGAATGTTAAAGGTAAAGTTGGCCCTCTGAGGCTGTACGTCTTGGAGAATACCGCAAATCGAGTGCTATGAGCATCTCTGGAATGTCTAGCTTTATCTTAAATAAAAAAGTGAGAGAAATAGGAAGTTTATATGACCGCTTTTCTGTTTTTAGTTCGTTTGTTTTACTGAAAATAGGTACCATGGAAAGAGATTATTAAGTAGTTCTCAGTATTCATTAAGCACTTCTGTTGCTTATATTAGGATAAAAGCCAAGTGTTACCAAAGTTTTGAGATGATCTGAATGAAAGTCTCAAAGCTTGTTTAAGTATGCATGCTTTTCAAATTAAATAGAAAAGACAGACTTGAGCTATTCACATAAAGCAAGTTTTGATACAGAGAGGGGCCCAGGGCTGCTGCTAGTGGTTCAGAGATAGGTTCAGGAAGGTTCACACATTGACCTAAGTTCACTCGGTCACGGGCGTGCTCCCCGCTCCTGATTTCCAGCTCCCACTCCTCCCTGCTCATTAACATGGGGCACAGGGGAAAGCAGAGGTTGGGCCTCTCTGCAGCTAGATGCATAAATTCACAGTGTCTGTTAACTCAGCTTGCCCTCGGGGACACGGGAACAGGGAAGGGGTTCAGCTGGGCAGTTTTAAACCTCTAAGAGTTACTACGTAACACAAATTACCTTTCTCACTAGGTTGTGTTGGTAAATATCTTTTTTATGTTATCTCAGCAATCATGTTGAAGAGTAATTTATAAAAGGAGTAATTTCTATAATTCATCTATAGGCTCCTAAATGTGTCATGAAAGTAACATATCCTCTCAAGAAGAAATTTCTCCTGGGGGTGCAGGACTGCCCAATTAGGTGTATGAATTCCGTCCTTCAAGGCTCTCTACTCCCAAGGGCAGACGCTGTTACTGGTCAGGCACAACTTTATTTATCACACTTCTCTGTATACATTATGGTGCCGAATAAATGTTAAATAATAATTATGGAGACTTTAACTTTCCCAGAAGCATCCTTCATGGCCCAGAGTGGAAGATGGACTAGTGGCCGTTTCATTTTACCAGTTCTTTGTATTTTGTGCAGGCTAGAGATTGTCTCGGTCGGAAATAATCTCAGTGTGTTTTGCTTATGCCACCATACATTTTCAAAATTGGTAGAATGCCATGTGTAAGACTCAGTGAGTATCTGTAATTTTTTAAGTATGATGGTCACAGGATATGAATTTCCTTTTGTGTTGCTTTGTGGCTCTTAGGTTGATGGACACACATGCGTGCAGGTGTGTGCACACACAGTTTACGTGGATATGTATATATGTGCACATATGGAATTTAATTACTTTTAAAACTCTAAAGCACGAAGATACTGTAAATTTATCTCAGCACCTAATGCAAATTTGAGCACCAAGATCACAAGAGCAATCCAGTAGTAGATAAATACATGAGTAAAGAAATTAACAAATAAAAGAGAAGGGCTCGGTCTGCCTTACAGTGGCATGCCTCATGGGAAAAGTGGAGACCGTCCTTGAGTTCTGCATTTGTCAGAATAAACATCGGATCTGACAAGAATCATCAGTGGATGGCAAACTAAGAGGAAATTTTGATAAGGAGCATCCAAGTATCTCCCCACAACCTGCTTATTCAGTTCAAAAAATAATGAGGTGGAGAAATTGGATAACGCCCTGGTTGAGCCATCAAAATTAACATAATCGATGAGCACTGAGTGCTTCCAGATGGGACTCCCTGGATGCAGCGCCACCTCTGCAGGCTTCTGATTGAGGATGCACTTCCTGAATCCAAGCATGATGAAGCCACAGACAAGCCCAGCGTGAGGACCCTCTTACTAACAAAACGGGAGGGAGCACGATGTTCTTCTATAGTGTCAAAGCTGTAAAAGAAAAAGGGCAAGGAAATGTTCTAGATAAGGGAGACTGAAGATGTGTGACAACTCAATGCAGCATCTGACTCTAGGCTGGATCCTGTCCTGGAGGAATCAGAAGTTATAAAGGACGTTATCAGGCAACTGCAGAACTGGAATCCAGATGCGGATTAGATCCTGTGCTGTGTCAATGCGAAAGTTACTCAAGTGGGAATGCCACGTGGCTATGGAAAAAGATTTACCTATTGTTAAATAATACCCGCTGGAGTATTTAAGGCTAAAATCATATTCTTTTCAAAATTATTCTACTTCTTGTTTCCATATATACGTATATATGTACATCCTATTTTCATAATGAATCAACTTTTGGCCTTTTTCATATAGATATGAATGTTCCATATGTATATTTCATACCCATGTATTTGTACATGCTTATTTTCTTCATTATTAGACAACCTATTTCCAGTTTATAAAACCTGAGTTAAATAAATAGTTGCCTTTTGAGGAATATAGAAAATATTTCCAGGAGTATAATAAAAATTGGGAGAAAAATCACATTTCCTTTTTTAAAAAGGAAATGCTAAACCTGTAAATATTTTGATAAAATAAGAGTTTTAAAATATGTGTGTACTATGCTCCCTTCTTTTGTTCTCTCTTTTTCGTATCCTGAATTGTAGAAAAATGAGCTGTAGTGGCAAATATCCCAGTGATGGCGCCCACGGGTTCCTGCTCTGTGGAGGTTCCTGGGGCCCAGAGCCTGCGGGTAGGTGGAGGGAAGGTAGTGTATGAAGCAGATGTTATTTTCAAATCTGGAATGCCAGACCACTGACAGTAAATACAGACTGCACTCTGCCCTTCTTTCAATCTTCCGGTCTCCCATGCCTTCACCAAGGTTTCCTTTATTCTTATCCCCAGCTTTCCCTGTTCCTTGCATTCTGGTGACTTCATCCGGTGTGTGTAACACACAGGCCTTCAGTGACCATGAACACAATGAAATGATGTCATTCCCGGCATCCCTGGCCCAGCGCTCACGGTTTCCGACGATGCCCCAGCCATTCCTGACTGCACAGGATGGGGCATGCCTCAGACTCTCGCTGAATGGTGTAATTGAAAGACAGTGGATGCCAGTGCAGCAGAAGCTTCTTTCCTTTTTGTTCATCTGAATGAAATCTCCCAATTATCTGCAAAAGAAATGTTGAGAGGTTTTGTTGGGGTGCAGCTCTGGAGAGGGAGCAAGAAGACTAGCAGGTTAAAAAGGAGACAGATGAAACTTTTGTGTCTAGAATGAGAAAATTATGAGCACATTCACAGATGGCTTGCGTACCAAGAAAGTCCCAGTGGCTAGTTACAGCAATTCATGCCCTAATGTGAACAGAGCTTTTGATTTCATGGTTTAAAATAAAATGACCCAAATATAATTACTAAAGCTTATTAATGTATTTGTTCTGGGTCAGTAACCCTTTACTGGCTGCAGGGGCTTTTTACATAAGGGGCATGAGAATTAGAGCTTTCTATTTGGAATACTTTGATTCTTCCATGGAAGCAGGAAGAAATAATCAACAAACTGCTTGTTTTAATAATTGTACCCTATTATGAACCACTTGATATTTAATTTTTTAAGAATCAGCTTAATTTTGCAGAAGAAGTAGTGTCAAAGCAATACTGCACACCCTATCAGCACTCAACACCGGTCAGCTGCTGTCTGAAAAAGTGACACCGTGGGGTTAACGTACTTCTAGTAGGAAGACAAGCAGTTTCAGAAACAGCATCTTTGTTGGCTAAAGTACAAAAGATGAAAAGAAAACGCAGGAGTGAAAAGTTGAAAAGAGACGTGCCTACAATTTTATTCTTGTACAGAGCAAACAGTTTTTAATACCTTTCTTTAGAAATTTCTTTTTTTTTTTTTTGAGACGGAGTTTCGCTCTTGTTACCCAGGCTGGAGTGCAATGGCGCGATCTCGGCTCACCGCAACCTCCGCCTCCTGGGTTCAGGCAATTCTCCTGCCTCAGCCTCCCGAATAGCTGGGATTACAGGCTCGTGCCACCATGCCCAGCTAATTCTTTGTATTTTAGTAGAGACGGGGTTTCACCATGTTGACCAGGATGGTCTCGATCTCTTGACCTCGTGATCCACCCACCTCGGCCTCCCAAAGTGCTGGGATTACAAGCTTGAGCCACCGCGCCCGGTCTTCTTTAGAAATTTCTATGAAATTTTAAAATGTTTTGAGAACTCAGGTATTAAACATAAGGTTTCTTTCCGTAGAATAAAATTTTAATGTAAGAAGTTCAGAGAATTTGAAGTATTGAGGAAATGTGTGTTTTTTTAAATGTAAATCCTGAAGCCCATATTCTACATTGGAAACCTCTGCAATAGTTATTAATGGACTTTAACTTCTCTTTCTTGCTGCCATTTTCAAGTGTAGATCTACCCATCAAACGGCACAAATGGAGAGAGACTTGGTGTTGGATTTAGACCCATAACTGTTGCAGATGACGCTGTAAAATGTCATGTTCATTGTCATTTTCTTTTACAAATTCATGTCAGACAATTTGCAATCAATTCTGAGACCATATTTACTTAAAGGCCTTTTTAAGATTGCTTGAAAACATATGTGAAAACTGAAATAATAAGCAATTTTGAAGCACAGAGCATGACTGTTTTCACGCTACTATGATGAACAGAACATTACTGACACAAATATGAAATTTTTTGAGACAGAAACCTGAATATAGTTTGTTAGGGGAGAATCTTAGGAGTGTTTCTGCTGCAGGGACAGTAAATGCGGCCACACTGACCGATGTGCTTCTGCTCTCTGCATGGATGAAGAGTAAGTCACTTGTCTTCCTACAGAGTGGCTCTGTGGACATAGACTCAGCATTGCTTTCCCACACGTACTCGAGCTGGTGTGTTCATTTGTACTCATTTAAAAGCAACATTGAGCATCGACCTGGGGTCCTGGGTACTGGGGTGGAGAGAGGAACCCCAGTAGTCCCCGCCTTCAAGGGGCTCCATCCAGGGGAAGAGGAGAGATAACACACAAATGGTTAATCCACAGGGCTCTCCTCTTGAGCCATGTGGGCTGGGTCAGGAGTCCAGGCTGTGCCAGGCTGCTGAGAAAAGCTCTTTCAGCCCTGTGGGGAATCTGTCCATGACCCTGCCTCATTAGCTTGTGCTTCCACCAAAAGATTTAACCTGTTCCGCAAGGGTGCTGAACCTAATGACATATAATGTGCAGACATCTTGAATATTCTAACAGTTTCTACATAGTATGGATCTTAGTAGATGAGTGAAAGCCTGGTTCTTAAAGCATAAATCTCATGCAGTGTTTCCAAAGACAGATGTTCCTCCCAAAGTCCAGGGTACTGGTAGATGAGAGGTGATTGGTAAGTTTCAGCCTGGAATAGAACTCAAGAAAATATACTGAAGCTTTTTTGCCATGTACCGTAATATACCACAGCGGTAAGTCTGTGAAATAGTGTTGTTTCTAAGGTTCTAATGCGAAAAAGCCTTTCAGTTAAATAAAATGTCTTCTTTTCTCTTTTACTGGGTCTGGGCTATTAGACATAGTGCCAACACTTTCCTTCGATTAGAATGAAGATGATATGCTTGTTTATGGGGTAAAAATGACCTTGTGAAGAATTCTTATGTCATAACCCATAGATTCAGCATCCTGGTCGAGTTTAACAGCCCTGCCAGAAAGTCTAAAGTGAAGAACTAGGAGAGGCTCCGGCAATGCTCTCGGGACATGCCTTGTCATTGGAATACCCCAGAGTGCTTGTTAACTACAGAGTACTGGCTCCCTCCCCACCAGACCTATTAAATTTGACTTCCAGGGAAGGGGCCAGTGAATTTGTATGTATTACACTTTTTTCTTGGAGATAATTGTGAAGTCACATTCAGTTGCAAGAAAGTACAGAGTGGTCTTTTATTCCCTTTATAACTTTATACATCTTAGGTAACTACAGTACAGTATCACAATCAGGAAACTGACCTTGGTGGGGCGCACTGCCCTTCTCCAGATTTCACTGGCGTCATATGCACACTGTGTGTGTGCATTTAGGTCTATGCAGTTTTACCATTTTGAGATCTGTGTGTCTATCACCACAGCCAAGATACAGAACTGTTCTGTTACCACAAGGCTCTCCCTGGGACCTTTTTACAGCCACTTTCACCTTTCTCTCCCTCCTCTGTGCCTAATCTTGCCAATTGCTAACCTGTTTCCTGTTTCTGTTATTTCATTTCAAGAATGTGCTATGATATATTAACACCCTATGTAATCTTTTGGGATTGGCTTATTTCACTTAGCATATTCTCTGGAGGTTCATCCAAGTCACTGCATGTATTAATATTTCATTCCTATATTAGTTCATTCTTACTCTGCTATGAAGACCTACCCAAGACTGGGCAATTTATAAAGGAGAGAGGCTTAATGGACTCACAGTTCCACATGGCTGGGGAGGCCTCAGGACACTTACAGTCATGGTGGAAAGGGAAGCAAAAATGTCCTTCTTCACATGGCAGCAGGAGACAGAAGAATGAGAGCAGAGTGAAGGGGGAAGCCTCTTATGAAACCGTCAGATCTCATGAGAACTTACTGTCCTGGGAGAAACTGCTCCTATGATTCAATTACATCCCATAGAATGCCCCCAGCACGTGGGATTATAGGAGCTACAGTTCAAGATGAGATTTGGGTGGGGACACAGCCAATCCCTATTAATTCCTTTTTATTACTAAGCGATATGCCATGGTATGGATGTACCACAGTCTGTTCAACTCTTCACCTTGGGAAGGGTATCTCCAGTATTTCCAGGTTAGGGCTATGGATGAGCATGAGTTGCCATTTATCTGAGATAATTGCATGCTACAATTGCTGAGTCATATGTTAGTTGCATGTTCACCCTTTTAAGAAACTGCCAGTCTGATTTCTGGAATGGCTGTGGCATTTTACATTCCCACCAGCAATGTAGGGCATGAGTTATCTAGTTTCCCTGCCTCCACCAAAATTTGGTGTTTTTCTATTTTTTAATTTTTAGCCATTCTGATAGGTGTCTAGTGAAACCTCATTTTAGTTTGAATTTGCATTTTCCTAATGGCTAGTGATATTGAACGTCTTTTCAAGTGCATATTTGCCATCTATTTTCTCTTCTGTGAAATGTCTGATTAGTGAAATATATTTTTTCACTGGTCTAACTATATTGTTCATTTCTTCTTACTGTTAAGGTTTGAGAGGTCTTTATGTTCTAGATAGCAGCTGTTTGTCAGATACGCAGTTTGTGAATATTTTTACCAGTCTGTAGCGAGTCTTGTAATCCTCTTAATAAAGCCATTCACAGAGCAAGAGTTTCAGTAATCAGGTCCAGTTTATTAAAATTTTCTTTTAGAATGTGTGCTTTTGGTGTTAGGTCATAACTTTTTTTAGTCTTAGGTCCTGGAGATTTTTTCCGAGTTTTATAGTTTTTTATTTTATATTTAAAGCTCATGACCCATTTTGAGTTACATTTTGTATGATGTGTGAACTTTAGGTTTAAATTCTTTTTTTTTTTTGGCCTATGATATTTGTTACAGTATTAGTTACTGAAAAGACTATCATTCTTCTATTGGTTTTTATCCTTCTTCTATTGAGTTACTGTTTTTCTGCTGCTGTAACAGAATACCACCATAGACTGGGGAATTTATGAAGAAAAGAAGTTTATTTGGCGAGCAAATGAACTTTCAGGGGGCTGGGAAGTCCAAGACCACATTGCCAGCATCTGGCAAGGGCCTTCTTACTGCATTATCTCAAGCTGAAGGACAAGAGAGTACAGAGACAGAAAAGGAAGTGGGATGAGCTCATCCCTTTTATTAGGGACCCCTCCCATGATAACTAACTCATTCCTGAGGTAAATGTAATAATCCCTTTGTGAGGGCAGAGCCCTCATAAGCTAACCACCTTTTAAAGGCCATGCCTCTTAATATTGTTAGCATGGCAATTAAGTTTCAACCCGAGTCTTGGTGGGGACATACAAAGCATGGCAATGGGGTTGCTTTCTGTTCTTTGTCAGAATCAGTTGGACATATTTGTGTGTGTCTGTCTCTGGGGTCTCTGTCCTGTTTCATGGGTTCACGTGTCCGGCCTCTGCCTCTCCTACACTGTTTTGATTACTACAGCTATACAGCAAGCCCCGAAATCTGGTAGAATGATTCCTCCTACTTCATTTTTGTTTGCAAAGTTTGCCTTTGGCTTTCCAGACAGCTTTTAGAAGTAGCTTGTCTGGGGTCTGCAAAAAAACTCTCAAGGGAAACTGGCAAACATAGCATTAAAACTATAGGTCAGTTCAGAGAAAAGTGACACAGTTAACATTTCATTTTTTGACCCACAACATGACTTCTGCTTTTATTTATTTATTTAGGCCTTCTTCGATTTCTTTTATCAGCAGAGTTTTCAGCACACAGATCCTGTAGATATTTTTAAAGTTTATATCTCAGAGTTTAATTTTGTTTGGAGAAAATAGTGTTGTATGTTCGTATTGGTTTCTACATATTTGTTCTACATATAGAGATGTAATTTGATTTTTGTGGGTTGATCTTGCATTTGGATTTTCTATGTAAATAATTTTTATTTGCAAACAGGGACAACTTAGTTTTTTTTTCTTTAAATGTGTATGCTTTCTATTTCTTTTCCTTTAATTATTATTTTGGCTAGAACTTCCAACCTTATATTGAACAAGAGTGGTGAGAGCAAAGGTCTTGCCCTGCTCTTGATCATAGGGGAAAATTATTCAGTCATTTGCTGTTAAGAATAATCTCAGCTATAGATTTTTGGTAAATTCTCTTTATCCGGTTAAGAATGCTCCTTTATTAGTTTTCTGAGATTTTTTTTCATTGTGAATGGGTGTTAGATTTGGTCAGAAACTTTCTTCTGTGTCCATATAATTACGAAAAATTTCTTCTTTATCCTTTTGATAATATTACATATACTTCTTAATTTTTGAATGTTGAACCAGGCTTGTATACCTGGAACCCCACTTGGTCATGGTGTACAATTCTTTTTCTGTATTGCTGAATTTGATTTGTTGAATCTGTATTTTTCACACACACTTTTTTTCCCTTTTTTTCTGTAATTTTTATGATCAGGCCAGGTTGGGAAACATTAGGGTAAGAGGTACCAATCTATCTTTTGCATTGAAATAAGCCTATTTTTAGCAAAAGGAAGTTTTCTAGTTTTAAAAATAGAAGATTTTGCTAACTCAGGTCTTCCTTTTGTAACAATATTTCTCACAACTATTAGGCATTAGACTTATTCAGGTGGTTTATCAATGGACGTCTACTTGTGTCTAGTAAATTCACAGAACAGTCTGCTGCCAATGGATTAGATATATTATTCTCCATTCTGAGGTATTGCAGACATTTTTATTGTTAACCAAACTTACCATTCAGAGGTCACAACAGAAAAGCAACAAATTAATGGGAAAATTCTAAGTTAAACTTTTGGCTTTCATTTTGCATAAATATATTCCTATGAAAGAATTTATGCATTCAAAAATTATTTGTTGGATCTCAAGTAAAAAAAATCACTCTGTTGTTTCCTGGGTGGATGGTAAAGCTGAGTGAAGTCAGTCCTCCTTTATTCTTTCATTAAATTGTTTATTCATAAAACCAAACACATGTTTGAACCCCTGGTGTGCCAAGAACTGTCATGGGCAATGAGATGCAGCAGTAAAGGAATTCAGCAAGGCCCAAGCTCTCATGGGACTGTCCTGGAAGAACAGTGTGCACTCCGGGTGCATGGTGGCGCTGGGAGCTCTTCGTATGCAGCTATGAAATGGTGTACACGTGACCATTTATAACACAAGGCAGAATTTTAAGCATGATGAGAGGGACAGTGTTTAGTGATTAGGGAGTTTGGAAAAGGGCACAATTACTTTTAGTTTAGAGTTGAGCTTCATGGGGAAGCTGCTTTTTGAGTTAATCCTTAAAAGATGAGGCACATTTAGATGTGCTAAGAGGGAGTCGGTGATGGGAGGATAGAAATACAGCATTCCTTCCTGAAGGGCAACATGAAGCGAGGTGGCAAATGCGAAAGGTGGAAAAGTATAACTAGTTCCACTAAACTTAAGTTTAACTAGTTATGCTAGTTAATAACCAGTTTAATGAAACTAGTTATGCTAATCAATAACCAGTTTAACGAAACTGCTTATGCAAGTCAATATCCAGTTTAATGAAACTAGTTATGTGAGTTAATCAGTTTAACGAAACTAGTTATGCAAGTTAAGCGTAGTAACTAGTTAAGCATAGTGTAACTAGTTTAGTGAAACTATATTAAGTGTAACTAGTTAAACTTGAGTGAAAATTTCATAAAATATAACTAGTTTCACCAAACTAGTTATACTTTCCCATGCTTTCACTAGTTATGGGACCATAACTGTGATACAATAACTAGTGAAAGGAGTATCAGACTTTGTGTGTACCCAAAAAGAAGAGGCTCAGGAGACAGTGAATGCTTTTGATTTTGAATGTGCACATATGAAAATGCTCGTATATGTAACACACATATATGTACACACCCATATCCACATAACAACGTAAACCAATACAATTAAAGTGAATTAAGATTGTAAATAAATAAAAATGATGGTTTGGAAAGGAATGAAAATGTAGGTAGTTGTTAGTCTCATGAAACAAGAATCTCTAGTGCAAAACTGAATATATTGACAGTGTCCTTTTCTAAACATACGGAAAGAAAAATGACCCTGTTTCATTCGTGGTCTCAGGGTTTTTCTGGATGTAGATGGACAGGGCAGCTGTACCTGCTGGAGCTGGTGGCTTCCTTGGGGGCTGATCAGGCAAGTTTGCCTAATATCTGAGCACATCTCCAGAAAAATAAAATAGTCACACACACAAATATGTAAACGAGCAAATAAATAAATATACACTTTAAAATTTGACCATCCTGAAACGTTACATTCTACTTTGACCCCATTTTCTCCTACAAAATGAAGTCCAAAACTTGTAGGACTCCTGATTCCCTTCCACCTCCTTTTCTGGTTTGACACTCCAGTGTCCTCACACAGGAACCCCTCATTCTCTGGAAACTGATGGGCTTCATGTCCTAAAACATGCTTTCTCCTCTTCTGCTGGCCTTAGCTCAGTTCCTCCCTGGATTCAGGATTGGAGTCCTTTCTTTCTTCTCGATCAAATTCCTACTCTTTGTGAAGGCTCAACTCAAATCCTCTGTTTGGCATCTCTTCCGGTCCAAGTGGGAGACGCCTTCCTCTTCAGGATTCTGATTTCAAGCCTCTGTCTTGTACATTTGTAGCATCTGGAAACTGCTGTGTCATGCATCTCTGAGAGGCGATAAGCTGGGGAGGCCAGGCTTGTGCCCCACTTACTTCCCAGAACGCTCTAGACCTGTGTCTTTGCACATCAATATAACAGTGATCACGATGACAATAGTCAGCCCTTCATCCTCCTCTGCATTGTCATTTATGATTGGGGTTTCCTGGCCTCCCCTCAAGTCCCCAGAGAGTTTTTGTAGGTTTGCAAGTGGTATTTTTACCATCATCATTTCCAAGCTGGAAGTGAGAAAATAGCATCTTCTCTTAAGCACACAAGAGTCTTCCCTCTGTGAGATTTTGAAGGCCAGAGAGGGAAAAGGAAATCCTGTTTTACTACAATTTTTATCAAGTAGACTAACATCCCACCAGAAAATAAGACCAGGAAGTTGACTGTGGACATTTCTGTGTCAATTAGGTGAGCCTGTCTCAGGGGAAGGCACCTGGCTGCCACTCGACAAGTTTAGATCATTTCCAAGATGAAAACTGAGGGCTCACACTCACTTGTTTGCGTTAACTTTCCTGAACAAATACACACTATGCTAAGATAGTCAGGACCGTGGAAGGCTGTGCCCACCGTCGCTGAGGGCTGCCTTGTTTCAGCCCCAGTTGGAAGTTGTCTGATTACATTGAGGCGTCTGGCTAACAGTCTGAACTAATCAAGACAGCTCAGAAGGAGGGAGCAGCTCATTAATCTGGTTGTGCTCATTTCTTAATGTCCTGAGCCCTGGAGTGTTTGCTATTTTTGTGTGTTCTTGAATGGTAAATGAAGAGAGGAGAGAAGAGCCGCGTCTGTGATGCTTACGAGGGATTTGATGGAAAGCTGACAGCGGGATGCTTCTGTGACGTATGTGAGGACAGTGACTTTCCCCCTCATCAGTTCTGGTCTTCAGGCAGCATTGCATCAGCGGTAGAGATCCGGGGTGGGGGAGTCTGTGAAGGGCGAAAAGGAAGCGGCCGGGCCAGGCTGGCACCTGTCAGAGGAGAGAGACAGGGAGAAATGGGTGGAGGAGCTCTGGTGGCAGTGCCACCAAAGAGAGTCTCAGCTGGCCACCAGTGCACCCCTGAGCCAAGGTCCAGCAGTAGAGGATGCCCGTCCTTGGCAGAAGTGGCCTGGTCCCAGTGCCCAGCTGTGATCATTCAGTTCCTGGCAGCAGCCTGGGAGGCATGGCCTTGGCAAGATGGCTGTGTTGGGAGCCATCTGTCACCTGGGCCCCCGTGGCAGGTGCCCTCCATGGCCACACAGACCCCCTCCTGCATGTGTGTCTGAGGACACCACTCCCAGAGCTCATTTCAGAAGGGAAATGCAGAAGAGACTGGATAATGGGACCACCACCGCCAGTGGCACATTGGCCTTGGGGACCACCTGAGCTCACCGTCCCCCACGGAGCTCCCACTTCTGTGGGTCTTTGTGGCTGCACCAGTTTGCTGTGGCAGACATAACGAAGCCCCACAAGCTGGGTGACTTAAAGCAGCAGTGACTCCCTCGCAGTCCTGGAGGCCAGAAGCCTGCAGCCGAGGTGCGAGCAGGGCCAGGCTCCCTCGGATGCCCGTGCGGAGGCTCCTCCTCCGTGGCAGCATCACTGCAGCCTCTGTTTCTGTCTTCCATCCGTGGCTGTGTCTCTCCCCGTCTCATTAGTTCAGCAGTCACACTGGCTCGAGGCCTCCTCTCAACTTCGTTCTGTCTGTAGAGACCCTGTTCTGAGTCAGTCCACATCCTCAGGCCTCAGGTGTTTGGACAGAAATGCATCTTGTTGGGGACGCACTTCCACCCGTCGCAGGGGCACAGCTGGGGTGTGGGCGGTGGGTCCTCAGTGATTGTCCCTTCCCAGCTAGGGCTGCTGCACGTTTCTAGCCACTGTTGTTTAAGAGAGCCAAGGGCTGCCTGAGGTCCCTGAGCATTCTTCCCCATCCCGTCGTGGAAAAGCAGCTCTCCTCCTGCCGGCAAGGCCAGTGCCCTCACCAAGACGGTGGCTCCAGTTCTTGCGACTGGTCCCTAGACATGAGCAGTCCATGGCATCAGGCAGCAGCCGCCACTGCGGCAAAGGGGCTTGGCCCTCCCACCCTGCAGACCCCAGAGCTGCGGGAGCAGGAGGCAGGAGCTTCTTCAGGTGGCCATGAGGAGTGGTGTGGGTGGCTCTATGCCTGAATCTACCCCTTGCTCACTCCCCAACCCAGATATTCCCCCTACCCGAGCTACACTGGCATGAGGAGGGCTCTGAGGCACACACTGTGTTCGTGCAGGCTGTTGTCGCCAAGCTGCTCAATGGCATTGCATGAAGCAGGCCGTTCCAGTGCTCTGGGGGGCCACTGTCCCTGGGTAGTGTGGGGTGTAACATAGTCCACAGTCATGGGGCCACCTTACACCACCACAGCTGCGAGGAGAGCTCTCTGGTCAGGTGTAAGTCAGTGTCTCTCGGCACTGGGTGATGCTGTGCCGATAAGAAAGGCAAACCCGTGCCCACAGATCCTCATCAGCCAGCTCCTGCCAGAGGGTCCCATGTGGCTCATCTGGGCCGCATCGTTTCAAGACAAGTTTTGCTGTTATCAACTCAGCAGTCGGAGCAGCTGGCGGGGCAGTTCCTCTAGGACCAGCATGCCTTGCTTTGCAGAGGGGGACCTCTGCAGTGAGTTCCCACGGGCAGCATGCCAGTTCTTACTCAGGAGGGCTGCAGGGGTTCTGCAGAGGTCAGTTGCCAGGGCCATCCATCCCAATCCTGTTTTCAGATTCTCTAGGTTTGCCCAACCAAGACATCCACCTAGCATAAGCCCTGACTTGACTGAGCGTGTGACCATCTCTGCAGCTCAGCCATTGAGCCCTGAGGAGTGTCTTCTGTTCCACTGCAGAAGCTCTCGGCAAGCTACGCAACAGGCCTCCTGGATCTCATACACATCCTCTCATTGCCCATCTGCAGGCCATCGTTACAGCTTAGCACAAGCCAGCCGACTCCACTGGACATTGCATGTCTTTCAAATGTTGGCATTACCACAAAAGCAAAGATCTTCCCTTCCCCAAGACAGTTCCTCAGGTCCCTGTCAGTGAGACACTGAGTAGGGGTGATGACCAGGTGCTGGGCACCATGCACGCCTCCCATCTTCCACTCAGCACATGAGCTCCGTGGTCAGGCATGGGCTGAGTCGGTGTCCAGACCTCAACTTCCCCTCTGCTTTGTCAGGTCACTCTTGGCACCGTCTGCGTCAGTCCAGGTCCTCTAAGCAGTGGATTTCCAGAGAAGAAGTCTCGCTCTGTTGACCAGGCTGAAGTGCAGTGATGCAATCTCGGCTCACTGCAACCTCTGTCTCCCAGGTTCAAGCGATACTCCTGCCTCAGTCTCTTGAGTAGCTGGGATTGGAGGCACGCACCACCAAGCCCAGTTAATTTTTGCATTTTTAGAAGAGACGAGGTTTCACTATGTTGGCCAGGCTAATCTCCAACTCCTGACCTTGTGATCCACCCGCCCCAGCCTCCCAAAGTGCTGGGATTACAAGCATAAGCCACTATACCCAGTTGGATTTCGCATACTTTTAAAGCATAAAATTGGCTTTATGACAAAAAAAATTGTGGGGGTTTGAATTTGTGGGTTCATGTTTCTGAAAAGCCCGAGGATAGATCAGGCACAGGTCGATTCAGACACTGAAAAGCTCCTGTGGGCCCACCCTTCCCTCTCTGTGTCCTTGTGGGCTTTCTTTGGCCTGCAAGGTGGAGGGTGAGATGTGGCCTGTATGTCCACCCACCCCAGTGCTGAGAACAACACGGTAGGGCCAGGGGCTCTCAGGCAAGCCCAGACCACGTAGGCTGGACCAGGTGGGTCCCCACGACTGCTGCTCCTGGGCCCGTTATTTATTTAAGGAGCCCATTGACCACCTTTGTATCATGTGGACAAATCTGGAGGCTGGAACCCCTAACTGAACCCCATGGATTGAGGTAGAGGGAGGCACAGTTCCCCAAAGGAAAACCCGGATAATGGGTAGACAAATGCACACAGAAAAGCAGCCACCACTGGGAGGGAGAGAGTTGAGCTGAGTATTAGGAAGTGCAAATGCTTCACAGTGAATGGACTGGGGTGTGGGCTCACATGCCTTCTGTATGTGGCTAGTGACTGAATGGACTGCGTGTGGGCTCAGATGCCTTCTGCATGTGGCTAGTGACTGAATGGACTGGGCTGTGGGCTAAGATGCCTTCTGCAAGTGGCTAGTGACTGAATGGACTGGGGTGTGGGCTCAGACGCCTTCTGCATGTGGCTAGTGACTGAATGGACTGGGGTGTGGGCTCAGATGCCTTCTGCATGTGGCTAGTGACTGAAGTGATCCTAGGAAACCAAGTGAAAGTGGAAGTCTCGTGTTTGAGGATTTCAGCTGAAGCCCTAGAGCTGAGAACAGACAGTGAAAACTCACACATTCTAAGGAGGGGGGCCAGTCACAGACGGAGCAGGGAAGGAAAGTTCTGTGGGCATCGTCCTGAATCCCCTCCCCAGGGAAACCCAGATGTGTGGAGGGGGACGTTCAGCCAGGGAATTTGAGGGTGTGAGTATGAGCTGAGAGTTTTCTCTCTTTTTTTGTATAAGATATGGAGTCAGGGTGTTCTCTCTTTCCAATTCTGTCTAAGCTGAATGCAAGAGGGGAGGGTGAGAAGAGACACCATGAGAACATAACCACACAATGTGGGAATGCACACAAAGAGACTGGTCTCTCTAGGTACATCAGAGTCTGCCCAACTGTGATATTCTCAGGCCACTCCTGGGTCCTCCAGAGAGGGGGCACCATGGCAGAGTGCATGTGTAGAATCAGGCATTAGTTCCTCAGTCTCGCCTCAAGAATGCTTAAGAGGGAGACCGGCTCATGCAGACAGAGGGGTGGTGATGCGGTGGCAGGGGGTGGCCTATTCTGATACCCTGTGGGGGTGAGGTTATGGGGCATCTCTTGGCCAACTGCAGATTGCAGAAGGTGGCTGGCGTGGAGACCTCTTGAGAGACCCTGCCCAGGAGGACCACCTGGCAGAGGACAGTCCCAGGCTGGAGGCTGCGGCACCCTGCTGGGTAGAGGCAGCACTGGGGAGAGAGTCATCAGCTGAGAGTGTGTTTTCTGGACTGTGATCAGGTGGGATATACACCCTTGAAGGGGTCTCCAAAAATCCCAGAGGCCACCTGACTGCCGGATCAGTGTGCCCCAACCACCGATGACACTGGCACCTCTGGGCAAAACTCCCGGATAATGTGAACTGCTCATGAGACTGAAGTTTAGGTCTAAACTGGCGTGGAAATTTTACCATATGAAACCTCAAGACGCCTGTAATCTCAGCACTTTGGAAGGCCAACGCGGGTGAATTACTTGAGGTCAGGAGTTCAAGACGAGCCTGGTCAACATGGTGTAATCCTGTCTCTACTAAAAATACAAAATTAGCCAGGAGTGGTGGTGCACACCTATAATCCCAGGCACTCGGGAGGCTGAGGCAGGAGAATCACTTGAACCTGGGAGGCAGAGGTTGCAGTGAGCTGAGATCGTGCCATTGCACTCCAGCCTGGGTAACAAGAGCAAAACTCTATCTCAAAAAAAAAAAAAAAGTAAAGAAAAGAAATGAAACCTAAAGGGTGGAATGTTTGATGACTGGAAAGTAAGGGCATCTGCCCCATCCAAGGACCAGGAGTGGGGTCCCACAGCTCATGCATGGGAGAAGCACGGAGCGTTTTCTAGATAGTGTGCCAGTCAGTGAGTCCAGCCCACTCAACACCCAGTCACCTGTACTTGAGTGTGGGGCAGTCTCCTTCCTCCTCTGTGCTGGTGAACAATCTCCGGACCCGCCTCAGAGCCCGAGTCCTCTCGGGAGCCTGCCTGCACCTTCCTCTTCATCTCTTCTCTTCAACTCCTTGGCCTCAGCCATCACTGTTAGTAGAAACGACACTGCCATTCCCTCCCTGAGGATTGTGCCTTCTGTGATTAGGGTCTCAGCTTTTCAAGACTCTTGGCCTGGTGCATTTGTGTGTAACCACACAGAAAACATGGAGCTTGGATCACGGCTGATTATGTATTTAGGAAGGAGGTGATTAGAAGGCAGTGATGCAGGGTCCAGAAACTGGACGGTGCTCACATCCATCGGATGCTGATGCTAAAGAGAAGGGGCCCTGGGCAGCAGCAGGGAACCATGATCCACACCCACAGGCCCAAGTCACCTCACTGCCCGCCCTGCTTTTCATGGGGCAGTTGTCTGTGTTTTTCAGGAGCTGCTTTCTCAGACTGTTTGCACTCTGCTTTTTGATAGAATGGACACAAAACATACCAGAGGAAAGACATTCATTTTCTTCCAGAGTTCAAGGTGATGGTCTATCCTCTGGGGGAAGAAAGTACAGTAATGAATGTCGGTTTCTGTTTGCCATCGATTATTTCGAGTTGATTTGCCACAGCTGACACCTTCGGGTTTACACTGTGGCCGTTTGACAATAGGGAGCTGGAGGACGTGGGCATTCCAGGAAATGTGTCAGCGTGTTTTCTGCTCCCTTTCTGCACAGGTCAAAAGTCCTTTTGAGACTTTTCGCTCCTTTTTTTTTCCACCTCTTTTTGTCTTTCTTTTTGAGAAGGCTAGACAGATTTTTGAAAGCTTCCTTTAAACTGTGCAATTGGGCACATGTTCAAAAGTGAGACCTTTCTTGTGAGAATTTTGTTGCCCTCCGTCTTCTGTCACCCGTCAGAAGCGCTGGGCTTTTTCGGAAGCTTGGACTCTGAAGGGTCACAGATTTGTTTCTCAAAGGCCCCTCCGCTGGCTCCTCTGGCCCCACAGTCCGGTTGCCCATGTGCTTCTGCCCCTGCCTGGCAGATACCATCCCCTCTCGGGCAAAGCTGGCTCCGTTCCCCCTTTCATTCTTGTCCCTCCTTTCAATCTTTCTCTACTTTTTATGGAAAAAAAAAATAAAGTATACCAGGCCCGGTGTTGCCATGGCAGTCAGGGAGCTGCGGGCCTCTCGTGGATTTGAGCTCTAAACTTGGAAAAAAGTCATAATGCCCTCAAAGAGGCTGGAGGGAGAGAAAGAAAGAGAAACATAAAACTGGGAAACAGCCTGTGAGGGAGAGATGGGGAAAGCAGGGCAAAGCCCCGAAAATGCATTTGCGGTGACATCACTGCCTTTCCCACAGAGGCCATTGACTGGGGAGGCCTCCCGACCAGTGGCTGCCCTAAAGCCGGCTCTCCAGGGCCGGGGAGCCTGCGCTCCCTTCCTGAATGCCTTTTTTGTTGGGGAACAGTGGACTGTTTCTGAAGGCCTGCATAAATGACTGAGTAATTCACTGCCGTTGCCAGGAAGTCGGAGCCACTTGTGAGCTAACAATAGTGAACTTTATCTCCCGCCCCATGCTGGAAGTTCCAGCTGTAGTTCCCGAATTCTAATACGGGCTTTGCTCATGCCTCTGAGGTTATGGTAATGTTTTATCCATCCTTTTTCATGAAGACACAGTCATTGCTGCTATTGACAACCGGAGGCCTGCACTGAGGATTGAGGTGGGCCGGGGCCGGGGCCGGGGTGAGGGTATGTGTGCTGCGGAAGATGGTGAATAAAACTCAGAGGAAGGAAGGAAGAAAGTGGTTTCCCTATGAGCTCGACATGTTTTTTTGTTTAATATGAGACTCTAAACTGATGTAGAGGAGAGAAGAGAGATTTCACTCTGACCCGTAAGTGCCTGAAGCGGAAAGATGGCTTGGGGACATTTTCCGTGTTTCCCATGCTGCTCCTCCCGTCTCCTCCTCAGCAGACAAATCGGCAGTCGAGGCTGACCCTGTGCTCGGAATTAGTGTGAAGCTATGAGGTTCCTCTTTGCTCCCTCGTTTGTGGGCAAAGCCGATGTTTATTATTCAGCAATTCCATATCCAGGTGTCAGAGACCCCAATACCTTCGTTATGTGATAGTTCTTAGCTAAGGGAAAACTAAGAATTTGCTCACTTCCTGCCTTGTGGGTTTTAAGGACATACCCCAATACGTTCCAGTGAAGAGGGGTCACTGATCCCCTGAGAGACCCCAGAAGGACAACCTCTAGGGCCTGGTCGCAGAGATGACAGACGACCTAACAACTTGCTGTGCTTTCGTGATTATTGCTTCCGTTAATCTTCATGACATCCCTGAGAGATAGTCACAGTTTCCCATTTTGGGTGCGCCCTGTCACCTCTGCAGCAGAGCATGCCAACCTCAGTTACTCAAATCCACATTTAGGCTTCTCATGACCTTGGCTTCTTCCTGAGGGAGAAATAGAGAAAAATGAGTAAAAAGGAGTGGGGATCTTGTGGGTGTGTGGGAGGATGGCATGGACCTGACTTTCCATCTCCCTGTACATCCTTCCAACAAAAATAAACCAGTGAAACCACCTGTGAGCCACACGTGCTGCTCACTGGATGACAGAGGACACCACCATCAGCAAGATTACCTCGACACGGAGAAAGAGGCCACGTTTCAGCTAAGCCCCTGTCAGCACTACTGGGTGCTTCTGGGCAGTGGGTTGGCAAGGTTCAAGTGATTTTGTGGGGGGGAGGAGAGACAGGCTGGGGGTGCCTTAGATGAAACCTCAAAAAGAAAACCCCACTCTGGATGCTGAAGGCCTGGGGATGGTTGGCTCAGGGAATGGTAGTTCAGAGCAACAGCCACAGGGTGGGGACTTTGAACATGAGTCAGGCAAGAGGAGGCAGCCCCAGAGGGGGGCTCCTTCCGGAGAAGATGTGCAAAGAAGGAATGGAAACCACCAGGGACATGTCACGAAGGAGAAGGGAGGAACCGAGGGGACTTGTGGAGTTGACAGAGATGACAGATGATGGCGTAGCAGACACAGCAAACCATCTCTTTTCCCTCCACCATCCCCATCACCTTCCACTAAGGAAACCAAACTAAAGAAGGCGGGTGTACCGACAAGGGCACTCTCACGTGAGAAGTCACACCCATGAGATGAGCAGGAATAGAAAAGGCAGACTACATTCATGGGAAACTGTAGTAAGAAAACAGAAAATGTGAATCAACACATAGAAGCTGCAAAAAGTTCTCCAAAAAAAATAAAAATCAACCATGAAACAGAAGAAAATTGTCACAGAAGAATCAAAACTGAATTAAATAGACACAAAAAGGAATTTGAAGATGAGGAAATATTTTAGATTGAATATTTAAAAATAGAGGCAGGAAACAGAACAAAAAAATACAGCAACAGTTAAGGAAAGACAAGGAAAGAAAATGGAGTATAACGTTAGCATCGTGAAGGAAATGAAGGCTAAGCTACCAAAGATGACCAACGAAGAATAGACTGAGATAAAGGTTAACAAGGGTCATGGGAAAATTAAGAAAGCAATCAAGAGGCCAACGTAATAGAGAAGATTAATAAACAGAATGAGAGAGAAGACGGTTGTGATGCTGGAGAAGAAAGGCGCAGCATGCGTGATGGTTACTTTGGTGTTTCAACTTGGTGAGGCTGTGGGAATCCGTCACTTCAACCCTAACCCAGGATTTGCTGTGAAGGTGTTTTGTAGATGTAGGCTAACATCTATCATCAGTTGACTTTAAAGTAAAGAAAATAACCCTGGATAAGGTGGTGAGCCTCACCCAATCAGTCGAGGAGAGAAGAGAAAAACCTGAGGTTTCCCAGAAAAGAATAAATTGTGCCTCAGGGTTGCAGCATCAGCTCTTGCTGAGTTCCTGGCTGTTGATCTGCTTTACACATTTTCTCTTGCCAGCTTCACAGTCATGCAATCGAATCCCTTCAAGCAAATCTCCATGTATCCTATTGCTGTTCTTTTCTCTGGAGAACCCTAATACAGTATGTGTATGACAGTGTGTGTGTGTGTGTGTGTGTGTGTGTGTGTCTGTGTGTCTGTGTGTGTGTGCGCAGAAATCTCTGAAGAAAAAAATCAAAACAATGTGGTAGAGCTAAATTTAAAACTGTAATTCAAGAAATAAAAAAGAATAATAGAAATGCTGTATTAAAAATCTATGAGTTACATTTAAAGCAGCAGTAATAGAAAATTTACGGCCCTAGCGTCTATGTTGATAAAAATAAAAGAACGAAAAAAAATGAGTTGCAATCCCAAGTAAAAAAAGAGGAAAAAAAAAAAGAAAAACAAAATATGTAATAATAGTAATAGAGAAATAAATATGATAAAAATGGAAAAACAGTAGACTGCATAAATAAAAGTAACTTTTGAAATAATAGTGAACAAAAAACTCTAGGTAATTTAGTCAAAAAAGGGGCAAAACTTTAAAAAATAAAATATGGCAAGGAGTAAATGACTACACAGAAAAAAATTTTAAATTATAGACTACTTTTATGCCAATACACTTATAAAACCTGATGAAGTGGGTAATTTCTGTAGTCAAATTTTCTACCTCTGAGCTGTATTGCAAGCTGTGAAGTGGGGAATTTATTAATAAAATATAATTGGGGTGGGTGTGGTGGCTAACACCTGTAATCCCAGCACTTTGGGAGGCCAAGGTGGGCAGACCACCTGAGGTCACAAGTTCTAGACCAGCCTGACCAACATGGAGAAGCCCCATATCTACTAAAAATACAAAATTAACCAGGCCTGGTGGCACATGCTCATGATCCCAGCTACTCGGGAAGCTGAGGCAGGAGAATCACTTGAACCCGATAGGCAGAGGTTGCGGTAAGCTGAGATCGTGCCATTGCAGACCAGCCTGGGCAACAGGAGAGAAACTCTGTCTCAAACAAATAAATAAATAATAAATAAATAAAATAAAATACAGTTTACCAGAATTCACCTTAGTAAACTGAAAGCTTAATCAATTTCCATAGAAGACATAGAAAAATATATTAAGTACTGCTTCTTAATAAAACACCATACAAACAGTTTCAGAGGGGAATGCTTCAACACCTACAGAGACTCACTGGCCCAAATGCTACATGCCTTGTTGTAAAATACAGAAAATGAAGAGGAATTTCCCAGTTCTTTTTATGAAGAATGAATGACATTGATAGCCGAGCTTAATAAAAATAGCACACAGAAAATTAGAGATCAATTTCACTTATTAATACTGATTTAAAACTTCAAAATAATTTACCATGGTCGTGTATAGTTTTATACCAGAATTCAAAAACAGTTCAATATGAGGAAATCTTATTAATATATCTTACCACATAATTAAATCTAAGGGGAAAAATGTTATAACTATCTCCAGCCATGCAAAAAATAGCCTTTGGCAAAATTTAACTTCATTTTTAATAAAGTCTCTAGAAAAAAATCAAAATGCAAACCACTAATATGGCAAAATATATTATTGATAAAAGATTAAGACAGAAATTAAAGTAAAAAATTATTAAGAAAGATTCTGAAATTAGGATTGAGATATGCACATATATATTCCTACATATATACATATATTTTATGTAATATATATATCCCAATCCTAATTACAAAATCATTCTAATTAGGAAACACTAGAAATATTCTAGTTAAGGTTAGAAACAAGGCAAGAATTTCTACTATCATCACTACTATTTAACATTATTCTGGAATTATTGGTGAATGTAATTAGATTACAGAATTGAAGGCAAGATTATTGGTGACAATAAATAAACCATCTTTTGCAGGTAACATGATAGTATACCTGGAAAATCCAGGAGAAGTAATAATAAAATGAACTTAAGTGAAAACATTAATCCATTAGCAGAATATAAAATTAACATGTAATAATCAATAGCCTTTATATACACAAATAACCAACTAAAAGATATAATAAATAATAAAGTCACAATTATAATAGTAATGAAGGATTAACTACATACAAGTATAAAATATTACTTAAAACCGAACTCAAGAAAACCATAAAACATCCTAGAATGCCCCAATAGGAGATGATGTTTTAATATTATAAACAACAATTCTTCCCATGTTAATTTCCAAATATTATGCATTCTCAGTTAAACACACACACATACATACACACACACACACACACACACCCCTACACACACACCAAGCTAGACAAGTTGATACTCAAGTATGCAAAAAACTTTGAAAAGGAAGAGGTAGCCAGTATTAAGATTATAGGGTGGAAGAAGTGTGGGAATTGAAAAAAACTTATCAGGTACCATGCTCATTACATGGGTGCTGAAATAATCCGGACACCAAACATGCAATTTAACTGTGTAACAAGCTTGCTCAGGTGCCCCTTGAACCTAAAATAAAAGTTGGAAATTAAAAAAGATATACTCTAAACCTTCTATAATTAAAACATCACGGACATGTTTCCAAAAGGACCAGCAAGTGGAGCAGAAGAAATGGTGCGTATCAGTATAACATGAAGGCACATGTCAAATCACTGGGGCAAAAATGGATTTTCTGATAAAATAAGTGATATCAGAGGAACTGAACAGTCATTGAGAAAAGATAAAATTAGATTCATTTCTTTTCTTCGTGTAAGAAAGGATTTCCAACAATTCAGAATCCAGGTGTCATAAATGAAAAGATTGATGTTTGCTTACATTTCAAAAAAAACTATTTGCATGGAAAAAGGCACCATATACTAGGTCAAAAGGCAAATGACAAACAGGGAAAGAGTACAGCTGAAGGGCTAGGTACCTCTTAGATAAATAACTTCAATATATTGGGGAAAAAGGACAAAAAGTCTTATAGAAAAGTGGAACTAGTCATTCATGAACAGAAAATTTACAAAACAGATATTAAAATGGCTCTTATATGTTAAAGATGTTTGAATTCATTCATAATAAGAGAAATGTGAATTAAAACTGTATAGAAGGACCATTTCTCACCCATCCATTGGGAGAAAATATGAAAGCTTGACAATTCACACTGTTGCCAAAGCTGTCTGCTAACATGCACTGCTGGTGGGAATTCAAAATGGTATTAGGTTGGTGCGAAAGTAATTGTGGTTTTTGACTTGACTTTTAATGTAAAAATATAACGTAAAAAAGTAAATGGCAAAAACAAGCAACGGGCAAAGGATCCCCTGTTTAATAAATGGTGGTGGGAAAACTGGCTAGCCATGTGCAGAAAGCAGAAACTGGACCCGTTCTTGACACCTTTCACTAAAATTAACTCCAGATGGATCAAAGACTTAAGACCTAACACCATAAAATTCCTAGAAGAAAATCTAGTCAAAACCATTCAGGACATAGGCATAGGCAAGGACTTCATGACTAAAACACCAAAAGCATTGGCAACAAAAGCCAAAATAGACAAATGGGATCTAATTAAACTTGGAGCTTCTGTACAGCAAAAGAAACAATCATTAGAGTGAACTGGCAACCAACAGAATGGGAAACATTTTTGCAATCTACCCATCTGACAAAGGGCTGATATCCAGAATCTACAAAGAACTAAAACAGATTTACAAGAAAACAAACAAACAAACCCATTCAAAAGTGGGCAAAGGATATGAACAGACACTTTTCAAAAGAAGACATATATGAGGCCAACAAACATATGAAAAAATACTCATCATCACTGGTCATTAGAGAGATGCAAATCAAAACCACATTGAGATACCATCTCACGCCAGTTAGAATGGCGATCATTAAAAAATCTGGAGACAACAGATGCTGGAGAGGATGCGGAGAAATAGAAACACTTTACCCTGCTGGTGGGAGTGTAAATTAGTTCAACCATCGTGGAAGACAGTGTGGTGATTCCTCAAGGATCTAGAAATAGAAATTCCATTTGGCCCAGCAATCCCATTACTGGGTATATACCCAGAGGATTATAAATCATTCTATGATAAGGACACATGCACATGTATGTTCACTGAGGCACTGTTTACAATAGCAAAGACTTGGAAGCATCCCAAATACCCATAAATGATAGACTGGACACAGAAAATGTGGCACATATACACCATGGAATACAACACAGTCATAAAAATCGATGAGTTTGTGTCCTTTGTAGGGACATGGATGAATCTGGAAACCATCATTCTCAGCAAACTGACACAAGAACAGAAAATCAAACACCGCATTTTCTCACTCATAGGTGGGTGTTGAACAATGAGAACACTTGGACACAGGGAGGGGAGCATCACACACTGGAGTTAGTTGGGGAGGGCTAGGGGAAGGACAGCATGAGGTGGGGAGAATAATGTGTGGAGAAATGCCAGATGTAGACGATGGGGGGATGGAGGCAGCAAACCACCTTGCCATGTATGTACCTGTGCAACAACCCAACATGATCTGCACATGTACCCCAGAACCTAAAGTACACACACACACACACACACACACACACACACACACAAAAGTGGCATTACTTTTAATTAAAAGTAATGGAAAAACCACAATTACGTTTGCATCAGTGTAATACAGTTCTAAACATAACTACATATACATTTGTTCTTCAACCCAGAAATCACACTTCCAGAAATTTACTCTGACAATATACTTCAAATAATACAAAGAGAAGGCATATGATTATTCACTGCAGCCATGTTCACATTGTAAAATATTAGCAACTACCTAAATGGCTATACAGTACTCCCTTCTTAAGGATGGTTTTATTGACTGCATTTTCCATTACCCATAGGTCAATAGTGATCCAAAGATATTAAATGGAAAATCCCAGAAATAATCCTTACATTTTGTGTTGTGCTCTGTTTTGAGTAGCTGATAAAGTTGTGCACTCTCCTGCTCTGTCCTTCCTGACAGGGGAATCATCTCTTTGTCCTGGGTCTGCACACTGTTTACACTACGTGCTAGCCTCTTAGTAGCCATCTCTGTTATCAGGCCAACTGCCATGCTGTCACAGTGCTTGTGTTGAAGTAACCCTTATTTTACTTAACGGTGGTCCCAAAGGGTCAGAGTATTGGGCCGGGCGCGGTGGCTCAAGCCTGTAATCCAGCACTTTGGGAGGCCGAGGCGGGTGGATCATGAGGTCAAGAGATCAAGACCATCCTGGTCAACATGGTGAAACCCCGTCTCTACTAAAAATACAAAAAATTAGCTGGGCATGGTGGTGCGTTCCGGTAATCCCAGCTACACAGGAGGCTGAGGCAGGAGAATTGCCTGAACAGGGGGAGCTTGCGGTGACCCGAGATCGCGCCATTGCACTCCAGCCTGGGTAACAAGAGCAAAACTGCGTCTCAAAAAAAAAAAGTATTGATGATTGACACTTCAGACTAGAATGAACCTTCTATCCAGGAAATTGTGAATTGTTATATTGTTCTGTTTTATAATTATTGTTGTTAATGTCTTCTTGTGCTTAATTTATAAACTGAAGTTTGTCATAGGTATGCATGTATAGGAAAAACACATAGTGTTTATGAAATTGGGGACTATCCAAGGTTTCAGGCATCCACTGGGGGTCTTGAAATGAATCCTCTGAGGATAAAGGGAGGGATTAACATAAGAGATGGATTCTATAAACTGTGCTGTATTTATACAATGGAGTTCTGTGAACTGGGAAAAGTAAGATAGACCTCTAAGAAAGGGGAAGGGATGATTTCCGGGTGTTTTATTAGTGAAAACACAAAGTGTAAGAAAGGAGAGGAGATAATAAATGACATCAATCTGATTATCTGTTCAAACATTAAAATGTTATGGATAAGCCAGAGAACAATGAAGTTTGTTACCTATATTGAGAGGGACAATTAGGGTTAAGAGATTCAGGAAGAGACTGCCTTTTTATACAGTTGAGATTTGAACATATGTTAATATTGTACATATTAAAAAAATTAAATGGAAACAAGAATAATGAGGAAATAGAATTGAAAGGAAATGGGAGCAAATTAATGTGACTTGTGTTTAAAACAGATAACACAATGGTTGGGGAGGAGACAGTTAAGTAACTTATGAACAGAATGTTGAATATAGACCTGAACTCTTTTCAATAGTTTTTCTTTTCATGGTGGTATAAGCAAATCAATTTTGAAACTGTTTTAGATCTATTGTAGGATTGATCCAAATAAGTAGTTGGACTGATGTTAAACCGTGGTTGTTACAGTGAAAGACTCGATAATATATATATATATATATATATATACATATATATATATATATTCTGTAATATTATGTATGTCATGAAGAATATATATTCTGTCCATCCATCTATCTGTCTGCCTATCTATCTATCTATCTCAATCATCTACCATGTGATGGCCAGGCTACCAAAGGAATCCAGCAGAATTGTAAAGAAGTCACTGTAGTCTGCATCCTAGGAGCAGAGTAGCTCTGTAGAGCTCTCTACCTGCTGCCTTGAAAAGTACATTGATTCCATATTGATTCCATTAATTTTACTGATGCTGATTCACTTTTAAATTGAAAGACTTGATTTGTTGATATCTTTTTAGAATCTTAGACTTTTAGAGACTAAATTTCTTATTCACTCTTTTCTAATATGTTGGCAAGGAATATCTGTTTCTGAAAATTTAATATTAACCAAAGCTTTATGTCTCCATCTACCTGGAATGCCATTAGAATGTAAAAAAGAAGACAACTGAGTGTCTCCAACACAAATACCTTCTTTACTTTTGGGGCAGGCTACAACTCTACAGCAGGACAGAATTCACATAACCATGCTGTAAGAGAAGTACTTTTAAGATAACTGCAAACTAATCAATAAATGATTCCCTAACAGTTAAATCAACTTCAGAAATCCAGGTAAATGAGAAACTAGGTGCACACAGCTCTCCAAACTCCCTATCAAATTTCAGTGAAAATTGCCAATGTTTGAAAGTAAAGAAGGGTTAAACTTTGAAATACCTTCAGACTGAGGTAGTAACTGATTCATTTCCCTCTCATAAAAATAGAAAGGCCAATGAATAATGACCATATCGAGGAAGAATTCTTTCTCTTTTGCCTCCATCAGTTATCTTTCAATGGCCACTTTAGCTCAGCACATTTTGAGGCTTTTACTGGTGTGTGTGTGTGTGTGTGTGTGAAATTGTACATGGGTGTGTGGTCAATAGCACAGAATGGACAGGTGGCTGAAGCTCCAGCTGCAGTATAGTCAGACCCAAGGTCAAATGCCACTCTGTCCTTAGAGTTTTCTGCAGAATTTCTGTTTCTAAACTGGGGCACTTAACCTAACAGAGAGATCCAAATAATCCTTAATGTGGAAATCCTAGTCATGCTTATACATGAACACGTGTGATGCTTTGTTACAATGTTTGCCCATGATCACAGTAGTACTATGCCATAATTCATAACAAAAATGCCAGAATATGTTGGCATTTTTGTTACTGCGAATTTATCTTTTAAGTTTGATGCAGATCATCACATTAGAGAGTCTTTACACCAAAATGAATGAACGTGTCTGTGTTCACTGACTTAACAGCAAAGGATAAAGGTCTTCAGAGTAGAATGAAAAAAAAAGAAAAACATTAAAGTTTACAAACTCTACCAAGAAGCACATCCTGCTTTGTGTCTCTTGTGGGAGGGATTATCAACATAAAAAGGCTACTAAAATGGATTGGTTTTACCCAAAAGGTAATATTATACTAGCTTTTGTTATTTTGCTGTTTTATATGTGTTTTTTTTCTTCTTGGATATTCTAGAGTTTTGCCTCCTATTGTCAATGTTCATTTTTTTAAAAATTTTTATTGCATTTTAGGTTTTGGGGTACATGTGCAGAACATGCAAGATAGTTGCATAGGTACACACGTGGCAGTGTGCTTTGCTGCCTTCTGCCCCTTCACCCATATTTGGCATTTCTCCCCATGCCATCCCTCCCCCACTCCCCCCCCGCTGTCCCTCCCCTATTTCCCCCAATAGACCTCAGTGTGTGGTACTCCCTTCCCTGTGTCCATGTGTTCTCATTGTTCATCACCCGCCTATGAGTGAGTATATACGGTGTTTCCTTTTCTGTTCTTGT
>CM052651.1:150017483-150048905 GCA_028533165.1 Leontopithecus rosalia
GTGTCTGCCCCTCCCTCAGCCAGGTCCTTTACATCACTGGGGCCTCAAGTCAAAGGCCACCTCCCCAGAGGCTTTCCCTGGCAGTCACCAGGTCGTGCTTGTGCTTTTGTCTCTAGTTGCCCTGCTTCATCTCCTTCCTAGGCATTGTTTCTGTTTTCTGGTTAATGACAGCCTTCCTCCAGCAGACAATGGCTCCTGGGCAGCTGGGACCTGCCCTGAATTTCCACTGCTTTACCCCAGAATCTTTAATAAAATAGAGCCTGGTGCATTCAATAAATATTTGTTGAATGAATAAATAAATAAATGTTGTAATTCCCAGTGACAGAGCAAAATCCATGCTTATGTGTGGTAACCTCTCCTTTTCTATGTTTTCAGAATTAGATTGATAGGAACAGAAAGAGAGGGTTGAAGGGTTGATTGTTTTCTTACTGACCTTCTCTCTCCCTCGCTCTGAAAATTACAGTGGGAGAAAAGGATAAGAGGAGAGTTTCTTCCAGGGGCCGACTCCGGTTGGCGGCAGTTCTGTGGAAAGTAGGCAAGTGGAGAAGACTTCTTTCCTCTCCCTGAAAATCTTCCACTTTTTCTCCTTTTCTCTCTCCTTGACTCTGTGCAGGGAGCCGATATAACCATGATTCAGAAAACTCCGACCCACTTGCAAATGAACTAATCATTTCTTAGGAAATAGACCTTAAATAATGAAAATGGACATTTCCCTTCCAACTTCAGAAATATTTCACGGCTTTTCTCTTGTTCTCCCAGCGCCATAATCCTCTGCTCCAGCCGCGGCCCCTCCACCTCCTCCCCAGGTGGTCTCTTTGTATGAATGCAGGGTCACAGTGAAGCAGTCGCTTCTGATGTTCTACTAAATTCCATTAAAAAGGAAACATATATGTTACTCTGATTTCATGTCTTGTCAGTCAGAAGCATGGGACACGTTTTGCCTAAGGGGAAAGAACCGTGGAAGCCAGGGGGTTAAACTCATTTTTAATTTGCCCACAGATGGATGCACCCAGCTTTTCCTTTATCTGAGAAGCCTACATCCATAGGACTGCAATAACAAATATCCAGGAAGCTGCATTCACTGTGAAATTTAACAAAGGGAATTAGCCACAGTATGTGAGCAGTAACTTTAAATAGCAGAAGCAACAAAGAGAACTGTGGCTGATAAATGAAAACTAGTAATTACAATATTAGTACTCTTTCCACATTAAGTTTCTAAACCACATTAAAAGGTTGCTCGCAATTCCACTTTTCCTTTCTCTCATCAAAATACAGCAAAATAAAATATAATAGAGACAAATTGCTGGTATTCTTACAAATGATGCAATTTCTAATTGTAACAATTAATTTTAAAATATTTTTTAAAAACTTAAAAATATTTTTATAAAGACTGTTTTACCAGGCCAGCCCCAAGGGAGGAAGTGGAACAGACCTCATTTTTCTCAGCCTTCATCCAGGAGGAATGGACTGTAGCCTTTCTCTTTAATATTTAATCTAAACTTTATTAATTTCTTTAAAAATAAAAAGATTCCGTGTCTAATTTACACTCACCTCCGGGACTGCTCTAAAGCATGGCTCATGTGATGTAAGGCCTACATAAAAGGCCATATTATCTGGAACTCTCTTTATTATCGTTTTAGTTCAGCCATATTTTTCTTCCTTAGCTTTAAAAAGCATTGATCTGAAACAAGCTCTCACACTGAAACTGTCTACACTGCAAGAACGCTGTGGAAAGGAAGGTGGAAAAATATCAGGGCTTCTAATCTCTGAAGACCCACCACCAGGAGCCTCAGGCTACCATCATTCCACTTCCTGCCATCCAGCAGATGAGAAAGTAGAAAGGGTTCCCCAAGAATGGTTTTCCATATCAATAGCCTTCAGCATGAGATGCGCTGAGCCTTTCTCATCTAGTCCCACTGAAGTTGATTCTTCTCACGTGATGAAGCGTTTTCATTCTTGGCTAAACATTTTAAGAAAGCCAAGAATAGTCACGTGGGTATCCTAGTGTAATAAATGCAATGAAAATCAATACGAAGCTGCAGATGCTTAGAAAATTAATCACTTAAGGGACACATGGTGGATCTTTAATCTTTTGAAGGCCTGTCAAGGAGAAGATGAAGTAGACTTACTCTGTGTGATTCTAGAAGGGTGGAACTAAGAGCAACAGGAGGAAGTTGCATGACGAAATATTATAACCCAACATAAGAACTTACAATGAGTCAGAGTCTTTTAAAAAATAAATGTATTTCCTTGCAAAGTAGACAACTCTTGATCCCTGGTAGGGTCTCAGAGTCATAGACTGAAGTCACTGTGGGCATACTATGGAATAATTTGGTGCCTTACCATGTGGCAGAGATTGCTGTTTGTCCGTGGAAATTTAGCCTTTCCCAACCACAGAAAAAAACTGTCCCTAAGAAATGGCTGCTAAGCTGGGGACTCCACTTCTCAGCCTTGTTTCCATACAGTTGGGGTCCTGTGAGAAGTTCTCACCATCAGAATATGAACAGAAGCCACACTGTCATTTCTGAGCTGTAGCAGTTAGGGAGCCGATAGCCATCATCACCCTCTCCTCCTCCCTCTGCGGTTTGGATACTGAGGACTTGGAATGGCAGGAAGGAAGGCAGCCCAGGCCTTGAAAGCTGCCCACAGACCAAGAGCACGTGTCCTAGATGGATAGAGAAGCCAGCCTTAAGCCAGTGTCCTCTGGGGATTTATTTACTTTTTACAGCTGCTACCTTTATTCTGCTGATAATGTCTTCTTCCAAATGGAAAGACACTGTTGATTCTCAGTACCTATGTGTTATTTTTGAAATTCATGAATCACATAGGAATTCTAAAAATATCTTTTTTCAGGTATGGATTTCCTAGGACAAATGGTCAGGAATCTGACTTGTTTCAGCCCTAGTTACGTTTGGGTAGTTTAAGCCAATCCTTCCCAAACAGTTAAAATGGAAGATGTAATTCAGCAGGCGAGTAGCTCCTTACTTCACATGCCCTCCGAGTCATTTTTAGGGCACCCTATAGTTCTTGGGCAGCTTGGGGGACACTGGATCTTGGATTGTTTCCTAATTTCTTCAATTTTTATTGAAAAAAAAATGGGGCCGCCAGCAACAAAAGAGACCCTGATAGGGACTGGGATGATAATTTCACTATTATTTGAGGAACAGATGTGTGTGTGTGTGTGTGTGTGTGTGTGTGTGTGTGTGTGTATATGTATATATATATATATATATATTTTTGAGATGGAGTTTCGCTCTTGTTGCCCTGGCTGGAGTGCAACAGCACCATCTCTGCTCACTGCAACTTCTGCCTCCTGGGTTCAAGTGATGCTCCTGCCTCAGCCTCCCAAGCAGCTGGGATTACAGGCATGCACTACTACGTCTGACTAATTTTTGTATTTTTAGTAGAGACGGGATTTCTCCATGTTGGTCAGGCTAGTCTTGAACTTCCGACCTCAGGCGATCAGCCCACCTCAGCTTCCCAAAGTGCTGGGATTGCAGGCATGAGCCACTGCGCCCTGTGAGGGACAGGTGTTTATTAACCAGAAACCAGACTCCAAGACTTTTCCTGAAGGACAGCTAAGAACATCTGCCTCCTCAGACTTGTCAGGGCACGGCAGGTGTGGTCTGTGAAGCTGGGTTTCTTCTGTGCACACATCATTCTTTCTTTCCTTTATCATGGACACTGAATTTCTGTGTAACTGTGAGGGCTGGAGCCACGCTTAACACCGAAACAGCACGAGGGGTGCCAGAGCCAACCTCGGTTAAACATTCACGTCATTATACCATGCTTCATGGCTGCCGGGAATTATGTATTGAAATTGTTTGGGTTGAAAATAGGGGTCATCTTTTGTAGAGCAGGGGCCTGAGGCAACAAGAGGTTAATCCTTTATCAGGGGCCGTGTCAACCCACGGCAAAACCTGGTTCAGAAGCCGGCGTGTTTATTTCCCTTTGCCGCGCTCAGTTGGACTCAGAGAATGTTATTGCTAAAAGATGAAACCTTTATCTCAAGCCAGATTCCTGCGGAGGGAGGGGAGGGGATGAACAACCAGCTTGTTTTTCTGTTGTGTGCTCAGTCTAATCTATACATTCACACAGATCTGTATTTAGCACATCTGGTCATAGATTTTTGCGTCCAGAGTAGCATATGCAGTTCTTTATGAAGATACCAGCAAGGAGCAGCGATGTTTTTCCTCCAAGTTAGTATTGGGGGCTCTAGTTCTCGCTGCTCCTCTGGATCAGGTGGGGAAGAACCTGCCTGCTCTGGAAACTGATGCTGTCTTTATCATGGTTGTGGTGGTGTGAGGGGGTCTGTCGTCAGCAGGCAGAACGGGACTCATTTAGGGCTCTGGTGAGTCAATGCTGTCGATATGGAGCTGAGCTTTAGCTTTTCTTTGACTAAAGAGATGGCTCTCCTGGATCACGAAACCTTCAGAAGTGGTGTCAGCACTTTTCCCTTGCAGGAAGCGTGAGTGGGGCCAGGGCTGAGAAGCTGAGCTCTGTGACCTCTGGGGTCCTTCTCGTGCTCACAGTCTGCAGGCTAGGACTCCAGACTGCACGCACGCTGCCCCGGCCAGAGGCACTGCTCATTTTGATGAGTGTAACTGAAAGATTCTCTGCATTGAGAGCTGCCTGCTTCTTGGAGAAGCCCAGCCACTGGGACTTTGTGATTCTTGCGTGGCCGGCCCAGATGTGACAAAAATATTAAGCCAACATCACCAGCTACACTGCTCCCACCACGTTGTTCCCTCACCTAAATACCTAACTCAACGTCTTTGGGAACGGCTCTGGTGGGTCTGGCAGCCTGCAGGGCCCCTCCCTGGGTGCTCAGCCACGTGTGGCTCTGTGTGGCTGTCCTGTGCCGAGGTTGCGGGTTCCAGGAGGAGCCACTGCCTCTAGGGATGTCCGTCTCGCTGTGTCTGAGGGTGTGCAGGGGTGGGTGTGCTGTGTGTGAACGTGCAAACGTGCCACTACAGCTGTTGTGGGGGTTCCTCAGGCCTTCCTCGGAACTGGGGACCCTCAGACATGTGGACGCCCATGCCCCTGGCTCCCTCTAGTGGTGTGCAGACCCCATCCTGAAGTTTGCTTCCTGAGTCCCTGGTGTGACTAGGTCTGGAATCTCTATGTTCTAGGAGCCCTGGGAATGCCCTGACAGGTGCCAGTGTCTCATCCCAAAGGCGCTGTGTGCCAGGGAGTCCTGCAAGCCCTGGAGAAGGGTCTTGTTCTTCTCTGCTTCAAGTTCAATGTCCTGCCAGTGCCCTTAACCTAGTCTTTTGCCTTGGAGATTGCATTTGGGGTTTCTTATCTTCGCTGGCCTATTTCGCAGCCCAAGGTAAAGGGGCAGACATCTCCATCCCCTGGGCTGGAGCCAGCACCGGAGCACCCCCAACCCCCAGCTCTTGTCTTTGACATTTTGGGTTGAATCTTACCGTCATGTCCCAGAAATTGTTCAGCAAATTTTAATCCCTATAATTCTCAAACAACTCTGAGAAACACCATGACCACCGATGATATAAACCAAAACAGCAACCACAGGCTCAAAACGGAACAAGGCAAACTGGGGCATTTGACCCACCTGACTTTTGCTGAGAATTGGGAATTCCTTAATTTTATCTTTTTGCTTAAATTCTATTTTTTTAAATCAAAGAAATAGGGATTTTCTCATATTTCTAAGACAGCACTTATGGGATCTCTGTTAGGTTCAGTGGACTGGCACCCCAGAAGGAGCACAGTGGGGCAGCTCAGTGGACTGGCACCCCGGAAGGAGCACAGTGGAAGGAGCACAGTGGGGTGGCTCAGTGGACTGGCACCCTGGAAGGAGCACAGTGGGGTGGCTCAGTGGACTGGCACCCCGGAAGGAGCACAGTGGGGTGGCTCAGTGGACTGGCACCCCGGAAGGAGCACAGTGGGGTGGCTCAGTGGACTGGCACCCCGGAAGGAGCACAGTGGGGTGGCTAAGAGGGTGAGCTGTCGGTCTAATCTATCTGTGCTCAGGGGCTGGCCCTGCCGTTAACTTGCCATGTGGTTTTCAGCAAGTTATTAAACGTGCTCCTCAGTGTCTTCATCTGAAAAACGTACCTGCCTGCGGTCTCCTGGGAGGGTTAATGGAGATATTGAATGTTACCTGACATTCAATAGTGTTAGCTGTTATTAGAACGAAGAGAGCACCCAAAACATACACTTCCATCAACTGTTGCTTCAACACATTTGTACCTCAATATCTCGCAAAGTCAAACTAATTTGGCTTCTGGAAATTGAGAAAAAGGGGAGCGGTCTTGCTGAGACCTGATTTGCCAAACACCAGCTCACCGTGTGTTTGCGGCTGATGCAACTGTTGGAAACAAGAGGCTGTGGAGAGCCGGATGCCTGCGAGTGGAGTCATGGGACGGGCTTTATTTGCAGACGGCTGATGACATTCTGACCCAAGTTATCTTGGGATGGCTTTTAAGTGGCCTGTGTGAGATGCGTTTTGGGCTGATGCCCGGCTCTTGGAGAACAGGTGTCCACCGACAGCGCTGGCACTGGCCTTGGAAACTTTGTGGGAGACAAAACCTGGGTTTAATCCAACGGTCCTAGGTCCCCCACCTCGGGGAAAGGCCCACTGGGCAGTGGTCTCAGACTTAAAAGTAGGGACACTGGCTATGAATGGTGGGGTGGAAAAAAACACACGATAGTTTCCAAAGCTTGTCAGTTGCCAATGTTTTATGAAAGTAAACCATGATATGGCGCTGGGGAATCAATGCTTCCGATAGATGAGGTGACACTGAATTTGGCGCTTGTGATTGCATGTTGAATATTCAGCTTGTCCGTCAAACCAAGCCTCTTGAAGCCTGCAGTCCCAAGGAGCAGAGCTGGTAAGTCTGAGCAGCTTTCCCGAGTCACTCAGTTCTGGGACCCAGCAGCAACCACGTGCTCCCTGTTGCCTGTCCTGATCCCTGCTTCCATTGGGACCTAGTCCTGCTTTCTCTCTGAATGCTGAGATGATATATTTTTCCCATGTTGTAAGCATGTATTTTCTAGGAGCCTAACTGTAAAGAGTAGTCAGACTTGGAGGAAATGGTTACGAAATTTGAATCAGAAATGCGTCTCCTCTGGTGGATATGAGAGGGAATGGCGCACTTGCTTCCTAGAGGGCTCCTTTCTGTATCCTCCAGACCTTTTATAAAAGAAAGAAGCGAAGGCAAGAATGAAAATGTGCCAGCGACTGTTTTACTTCTTTCAGCTCCCATCCCTCATGTTGACATGGACCAACATAGATTTAAAGTAAAGCTGGTGTAGGGGAGGAGTGGTGAGCTCCAGAGTTTGGGACTAGTCCCCACCATCAAAGGCTGGGCCCTGCAGTGCAAGGAGAGCAGCATGTCCCTAAGAACCCAGCCTTGAGATCCTTCCCATTCAAACGCCAATCAAGTCAAAGCTTGCCTCCACAGCCCGCCTCATGCTCCCTCTCAACAGGGCCACACACTTGCTTCTCCTTCCAGAGGAGGGGCGTCCCCCGCCCCACGCTGCTGGAAGAGGCACTTGGAACACTTTCTCTTTTGCTTCTCTTTTTTGGGAGGCGGTTGTTATTGTGGTTGTCATTGGCTTCGAGTATGGCTGGGGTGAGTTGCCCAATAGTTATGTGGTACTTCTCAGGCGCTGTCACCCAAATATGGAACTGTGGCAGCAGGACACCTTATGAAAATAGCATGAAATGTGTAATGTGCCATAAATAAACAGAAAGAGACCGCCAGGAAGCTGTGCTAATCACTGCTTTGATGTCGCCCGAATTACTGTATTTTTTAAGGGCCTCGTGTTTCTGCCTGCTTGTTTTGACTCAGCTGCCACTGCTCTGTGAAAGGTTGGATTCAGTTTTCCAGCTCTTCTCCCCTTCACGGTGACAGCTGTTGTCCCTTGACTCACAGGAAAGCGATGTCTCCGCCCTTCCCCAGCTCCCAGCCCTTTCCTGGCAGGACTTCTGCGAACCTCACTCTTCGTCCCTGCCCTGAGGTGGCCGAGGGTGAGGACAGCTGCCTGGCCCGAGTCCAGGCGCTCCCAAAGTTCCTGTGTCATTGGCCAGCCGGTCCCAGGACTCTGCAGCAACCTCCTATTTTTAATCTCTGGCAACCTGGTGTTGTCTTACTTGGCCATGACATGTCGGGAAGTGGAAGTTTGGCTTGACTTGTGTAGCAAGGAGCATGGAGGAGCATAAAGCCCCTTGCCACGCGGAGCTTGCAGGAAGAAAGCCCCAGACCCTTCCATTTCGGGCTGTCAGGGTTCTTTGGCTTTGCCTACACCCTGGCAGCCACTCAGATAAAAAATCCCAATCCTGAATTTCTTCTCATGAGTCTACACGTTCTTAGGTTTGATAAAAGCTCAAGGCTGCCTTCCTTGATCTTAGGATTCTGTGATGTCACAAAGCACAGGTGAATGCCAGACTCTTTCTCCTTCCTGTAGCTACCGGGGCAACCACTTGCCCGGGTGACCTCTGGGCAGCCCTGGTGCAAGTTCCGTCCACGCCCGGGGCCATCCCGGCTCCGCTGCTGGGTCCAGGAACGCCCTCTTGTGGTTGGAAGAGCTTTTACAGAGTTTAGTTTTTTTAAAAAAATAATTAGATTATTAAACATTTTCTCAATTTTTGTGTTATATCTAATCTTGGGAGTGAAAAATGGTAGTTTTTGGTCTGAGGATAAGTAGGGGAGAGGGAGAGAAATCAGAGGTAGTTTTAGCATCATCCTCCTCGCCGTATTCAAGCCCAGTCAGCGGAAATTTCCCCTTCCCAGCGTGGACATTGAAGATGTCTCTTGATGGTCTGTTTGTCTGCTGGATTCTCTCCCCTCACCTTGGTTAACCGTGTCAAAATTAAGCTAAATTTTCTTGAAACACTTTGTTTACTTTTGTCCCTGCTTGGTTCAAAAAATGTTCAAAGCTGCCATCTGGATCGTTTAGAGGCTGAACCCTCCATAGGCTCAAGGTCCCTCCAGGGTCTTCATAAACCGAGTTCCTCCTCTCCCAGGAGCGTCTCTGTCCATCCCACCATGAGGTCTTCCCTGCCTGGCCCTTTGTGGAGGCTTCCACTTTAATCCCTCGAAGCTTGCAATTCATGCGATCTTGCTGCTTTTATCTTTTGAAGACAATGATCTATTGCCCTATCTATATGATCTCTCCTGGGAAGGGGCCAGCTCTTCACTTTTTCTTCCTCTTGGGTTCGTACCAACAGCAGCAGCAATGGTGATGGTGATATGTGTGGCTCTTTCACTGCTCACCAGGCACTGGTGAAGCTCTGCATGAGCATCAGTTTAGCTAACCTCACGGAACGTTGTGGCATCTGCATTATGAGTCCCATGAGGCAGCCGGAGCAGCAGAGGCGCAGACAGGTCACGGAGGTTGTCCTGGTTGCAGTGGGAAGGAGAGGAGGCCAGGGTGGCGTGCAGCTGCACTCCTGACTGTGTCGTCACCGTCTTACGAAAGACCCTGCGATGTGAGTTTGTTTTGACAGTCACAGTCGCAGACGTAATGGTGAAAGGTTCAAGTTCTCGCTTCCAGAGAACCTGTGCTGTGTGTGTGTGTGTGTGTGTGTGTGTGTGTGTGGTTTTTACATTTTGGTGTGTGATAAGAACAGCTGACAAAATGTGTCCTTTTAAAGTTCACATACTATATTGTTAATGACAGTTTTTGTTTTTGTGCAGCAGGTCTCTAGAACTTAATTCATTTTGCGTAACAGAAACCTTGTATGCATTGAGCAAAAAGTCCCGTTTCCCCCAGTCCCAGCCTTCGACAGCCACAATTCTCTTCTCTGTTTCCATGAGTTTGACTGTTGTAGATACCTCGTGTAAAAGGTAATGCTGTGTAAGTGAAATTATATAGTATTTCTGTTTTGTAGAGTTTGTTTTTTGAAAAGGTTACAGCAATTAGACATCTTGCTGAATCTCCCCACCCCACTTTAATTATCATGCGATTCCCTGGCTTACTTCCGCTCACATGCAACCATGCCCCCAAGATGAGAGATATACTTTGCTCTTTTGCTTGTCTACTAGAGGTCCTTGCTTCACACGTTTTATATGGTAAACCCTCCGTAGGTATTTGTGAATCGTATTTGAACTTCCTCTCAAATCCAGGTACTAGAGAACAGTGCTTCAGTTACTGCGAGGGCAGAACCTCAACTTCACCAGTACTTATGATAGGGCTTTGCGGACGGCAGGTAATCTTTGCCAGAAGTAAAACTGCATTATCTCAGCTTAGAGTTAAATCTCTATTTAAGATGTCTGAAGGCGACTTGAGGGTCTGTAATTACCTGGAAGTGCTGAAGGGCTCAAGAGCTCAATTTTCTTTTCAACCTTCATTTTGAAATTTTGAGACCCTTTTGAATCTTGGTATTTTGTGAGCTATCACTGAGGGGCTTGTCTAGATAACACGATGAGTTCTCCACGGCTGATCCAGTGGCGGTATTTTCCTAGGCACTGATTGAAAGCCCCCATTACGGGTGAACTCAAAGTTACAATGCTTTGTGGGCCAGCGAAAGATAAACTGTTGGACAGAATTTGTTGAAGCAAAAAACATCAAATGGTAGGGATGAATACATTTTAGAAGAAAAGGAATCAATGACTAGATATTTTGTATGTGCTTGGAAGTTGAAAGGAGAATTTAAAATCCAATGAGGTCCCCAAGGTACCCATTAATAGCCTATTTCATGTGTTTGATTCTTGCAAAGCATAGATATTATGCTACAGAGTCTCCTAAAATTAAAGAGATATGGCTGAAAATATCACATTTGATTTATACATTCTTCAGGTTTTTTGGATTTTAAACCTGAAGCTTTTCTGTTATTTATTTTTTTGCTTGCATTGGTATTGGCAGAGAGATTTGCCTACATTTTAACTTGAGAGCATGTTATTTTTTCCCTAGGCCAGAAAATAAACCAAATAGTAGGGTATTCTCATTTTTCTGCCTCCAAAAATGCTTGGTTGAGTTCTCTTTCCCTCCTTATTCACAGTTTATTTTATCAAAGAAAGATAAACCTGGGGAAGTTGCTCCCAGGAGACCTCGCTTACCTATGTCTGCAAAAAGAATCAGCTCAGGACCTGAAAAACCACCTCATGAGGCCAGATGGCCATTTTCCTTTTGTTCTCTCTGGAATGTCCTCTCTTTTAAGTCCTCTCTCTTGAGTTCCCATTTCTCTGTTGAGAATTATCTCTCTTTCCCAATGCCTTCTGCCCTCAGGCACCTGCTCCATTTCCCTTCTCAGGGGAAAATATCGAATGGAAGACGGGCCCAGGTCCATTTGCCAGTCTCACTCTTTCATGTATCTCAGCAAATCAACTTTTCTCAGAAATTCCACATCTTTTCCATCCTGGAAACTGGCACACATATGTGCTTATTTTATTTGCATATAGGGAATAATAGTTTCCAAAATCCTTATCTAAGTTGGGACCATACATTTTTTTTTTAATTGATTCCTTAAGTTTTGGTTAAAGTCTTCTTTTCTGTTCAGAATGTCTCTTCTTCTATAACTAATTCGAAATGCTCTGAATAGGTGACCTCAGAAGCAAGTATCAGAGAAACTGAAGCCATCAGAGTAAAAACTATGGAGAAAACACACTCTTAAAACAATCAAATGGAAAATGGAGGAGCCTTTGGTAGTGGCTATTCTATTTTGTTTATGTTTTTGGTATGCAAAGATGCAAATTCAAGTCTAGGCTCTGCCACTTAATAGCCCCAAGGCCATGAGGAGCTGGTTATTCACGGCAAGCCCCTGCGCCTCAGCTGTGCGTTGGAATAAGAATTCCTGCTCACCTGGATATGATCCGGATCAAGGAGTGGCTGCATGTGAGAGCAACTTTGAAGTGCAGCAGATATTCCGTGTGATAATATTATTACTGGCATTGCTATTACTGTTGAATTCTAGAATCATTTATTTGCCAATACGCTAAAACTACAGATTTCTTTGTTAAAAATTACTTTTACCCTGGTCATCGTTATTAAACGATTTACGTTTTTAAACAAATTTTATTTGTGTATGTCTGGGCGTACTTTATGCCAGGGGCTATGACGGTGTTAGCAAAAAAAAAAAATCTCCTACAAAAAAACCACAAACACAAAAAATAGACAAACATTTGACCTGCCTGGGTGAACATCATGACCTAGTGCAAGAGACATGTGTAAACAGATGGTTATTACCGAGTATGATAATCCTGGGAGCAAGAAGCAGAAGACTGTGTGTTTACCCTGATGTCTTAGCATCACCTGGCAGAAACAGGATTTCCTCCCACGAATGTAAAGGCACATGGTCACTCTAGGATGCGTAATTATAGGTGTCATATTTGTGACATGGGGATGCCTTTGAGTATGTGGATACCTTTGGGGTTCTAAAATATTCTTCTACTTCAACTTGAATTTTTCATTTTTAAGAAACATTTATTGAGCACTATATGTATATGCCCAACACTGCAGATCCTGTTGGAAAACCAGTACCGAGCTTTCTTCCTCTATTTAATTATACTCTTCTAGAGGAATTGAACTCGTGAAACAACTAACATGTTTGGGACAATATAAGGTAACACAGTAGTTCTAGCTTGTTATCTAGATCCAATACTGGACAGGAAAAGAGCTGGACAAACCACGGAGATAAAGGGTGTGTAGAAGGCTCAGAACCAACAACAGCTGATCCTTTGGAATATTACTATTTAATAAAATAACGACAACTCCTCCTCCTCCTCCCCTCACCACCATGACCATTGAAATTTCATGGTAACCTCTGCTTTGGGCTCTTTAGACAAACCTTCTCCAGCTCTCACAATGATCCTCCAGGCTTTATCCTCATTTGACAGGGGAGGAGACAGAGAGTTAGGTGTTCACACGGCTCAGCCAGCTAATAGGCTGCACTGCTGGAATTTGAACCAGGATATTTCCAGCTTCAGAGCTTCCTTCGTTCCAGTGCATGTGAGTGCGGTCGAAGTCAAGGGAGAGCAGATGAGCAGTTGTAGCTGAATGTGTTTGGCAGGGAATGCAGGGGAGAGAAAGTGAAGGGAGCGAAGCTGAGCCACAGACGAGAACTCTGAGACCAGCAGAGGAGGAGGCGATGTCTTTGAACATCGTTCTCCTGGACTTCAGAGGCATTGACGGGGATTTCCCATGTGACCTCATGACTGATTTAAAGTGTGCAATCACTTGAATGAATATTTACAAGATGTGTTTATAGGGCTGGGTGTAGTGGCTCATATCTGTAATCCCAGCACTTTGGGAGGCCACAGCAAGCAGATCACAAGTTCAGGAGTTCGAGACCACCCTGGCCAACATGGTAAAACCCCGTCTCTACTAAAAATACAAAAATAAGCTTGGCATGGTGGTGGGCCCCTGTAATCCCAGCTACTCGGGAGGATGAGGCAGGAGAATTGCTTGAACCTGGGAGAAAGAGGTTGCAGTGAGCCGAGTGGCGCCATTACACTCCAGCCTGGGTGACAGAGCGACACTCCATCTCAAAAAAAAAAAGGTGTATTTATCAAAAGTACAGAGATACTGCAATTTCAGCATGAATATATGGAATGTTAAGAGTCAGGATTTCCAAACAGCTCAAAAATGTGAATAATGTCCTAACCCTAACAAAATGAATTTAATAGAATAAAGGTAAAAGCATGTCCTTGTGTTAAAACAAATCCAACTGCAAAAACACAGAAGAGACATAGCTAAATAGTAGGATATATGAAAGAGTTTCAAAGATCTTGCCAGCCCAACCGTGCTATAAACTGTGAGTGTGAGGGGGCAGCACACATGCCACATTTGCTTGCATTGATAGATGGAGGAGGTGCGGGGCAGGGTTGCACAGGCTACTGCAAGGTCAAGTATATGCAGAATTCAGTTCTTGGGATGAAAGAGTGGCACACAGGAAACGTAATAGCCCCAGCTATTACCAGCTATTACCCCGGCTATCAAGAGAAGACTAAGTGGGGAGATGAGAGCTGCTGTGAAATCTTACAGGACCACCACAGGGGAGAGGGTCAGAAATCGTTCAGGGAGCTCTAGAGGGCCGGGTGCTTTCAGTGGGGGAAATGATAGAGAATTGATTTCAATTCATTCCAGGGAAGAAGAATGTTCTCACAGTTACAGCTGTCCAGTGACTGAACGGGCTGCGTCACAGTGTAATAATGAGAACTATGGCCTACTTAAGAAAATTTAATTCCCAGGAAGTGCTCAAGTGCTCAATTTTAGTTCTAATCCCCTTTGAAGAACTTAAAAATAGTACTGAACCATGTTGTCTGCTATATTAGTAGGTGACAGTGCCTTTCATACGTTATATAATTGGTTTTCATATTATTTTTTAAGTTATTTTCTTTTTTAAAGGCAGAAACAATGTTCTTTCTGTTGACTTATGAATAATTGTGTTGAATACTTCCCCTGGAGAGCTATGAGCCCTTATGTGTGTTTGATATTGAAAAAAGCAGGGTCATTGCTAAATGCTTCTTTCTCGTGATGAAAGCTGACATTGAGATTGGCGGTGACGAGGCTTTCTAGCACGTATCTTTGCCGCTGCACTGCAGTTGTCTGTTGACTTGTGTGTCTCCATCACCTGATGGTAATTTTTGTGAGGACAGTAGCTTTGTCTTAACATCCTTTATAGTCCCAAACATGGGGCCATAGAAATTATTCAATTAAGGTTTTTTTTAGAAAAATGAATAAATGATTTACTAGATATATTCAGGTAGACTGTAAATAAATAAGTAAATAAACAAATAAATCTGGGATCTTGTAAACTGATTTATATCCCAGGCGAAAGTTTAGTCTCAGACCATAATACATTCTCACCTCCAAGATTGTGTGGTTATGTCCTCAGCTCTGTTCTAGACACTTACATGTGGAGGGGATTCCGAGGAAGATAGAGATGTTTGTGGAAGGGCCAACAGAGCAAACAAGGAGCGGGGTAGCCACAGAGAGGATTCTGTGGAAGATGTGAGCAGTGAGCTGGGCAAAACAAGTGTGGAATTTGGGCTGGCAGTGAGTACTGGGGAAGCCAAAGTAGCTTAAGTGGATTGCATGGAATTAGAAAGGAGTGGGCTACATGACCATAACGAGCTGTGGTTTCTAGAGCAATCCACTTAGGACCAGTGCTGAAAGAACTGGATTACGGTGGGGCCAGGGAGGGAGTGGGATTGAAGCTGGAGGAGAAAATCCAATGGATGTTGCCAGGGCTCCCAAGAGTACTAGAAACTGACATTATCTGTTTTGAAAAATGAGGAACTGGTTTTCATGCACGTTGAACTATCCATGTGAAGAAAGTAGCGTGGTTCGCAGAGTGAAGAAAACAAAATTAAAAAATTAAATCCTGAGGCTGTCTGTTCTGATTTAGGATCGTGTGTAGAGAACTAAATCACAAACAAACTTCCCTTCCCACCTGACCCTCATCCCACTTTGCTGTACCTGAGGATAAGTGTTTAGCATCACAGCATGCTAATGATGGCAGATGATTTGAGAATGTCCGCTCCACTTCCCTCAGGAAACAAAGGCTGAGTGTCTATGGTTAGTTAGAAGTGAACGAGGACTCAAATCAAAGTCTCTCTACTATTTTGTCAGAGCGTCCTCTGCACCCATTGATGAAACTGCTGCCCCCAAACACTGAAGCTGGCTGAGTCAAATGGTACGTGAACCCCAGCTGTATTAGTCCATTTTCACACTGCTGATAAAGACATACCTGAGACTGGGTAATTTATAAAGAAAAAGAGGTTTAATGGACTCACAATTCCACAGGGCTGGGGAGGACTCACAGTCATGGCAGAAGGTAAAAGGCACATCTAACACGGTGGCAGGCAAAAGAGAATGAGAGCCAAGTGAATGGGGTTTCCCCTGATAAACCCGTCAGATCTGATGAGACTCGTTCACTACTATGAGAGCAGTTTGGAGGAATCGCCCCCTGTGATTCAATTATCTCCCACTGGGTACCTCCCATAACATGTGGGAATTACGGGAGCTACAATTCAAGATGATATTTGGGTGGGGACACAGCCAAACCATATCACCAGCCTTCCAGTAATCTGTGTGATATGCATATAGGAGACAGAACTGTAAAAAGACTCGTGGCTGTATAGCACGCACAGCACAGGGTGGCAGAGAAGGGCCTGGTGAGGAAGGTGGGAGGCAGCTGCTTGGAGCCCAGGGCGCTGCTGACCAGCCAGAAATGTGTTTGGAACCACATAGGCCGTAGCTTGCTTCAGCCTTAGACCAGCCTCTGAGGTGGAGCTGACCCCACTTAAAAGGATGGAAATGCAGGTCAAACAAATGGAGTCACCTGGCCAGGGCCAGACAGACAGGAAGCGGCAGAGCTGCATCCCCAGCTTGGAGCAGTGGTGAGGGACATGCTGTGTGCTCTGTCCCCATGAGCTTCTCGGCGGTGATGTGGGGGGTGGTGTGGACATTTGTGTGCTGTGGTATTTATTTGAGTCTGAACGGTGCCCGCCTCAACTCTGCGTGCTAATCCCCTAAGTCTAAGTACCTCAGACAGGTCCCTATTTGGAGAAAGGATCTTGCAGAGGAAAGCAAGTTCAAATGAAGTCGTGGCCCTAATCCCATGTGACTGGGGTGCTCGTAAAAGGGAGAAACAGAGAATGCTACGTGAGCTGGAAGACAGTCATCTCTCCACAAGCCAGGAAGAGGGGCCTGGAGCTGGTCCTTCTTCACAAGCCACTGACACCTTGATTTCTTGGGTTCCAGCCTCCATGACTGTCAGACAATTAGTTTCTGTCATTTATGCCACCCAGCCTGTGGTACTTTGTAATGTAATTTGTAATATCGTGCTGTTATGGTGTTATTAGTTTTTATTGGCCTTCTTTATTGAAAGATGTTTTTCTGAGTTCCACATAAAGCTAAGTAATGTGAAGCTTTCTTTTCCTCATGGTGGTAAAATATATAAGTAACATAAAATTTTCTGTTTTAACCATTTTTAAATGAAGGTTCTGTGGCATTAAGTGCATTTACAATGGTGTTCAACCAACGCCACTATACATCTCTCAAAGTTTTTATCGCCCCAGACAGAAACTCTCGGGCAGAGCTTTCTAAATCCATCGCAAAGTTTATTTATGCTTAAGGTACCCATTTCTGCATATTTCTGAAGGTGCCTGTAAGAAATAGGTTTGTGCCCATCTCAAGTACCACTATTGTTAGCTGGCAACGAAAATCAGTGGCACATAAAGAAAGATGCTAGCAGCTGGGCACGGTGGCTCATGCTTGTAATACCAGCACTTTGGAGGGCTGCGGCAGGTGGATGATGAGGTCAGGAGTTCGAGATCAGCCTGGCCAACACTGTGAAACCTTGTCTCTACTAAAAATATAAAAATTATCTGGGCATGGTGGTGGGAGCCTGTAATCCCAGCTGCTTGGGACGCTGAGGCAGTAGAATCACTTGAACCTGGGAGGTGAAGATTGCAGTGAGCTGAGACTGTGCCACTGCACGCCAACTGTGGCAACAGAGCCAGACTTCATCTCAGAAAAAAAGAAAAGATGCTAGCTATTAATTCCCTGGGGTGGTTCTTACATTGCCGTCTCCGCTGCCCTCTCTTTGTCCCTGAGCTCAGAACCTCGCACCGGCTCCAGGCAGACTCCTGCAGCAGGGCCTCTGCTCTGCCCTGAAGCGGTCTTCTCAGATCACAGGTGGTACATCCTCAGTTCTTCTACGTTTCAGTTTACACATCACTCCTCAGAGACACCTTCCCTGATGACCCACCTCAAATGCCATGTGCCCACTCATACTCTGCTTCTTTTTCTTTTTTTGCGAGAGTCTCACTCCATTGCCCAGGCTGGAGTGCAGTGATCTTGACTCACTCCAGCCTCAACCTCCCCAGGCTCAGGTGATCCTCCCACCTCAGCCTCCCAAGTAGCTGGGACCAGAGGTGTGTGCCATCAAGCCTGACCAATTTTTCGTAATTTTTTTGTAGCAACGGAGTCTTGCTATGTTTCCCAGGCTGCTCTTGAACTCCTAAGCTCAAGCAATCTACCCACCTTGGCCTCTCAAAGTGCTGGGATTGCAAGCGTGAGCCACCATGCCTGCTTTTTAAAAATAACAATGGCCACCACCTGACATCACAGTCGGTCTCCACTTGCCATGTCTTCCTCACTAGAATAAGATGGGGACTTTGCTTGCTGCTACCTCTTCTCCAGAAGAGCACCTGGCCCCTCATAGGCATTCCATAGATATCTGTTGAATGAATGTGCTTTTTGTACATTGATACATTCTTAGGAGGGACGCTTGGCCTATGCTTGGAGGAGGGGAGCCTCAGCTGGCTTTTCATAATTACAAATCTAACTCCCTGCCAGACCCTGCCTTTCAGCATCCACACCACGTGGACTTTGTCCTTTGGGAGTCACTTGCCATATGGATGGCCCTCTGGGTGGTGTTTGTCAGGACAACTCAAGCCTTGGGCAGCCCATTCTTGCCTGGCTCTGGGCAAAGGGCACCCTCCCCTCTCCTGCATGTTGTTTCTCACTGGGTGGCTCCAGAGTGCCCCTCACCCCAGATGTGGTCAATAACAGGGTGCCCAAGTGTGAGGCTCACTCGGGGCTTCCTGAGGACCCTTCACTGGGTGTAAGGAGGTGAGGAAAGCAGGGTGCAATTCTCTCCAAAGAAGTTCTCACTTTCCCATCTGCCTTGATCAAACTTTGAGCCTTGGGACAAGGGGTGGTTGTCAGATCCTCAGAGCAGTTCATGTTGGGAGAGAGGGTCACTCCTAAGAACATTCTTGATAGATGGTCCACCCCTTTCTTTGGAATGTGTCAACACTTGACACTCTTGTTATAAACCCTGGGACCTCAGAGGACACTAAGACCCCAGGAAAACTTCCTTTTACCACCCCAAGGTACTACCTCTACCTTCACTCAGCCTTTTCTTTGTTACTGTTGACATCCATCCCTGTGTGTCCACACCAAAGCTGCAGCACTGATCCACTTGGTGCAGCATCCTCAGTGATTCGTCCCCTTGTCATACTCACCTTGCAAAAACAGATGAGGCTCAAATCAATCCAGCTGTCCACCTCATCCAACCTTCCATGGTGCTGCGCACTGCTGGAGAGAGCTGCATCGTCCCAGAGGCTAGCACTGCTCCACCTTAGGTGGAATCCACAACCCGCTCAACTTTGTATATAAGTTCCCATAGTGACTTTTTAATGTTGTACTATTTTATCATTTCCAGAAGCAATTTTATTTTTATTAATATACAATAGTTGTACATATTTATGGGGCACAAGATATACTTTTATATATACATACCATGTGTAATGATCAAATGAGGGTAATTGGGATAACTGAAACATCAAACCTTTATTTTTTCTTTATGTTGAAAACATTCTAATTTTTCTCTTCTATCTATTTTGAATGGTTATTGTCAATTATAGTCACCCTATTATACTATCTAACCGTATTTTTCTTCCCAATAGTCAACCTCATTTCATTCCCCCCACTCCTCCCTCAGGTCCTCCCTTCTCTTTTCAATGTCTGGTAGCTACCAGTCAACTCTCTACCTCCATGAGAATACTGTTTCAGCTCCCACATATGAGTGAGTACATGAAGTATGTGTCTTTCTGTGCATTACGGTAATGACAAATGACAAGGTTTTGTTATTTTTATGGCTGAATAATACTCCATTGTGTATATTTACTACATTTTTAAAATCTATTCACCTGTTGATGGACTCTTAGGTTAATTCTTTATTTTGGCTCTTGTGAATAGTGCTGTAAAAAACATGGGAGTATACATTTCTTTTTGACATACTGATTTCCAAGTAGGCTTTTGCTCTATCTCCCAGGCAAAAGTGCACAGTGGTTCTACCATAGTTCACTGTAGCCTTGAACTCCTGGGCTCAAGTAATCCTCCTTCTTTAGCCTCAGAAATATGTAGGACTACAGGTGAGTGCCACCGTACTGAGCTATTTTATCTTATTATTATTATTTGTAGAGACAGTAGCTTGCTATGTTGCCCAGGCTAGTCTTGAACTTCTGGCCTCAAATGATCCTCCCGCTAGGCTTTTTGCTACTTTTATGCTACTGTTTTCTATTTTGGTGATGATGGCTTTGGCTGTTGAAGGTCTTTTGTGGTTCCATACATATATCAGGATTGCTTTCTTTATTTCTATAAAGAATGTTATTGGTATTTTTATAGGAATTGCATTGAATCTATATATCCTTTGGGTAGTGCTGACATTTTAACAATATTAAATCTTCCAATCGATGAACATGGGATATTTTTCCATTTGTAAATGTCCTCTTACATTTATTTCATCAATGTTTTACAGTTTTTCCTACAGAGATTTTTTACTTCTTTGGTTAAGTTTATTTACAGGTATTCTATATATTTTTGTAGCTATTATTAATGGGATTTCTTTATTTCTTTTTTAGCTTGTTTGCTATTGGTGTATATAAATGTTACTGATTTTCGCATGCTGATTTTATATCCTTCAACCTTACTGATTTTTTGATTAGTTCTAATAGATTTTTTTTTGTGGCATCCTTAGGTTTTTCTAAATATAAGAGCATGCCATCTGTGAACAAGAATAATTTGACTTTTTTCTTTCAAATTTGAATGCCCTTTATTTATTTCTCTTGTCTAACTGCTCTGGCTGGGACTTCCAGTACTATGTTAAATAAAAGTGGTGAACGTGGTCATTCTTACCTTGTCCGAGATCTTAAAAGAAGGGCATTCCATCTGTCCCCATTCAGTATGTTAGCTGTGGGTTTGTCATATACGGTCTTTAATGCTTGGAAGTATCTTCCTTCTATATCCAGTTTGTTGAGTTTTTATCATAAAGGGATGTTAAATTGTGTTGATGCTTCTTCCACATCTACTGAAAGGATTATATAGTGTTTGTCTATGATTCTGTTAATGTAATGCATCACTTTTATTGAATTGGATATGTCAAACTATTCTAACATCCCTGGATGTATTCCACTTAATTATGGTGAATGATTTTTTTAAATGTGCTTTACTCATTTTGCCAGCAGCTATTTTAAATCTTCAGTGCCTTCTTTAAAACATCATCACACACTGACACCCCAACCCTGCCTCTGCCTCTGCAACTGATCAATCTTTTGACCAGAACCATTCAGATCACTTGTGGATCCCAGTGCAAAATGAAAACTCAGGTTCCCTTGTTTAAAACTCAGAAGAATGTGCCAGGGAAGGTAATAAAACATAAAGCCTGTTTCTTTTCTTTTTGTAGTCTCTCAACTTACGATTTTAAAAAATGTAATGATATTCTAAGTAAAACTAAATACAATTTTTAATTATTTGTGTGAATTTTCCTTTTCATTTTTATATTGTACAATCACGGTGTTAAGAGGATTTAACTTGTATGCAGAATCACAGAAGTGACATGTCTTATTCTGTCCAGGGCTTTTACAACAAAATGCCAAAAACTAAGCGGCTTATAAACAACAGAAATTTATTTCTTATGGTTCTGGGGGCTGGAAGTCCAAGACCAAGGTGCCGGCAAAATTGGGGTCTGGTGGGAGTTGGTTCCTGGTTCATAAATGGTGCCTCATCACTCTAACTTCCCATGGTGGAAGTGGTGACAGGTCTCTGTTGAGCCTCTTTAGTAAGATGCCAATCCTATTCATAAGGGCTCTGCCTCTGTGATCTAATTGCCTATCAAAGCCCCACCTCCTTATATCATCTTCATTGCAATATGCATCTTTGTTGCATCATGTGAATTTTAGGGGGACACACATTCAGTCTATAGCACCACATATTTGTATTTCATAGCTCACACATATTTCATAGCCTGTTCACACATAGGTTATTTCATAGCTCACATGTACTTATGCATTTCATAATTCACTCATACATATGCATTTCAGAGGTCACACATACATATATATTTCATAGCTCACACATACATTTGTGTTTTGTAGTTCACATATACATATGTATCTCATAGCTCACACATACACATGTATTTCATGCTTAGCAGAGCAGTGGAAACACTGTACCAACTACTCAGCTGATTTGACCTCACTTCTTGACACCCATTCATTCTACCAACACTCTCTTACCTTTGGTTTGCAGATGAGAAAGAAAGACCTGAAAGGAAAAAGGACTGCAGTTTCCTCTGTCTTTCCAGTCCTTCCTTGTCATCACTTTCAGGACATGCAGTCATCTAACACGGGGAAGTTACTTGAGTCAGTAGAGCTCTGATTGGGGTCGTGGTTATCCTTTTTTCTTGTAATGCCATTATCTTCTTTCTGTGTTTGAAGCACGTTCTGGAAGGAAAGCATGACAAGCCGATCTCTTGGTAACTCCAAGGGTGGAAGGAAAATCCTTAGCACTGGCCTTGGTTGGGACCAGACAGCTGGAAAATCTATACCTTTCATCGGAAAAACAAAGTAAACTCACATAGAGTTTCTATTTCAAACATTTCTCATGTCCCAAGAGTGTATCATGGGCTGGGCTTTTGTTTTATTCCTCTCAGTCCCAGTCCTAAGTCTGACCAGCGCTCCATTTTCTTCTCTGCCAGGCTGTTCCCACTCAAGTTAGCATTCACTTCGTTTTACAATACTTGATCCAATTGCATTGCCCAATCATTGAAGAGAATATAAACATTTTCTAACACTTTCTTTCTTATAAACTCGCTTCTTTGGCAATGCTAAGGGTTGAGAGAACTGAACTTCCATCTTGCTCATGTTTACATGTTAATCCGTATCTTTTGTTTAATTCTATGGATTTGTGGTGTCAAACATGGGTATTCCGTAGACCTCAAATTCTCAGTATTTAGTAAATTTGCTTGTTTGGGTGTGTGTGTTATGTTCAACCAGTCTATGCTTCTTAATCATATCAGAATTCTTCTCCTGCCTCCAACTTAAAGGATCATATTTGCAAAAAACAAAAGCTTCTTTCTTTCGGTAGCCACTGGCAAACTTGTTTCTGTAAAACTTCTAGCATGTCAGCCTGCTCTACTTGCTCTTAATATCTAAAATAATGTTAATACCAAAGATTGTCATAGGAGATAGGGTATTAAAGGAATAGAAAGCTGAAACTCTATAGCCACAGGCAGCTCACACATTTCTGTTCAGATAGCCACATTGTTTTGTGCTCATCCTGAGGCCAATTCTAACATAAGTAATTTATTTCCAAATTTGATGATTGTGATGGTTAATTCTGAGTGCCAACTTAAGAGAATTGAAGGATGCAAAGTATTGATCCTGGGTGTGTCTGTGAGGGTGTTGCTAAAGGAGATTAACATTTGAGTCAGTGGACTGGGAGAGGCAGACCCACCCTTAATCTGGTGAGCACCATCTAATCAGCTGCCAGTGAGACTAGAATATAAGCAGGCAGAAAAATGTGAAAAAAGACTGGCCTCGCCGCCCAGCCTACTTCTCCAGTGCTGGATGCTTCCTGCCCTTGAACGTCAGACTCCAAGTCCTTCAATTTTGGAACTTGGACTGACTCTCCTTGCTCTTCAGCCAGCAGATGGCCTATTGTGGGACCTTGTAATCATGTGAGTTAATACTTAATAAACTCCTTTAAAAATATGTTTATCTATTCCATTAGTTCTCCTCCTCTAGAGAACCCAAGAAATACAATGACTTACATATATTTCTGTTTAATTTTCACAGTACCAAAGGCAAAAGATGATTTCTTAATCATATCTCAAGTCTTTTCCTCTTGAACGTTTGTGACCCTTCACCTAATAAACAGAGGAGTCACTGCCTAAGATGGGAAGTGAGGTGTGGACAATGAGTTGAAGGAGGTTTAAGCAGGAGTCCCTGCTCTTCCCACATTCATGGCTCACAGATCTGTGACTTTGGGCAATGCTTTTGATCACCTTGGCTTTCCCTAATCTGCCAGAACAATGGGCTTTGATCTTTAGGGTCTCTTCCCGTTAGAAGTGACTCTAAGACTCTTAGCCCAGGAGTGTAGATCATTATACTTTAACGTTTAATGTCATGGGAAATATTAGGCCTCTGTGCATCTATGCTGGGGAATGCTCTGATAGCTTGATATCTGTATGTTGATTCCACAGGGCATAGACTTCTTTTTTTTTTTTTTTGGTTTGTACATAATGACTTTAATTCTCCACTGAAGACAAGCATTTGTAAGCTGTGTTTAGAACTTTAGACACAGTATGAGTGTCCAGTATGTGCGATAGCACAGACTCCCTCCTTCCCTCCACTTCTCAGAAGGGGGGCACACTTGATTTAATGCTCAGCTGTTGCTAAAATTCCTAATAATTTTAGCTTTGAACTCACATTTTGTACATGGGCAGAGAAGTTGCAGGCAATGTGTGATCCACCATGCCTGGCTGCCCATGTGCATACAGCATTTGTGATGTGTCACAAGAATTCCCTTGGACCTATGATGTATAAGAAGTTTAAGGTAAGCCTGTTGAGTCCACGAATGTGTTAAGGGCACTGGCAGCCCCAGAGGCCATGCCTTCCTTTTGAACTAGAACTTGCTTTGAACACAGAAGGCATCAGTGGCATCCTAAGAAGCACAACAGCCATGGGACCCCAGCATACCCTTTCTTATTCATGTTTATTCCTGTATTAACCAACTTATTAAGCTGCAAATGATAACACAGGAGGATTGGGTGATCCATGGTTCCTTTTTCTTTCTGCCCTTTTTTATCCGCCAGTGAGCCAAATGTAGACACTGTTGGTAGAACGTGCACTTATCAAGACCTGAAATAAAAACAATTAAATTAGTTTTGTGTAGTGTTTCCACAACTCCAGTAAGAACAAAATACATGGTCATGTTCATGCTATTGAATGCCAATGTGTAATTTCAGTGATTCTCCCAACAAACTAGATGCTCTTAGGGTTTCAGTTAAAACTGGCATGGCATGATATAGAGATGAATGGTGAAATTTATGCTAATAACACATATAAATACGTATTTACTTATCATGTTGTTGGAAACAAAGTGATCAAGAGAGAGACCACAGAGGAAAGGAAAAAGGTTTATGTCTTGGTACCTTTCACAGCTCTGTTTTCCTTTTCACCTTGCATTGGGTCTTATGAGTTGTGTAGCCATTTTCCTGGGAAATGTTGGCTGCTCTCTGGGAAGCCAAGTTATGGCTCATCCAATGTTGGCCAAGGTTAAGTTAACACTTGCTCCATCTTTAACTCTCAGTGTATGACACAGAGAGAGGACAGATGTTAGGCAGATGATCTGTATAAACACCAGCCAGGCCACTGGAGAGGCTCCTAAGACAGAGCAGGGAACCTGGAGTTGAGACCTAGGTCTGCTTCTAGTTGGCTTAATGCTTAGAACCTTGGCCTTTTTCTTGGGGAATTTTCCCATCTGTAAATTGAGATTGGATCATGAAGGTCATTGTATTCTAAGAGAGCCAGCATTAGAACTCAGTGGGTGGAAGGAATCTCCCCATCCCCAAGCCACCCTAATCAAACAGAGGACCTTGGTAAACATGGTATTCTCATCAGGCAAATGTACAAAGAGGGTTCCCTTTTGTATCCTGAGGACTAGATTGCACCTCTAGACTCTGTCCTGTGTAGAATTTCTCGTCTCCACTTGTCCATCACTGTCTTTCTGGTTTGGACACAGGAGGGTGGAGACTACACCCAAATATTTGATTTTATACATTATCTAAGTACTGAGTCCAGAAGTCTCTAACTTAAAACTCACATGCATGTGCCATGCCTTGGACGGCAGCAAGGTTCAGTCTTTTGTCTTGGGACAGATATATACCACACATAGCTCTGCTACTGTTTTTCTCTTTCAAGAGATCTACACTTGGAGGAGAAAGATGGGCTTTTTATACAACCCCACACTTTGAAAGAAGAGTTATTCTGCCCCGTGGAAGACCATGAGCCACTGACCGCGCACTACTTTCCTCCTCAAGCTCAACTGTGTGTGCTGCCTTCAAAACACTGAGGTCAAGATTTATGCTTTATACAAGTGTCCATTTAGCAGTTTCTAGCATACTCATGAATTAATAGATAAACTGGTGAAGAGCTCAAGAACAACATAATTAGTTTGTTGATGTAAATAGTTGCTCAGCTGGAGGTTCAGGCAAAATAATCACAATTTTACTTGTTGACAGTTGCAGCTCCTTAAATCCATCATTTCCATGATTGTCGTACAATAGACTGTGATGACTGGTTTGTTAGAGCCCCAGAGAATTGTGTTCTATCTATCTTATTACTAATATTACTGGGTTCCTTTTAAAAAATACAGTATAATCTTTTGAAATAGGAACATGAACTGACCTGCAATTGCAAAGAAACCCTGCTCCATGGTACCATCTTCTTCATTGAAAAGTGCTTTTTAAATGCAGTGAAAGAGATAAAAGAAACACTGTATTTTATTCATTTAGCCTCACATAAAGTGTATTATAAAGTCCTAACACAAATGAGATGTTATCCTATTCTCAAGGTAAGTGCTGAGAAAACAGGGGAGGAAGCTCATTGACATAAAAATGGACTTGGGCAAGTAAGGACGTTGCAGCTATTGGATAGGAAAGGTATCTAAGTGTGGCTTTGCCTGGGTCCTATCTGCAGAGCCGCTAAAGCAGGAGCCAGGGGAACGAGCCCCTCATCCTCCCCCACGGTGGTGTGGTTTGGAATCCTTGAGGTCCATGGAGGGAATAGTACCCTGCTTCATCCCCTGGGAAAACGACATCCCAATGAACTCTGTCAAATCATCATTTATTTTTTTAAGATTAATCTGAGATCTTCTCTCTTCTATGTCCTGGGAGGTTCCTTCTCCATGTTCTGAGCTCCAATGACCATTCTCCCTCTCGGTGCTGTGCAGAGCTCCTGCCTGGCACATGCACACTTCCCTCCTCTTGCGTTTGCCGGAAACTTCAATGGGAACACAGTTGCTTTGTCTCTTTCTCCTTCTTTGGCATGAGTTTAGCATTAATATTTGTTTCATTTGAGCAAGTCAGGGCTTCTGTTTTGGGGAGATGATTCCCCAACCCACCCCTTGTTTGACGCGGGGAATGCAGGCATATTTACTCATGCCACAAATAAATACGGCCACATTTATGATTTTGAGGAGAGGTTGCATGTGGTAATGTGACTTTGCTGCTATGGAACAAATGTTAACCTTTCCAGGGAGAAGAGGAGGGGAGGCTCATATAACAGGGTCCTCGGTCCACAGCTCACTGCCTTTCACCCTCTGTCTCCCACGTGCATCTTCCGTAGGCTCTGCCGCTTTTTATTCTCATCTGATGCTCAGCCTAGCTTTCTCTGATGAATGTTCATAATGAGGAGAGTTCACACAGGAATAATTTATTTAATAAGTTGTTACTGGAAAACATTGTTTACGATGCTGAAAGACCTAAAATGCAGGAAATTATCTGCTTGATTTATGAAAACTATGAATACTATGATTTAATCATGTTGGCAGAGTAACTGTCCATTGTACTTGAATACCAGTAGACAAATGCCCGAATAAATCAGGGCTTCTTTAGTCCTTAATACACCATAAACGAAAGGCTGACATCCTCTTCTCATCTCTTCCTTGACTTTCAAAAATATTTCTCGAAGATTTTCTTTTCGGGATACAAGATATTGAAGAAGATACTCTATGTCTAAGATGAGGTGAGAGAAAATAATTGGATCATTTATTGCTAACTTTTAAAAAGGAAACATGACCAGTTTCTACCTGGTCTCCCTGAAGATACTGAAAAGATACTTACCAACCAAACAATTTGCAAAGCTAATTTACATACATGCAACTCCATTCCTGTGAATAAGAGCAAAGACAATAGATATGAACACTTCTTTTTTCACCCTTCTCTCTGTCTTTTTTTTCCTTTTCTGTAATTTTTCAACCACCTCACAAAATACCAGCAACAGGTGCTTTTATTGAGAAGTACCACCGCTTTGCTAGAATGTATTTTAGCCAGAAAATACGTTTTGAATAAGGGCGAAACACCAACACATTTAGAAAGTAAGACTAGCTAAAATTAACTGAGACTACCAAGACCTTCTGGTGTCATCATGATTGTGTTAGGACTCTGGCGAAGAAAGTGCTTCAGGATCTGTAACAGCAAGAGACCAGGTGAGGGCTAGGCCCCTACCAGACATCCGTAATCTGCATAGTATTGTGATGCTGTGACTGCAGAGCATTACTAGGGCAAATGTGCTTCACTCCTTCGTTTAGCACATTTGAATTCTTCATACTTTCTGCTGTGAGAATTCATGTAGTCAGTTTTCAGAATGAATAAAATAGGTGAATTATTTTATTTGAAGCTTTTCTAATTTTCATATTTTAAGGTATTAATCTAAATGAAAATGTTCTGGTGTTTTACTTTATGTTTTATAAGAGGATTTTTTTTTCATGAAGATAAAATACACATTTTATTGCTTGAAATCTACTAAAAGATTTCTAACATTTAAAAATGTGTATTTCAAATAGTTTCTTTTGAAACAAGATCTTTCAAAAATTTCATAGTTATAAATAAATGCTAATTTATGCCCCTCCTTTTCTAGAACTGCTATTTAAAAAATTTATGTATATTATTTACATTCATATTTCTATGATTTTGCTAAATAGCTATCAATTATATATTATATAGTTAAATATATACATAGCTTCATGTATTAAACACATACATAGCTTCATGTATTTCTGAGTGTATAACACTCAGAAGATGAATATGCTTGCTGAAACTAAAACAAATTGGATAATTTATTAATTTGTAAATTGTATCTCCTATTTTTTCAAAGGCTGCCATTTATAGACGTCTATAATTCTTAAGAGAAATTTTTGTGGCTTTACATGTGTGCTGCCCAATATAGTAGATACAGGCTAGATATCTCAAATCCAAACATTTGAAACCCCAAATGCTTTAAAATCCAAAGGTTTTTGTAGTGCTGACAGGATTCTCAAAACGAAAAATGCTACTTGGAATATTCTGAATTTGGGATACTCAATCAGTAAGTATATAATGCAAATATTCCCAAATTTGAAAAAATGCAAAATCTGAAACACTTATGGTCCCAAGCATTTTGGGTAAGGGATACTCAACCTGGAGCAGCCACATGTGGCTATGGGCTATGGAACCCTTGAGAGTGACTAGTCCAAATTGAGATGTTTTGTAAGTGTAAAATACACACTGATTTAAAAAAACTTGGTATAAATAAATAATGCAAAATACATCAACAATTTTTCAATTGATGTGTTGAAATGATAACCTTTGGATATACTGGGTTAAATGAGATAAATTATTACTATCAATTTGATTTTTATATACTTTTTAATGTGGCTACTAAAGACGTAAAATTACGTTTGTTCCCACGTTGCATCTTCATGGGACAGTGCTTCTTCAGCTCCTTCTAGGACCTGGAGCCCACCTGCTTCTCTGCATTCCTCCCTGATGCGCTGTTCCATAGCATTCCTTCCAGGGGAGCTTCTGACACTTGCCTGATTGGCTGCTGCTGTGTCGTGAATTCAGAGAATTCGTGATGCTGATGGCATTCCAGAGGTCAGAGGGTCTCCAGCTATCAATCATCTCAGAAAATGAACCAACTGTGATTGGTAGCCATGGCCAGATTGAATAATCCTGATCGTAAAGTTACCCTCTGTAACTTCATATTGGGTTTGTGGTTAGCGAGTGTTTGCATTTATTGAAAGTGGACATGCTCAGGGAATTCATGGGGTTTAATTCTAATAATATTTCAACTCACAATTATTACGAACAGGAGTCTTAATTAAAAGTCTCCTGAAATTGTGTGTAGGCCTCCTTGTCATGAGAGATTGCCTGTGCAGGAACAAAAAAAGTTTTGCTATTGTTTACAAATGGAATGTGCCTGGTGGAGCTAGAGCGTCTAACTATAGCATGCTGGGAATTAGCCACATATTGCTGTATATTATGTTTATTACTTAGGATCTTTATGGGTGTTCTTATAAAGAGACAGCTTCTTGTATCCAGTTTCTTAGAGTCTGGGTAGCAGCTTGGGGAAAAATATGAATTTCTTGTATAGTAATATTTTTCCTCAAAATTGCTGTCACTCAGTCTTTATTGTAAATAGTGTTTAGTTTTGACTAATTGATATGCTGGTGAAGGCTGGGTGTCATGGCTCACACCTGTAATCCCAGCATCTTGGGAGGCAAAGGTGGGCAGATCACTTGAGGTCAAGAGTTCGAGACCAGCCCAGCCAACAGGGTGAAACCCTATCTCTACTAAAAATACAAAAATTAGCTGGGCATGATGGTGGATGCCTGTAATCCAGCTACTTGGAAGGCTGAGGCAGGAGAATTGCTTGAACGCAGGAGGTGGAGGTTGCAAAGAACTGAGATCACCTTATTGCAGTCCAATCTGGGTGGCAGAACAAGTCTCTCTCTCTCTCTCTCTCTCTCTCTGTGTGTGTGTGTGTGTGTGTGTGTGTGTGTATACATATATATATATATATATATATATATATATATATATAACACTTGTATATTTTTTAAATTTAGAAACTTCAACACATTAACCATTATTTATTTTAATTGCATTTTAGGTTTTGGGTTACATGTGAAGAATATGTAAGATTGTTGCACAGGTACACATGTGGCAGTGTGGTTTGCTGCCTTCCTCCCCATCACCTGTATCTGGCATTTCTTCCCATGTTATCCCTCCCCAACTCCCCACCCCACACTGTCCTTCCCCTATTTCCCCTCCACAGACCCCACTGTGTGATGCTCTCCTTCCTGTGTCCATGTGTTCTCATTGTTCAACACCCACCTATGAGTGAGAACATGCAGTGTTTGATTTTCTGTTCTTGTGTCAGTTTGCTGAGAATGATGGTTTCCAGGTTCATCCACGTCCCTACAAAGGACACAAACTCATCGTTTTTTGTGGCCGCATAGTATTCCATGGCGTATATGTACCACGTTTTCCCTGTCCAGTCTATCATTGATGGGCATCTGGGTTGGTTCCAAGTCTTTGCTATTGTAAACTGTGCCGCAATGAACATTCGTGTTCATGTGTCCTTATAGTAGAACGATTTATAATCCTTTGGATATATACCCAGTAATGGGATTGCTGGGTCAAATGGGATTTCTGTTTTTAGGTCCTTGAGGAATCGCCACATTGTCTTCTACAATGGTTGAACTAATTTACATTCCCACCAACAGTGTAAAAGTGTTCCTATTTCTCCACATCCTCTCCAGCATCTGTTGTCTCCAGATTTTTTAAATGATTACCATTCTAACTGGCATGAGATGGTATCTCAATGTGGTTTTGATTTGCATTTCTCTAGTGACCAGTGATGATGAGCATTTTTTCATATGTTTGTTGGTCTCATGTATGTCTTCTTTTCTGAAGTGTCTGTTTATATCCTTCGCCCACTTTTGAATGGGCTTGTTTTTTTCTTGTAAATCTGTTTTAGTTCTTTGTAGATTCTGGATATCAGCCCTTTGTCAGATGGGTAGATTGCAAAACTTTTTTCCCATTCTATTGGTGGCAGATTCACTCTAGTGACTGTTTCTTTTGCTGTGCAGAAGCTGTGGAGTTTAATTAGGTCC
>CM052651.1:150049005-150071456 GCA_028533165.1 Leontopithecus rosalia
TGTTGCCAGTGCTTTTGGTGTTTTAGTCATGAAGTCCTTGCCTACGCCTACGTCCTGAACGGTTTTGCCTAGATTTTCTTCTAGGGTTTTTATGGCGTTAGGTCTTATGTTTAAGTCTTTAATCCATCTGGAGTTAATTTTAGTGTAAGGTGTCAGGAAGTGGTCCAGTTTCTGCTTTCTGCACATGGCTAGCCAGTTTTCCCACCACCATTTATTAAACAGGGATCCTTTCCCCATTGCTTGTTTTGGTCAGGTTTGTCAAAGATCAGATGGTTGTAGATGTGTGGCATTGATAAAACACTTGTTGATTCTTGCAACTTTATCTTTGAGGTTTTATGCTCATTTAATCCTCTTTTGGAAGCTTTGTTGCTTTGTTCAGCATTATGTATTTTTATTTCCTGAAAGCAATGCACTTTGTAAAATGAATTGCGAACTGTAAAATAAATCTAGCTTAGTAAATAAAACTACTATTTATGTGGAGAAAAAAAAAGATTGACTGTAAGAGACAAGTACTGTAATACCACTCATTCTTTATGTCTTAGTCTAGCATTACAAGAAACTTTAAAAAAGATAAAACAGTGGCTAAATATAAAGAGATATTTTTTATTAAAATGTATTTGCAATTGCCAATATTCTCATGTAGGGAGAATACTTTCTCTTTGGGATTTTGTTTTATCTTAGAAGTGCAAAAATTTTAAAAAATGGGATTGGGGACTTTCATTTCTGCTATAGACATAAGGCTTATAATATTCCACAATTTCTACTGACAAGTAGAAAACCAAGATAAAACACCAAACCATTTGTTTGAAGGCTTGCTATGATGTCTACATACAAAAATCAATTATATGTATACATATATATATATATTTATATGTGTGTGTGTGTGTGTGTGTGTGTGTGTGTGTATCAGTAACACTGAAAAAGTTTAAATGATACTATTTAAGGTGCCATCCAAAAAATCAAAGGGCTGGATGACTGCTCAACACCTTCCACATTCCATTATTGTAAAAACTGTGTCTTTAACATATAGAGAAATGTATGTAAGAGCTCTACAATGAAAGTCACAAAATATTATTCAGAAAAATTGAAAACCTAAATAAATGAAAAAATATGCCATACTCATGGATTTGAAGATCCAACATCATATTGTTACAAAACCAGCTGTTTTTATTAAGATTGATATTTAAGGATATTTTGAAAAATGCCTTTTGAATCATATACTTTAAGTCTTTGTATGACGGGAAATGAGGCAGAGTCAAATTTAAACAATTAAAAATCAATTTTCTTTGGATGCACAGATGCAAATGAGAAGGCGGGCACTGAGTTTGTCACTACATGGTGACTTAGAACCAGTGTAGGCACGTGGCAACCAGAGCGAAGACTAATGATCCTGTCTGTCCAGAGTGAGAGGTGTGAAACTGCAGAAGGAATTGCAGTGGACAAAACTTGCTGAATGGGAGAAAGTTGGAAAACATTATTGCCACTAATCATAGTACTTCCTGATAGTGATGTTGTGAAGGTAAATGAGAATGTCTTTAAGAATTTTGCACAGTGCCTGCTCTATTTTGTGACTGCACATTGTAAGAAGTGTTTGTGTTTAGTCTACATTGGTTTAAAAGAAAAATTTTAAAAACCTAGGAGAGAAAGTAGTTCGTGTTAGGGTTAGAGTTAGGGTTATGTTTAGACCCTGCAGATTGTGTGCCATGTAGACTGGGGATTTTCCGTAGCTTTTTCCGAGGAAGCCTAAAATGCTTAGTTAGTGCATGAAGTTGAAGGACAGGAGCCAGCTAGCCCTGGATTAGTGCAGGATCTCTATCATGCCAGCTGAGGGTCTGGAGGAAGGAAGGTATTTTTCTTTTGCCAGACTTTTCATCCCAGCAAAGGCCTTTTAACCCAGTCTTGCATCTTTCCTTTTATACAAATCAGTTAATTAAAGGTTTTTTTATTTTTTTTTTAAATTTTTATTGCATTTTAGGTTTTGGGGTACATGTGCAGAACATGCAAGATAGTTGCATAGGTACACATGTGGCAGTGTGTTTTGCTGCCTTCTGCCCCTTCACCCATATTTGGCATTTCTAAAAGCCTAGAATTTGCTTTCTTTTAAAAACATTTCAAACTTAACTTTAGACCCTATTTCAGTGGTCCCCATATTTGTATTCTTGCTATTTCACAGCCTGCCCAAATTTATGTCTATTTCCCAGTTTTTTCTCACACAATATTTTAAACAGATATATTAACACATAATAATAATATTGAACTTAAGAAAAACTGGAAAAATAAAATCAGGTAAATAAATATTTCTTCATTTCCAAATGTAAAATGTCAATATGGATGCTCAAAAAAGCTATTTATCCTTACACCGATAGCCCTAAATGAGAAGAATTTCACAGAGAAGATTTCATTTGGAAAACGCTTAACTCTGTGACCTTGAACAGTGCAGAGTTATCCATGGTGCCCTTGAATTCAGCAATCTTGCCTGGGTCTTTCTTAATTAGCAAGTCTTTTAGAGGGCAGTTTAGGAAATGAAAATGTAACATTTATATTCTGTACCCACATTCTAAGAGTAATTTTTAAACAATATACTTAAACACTCGAACCTAGCTTAATTATACATTTTTCCAATATAACCGTTCTTAAAAATCAAGAATGAATAATTTCATTCAATAATGAGTTGAGTAACACTTCTAAGGGCCCACAATCATCTAAAAGACATTTTAAAATAATCTGTTCCAAGGACATATGATACTAATTATTGTAAAATTGATGTTTTGAGGAAAATTATATCACATAAAATCTGATGTTAAAGTACCAGATTTCATAAAGGTCACTAATGTTATAATAACATTGAATAGCATTTCATGTGTACATATGACTTATTTTTTATTTCAAAGCAAAAGTAGTCTCAATGTATAATACACTTAATTGGGGGAGAATTCTAACACGAATGATAGATGTAGGAGGTTTCAGAATCTTTAAAATTTACTTGTTTGCAGTTGATCCACATAATTTTATTTAAATTGGCCCATCCTTTTCTGATGTTTATTTTATATGCCTGATTTTTTTTTGGTAATTTTTTTTTAACTTCAAATGTTGTGCTGTTTGGCATTTGCTTATAAAAGACGAGATTCCATTTTGCTCTGCTGATGTTTTACAAAATGTCATCAAGATGATATTCTCAACGATTCCATGTTGAATGGTAATATTTTGATTTTTCTTGCATTATTACTTGAAGGCAGTTTTCACAATTGGTGGGTTCCCGTCTTAGTAGCTGCCTTTCCATATATTTGCTTTTCCTCATGATTCAACCTTGTTTCTGGCTTTCTATTTTGTTTTGCGATGTCTGCATTGAATGGTTTAAAATGGTGTTCGGAGACCAGAAACTGACGTAGTCTTTTACATACCTATGCAAATATCCATGAAAACACTGGAGAAATTCACAATAGTGTTGAAACTGAGGCACAGAGTCCCGTCTGCGGCCAGGATCTGGGAGCAGCCACCAACTGCAGGCTGGGGGCGTCGGCTGCAGTCTGCCATCTGGGGCGAGTGGACTGGGAGACCATCTTCCTTCCCAGCATGTATCCCGCTGAGAAGGCGGGTCGGCTCCAACCAGCCGCTGGATGAATGACAGCTACTCTGCAACCAGCCAGCGAGGGGTTTTAAATACACTAGCTGAGGTCATGCTTCCAACTGCCATATGGGTGCCAAGCTTATTCCCATTTTGTGGATGAAACGGAGGCTGAGAATGGTGAAGTGATCTTTCCAAGGTCCCGGAAGGTGGAGGGGCAGGGCTGGCCTTTAAGCTGTGCATGTCAAGGTCCTTTCAACCCTCCGCCTCTTGCCTTCTTCTCCCAGCGCGCTCAGGAGGGCAGCTCTGGGAGGCAGAGTCCTCTTCTCATTCTCCATCCGACATCTCTTTCTCCTCCTGTCAAGAAGCTCTGTCTTCAGGAAACTACTGGGCACACCGCAGGGCCGATACACAAGGATGAACCTCACCCTTGGAGTCAGAGACCCCGCAAGTGCAGTTTGCAGGTAGAAACGGAGCCGGTGAGAGTCTCAGGAGCCTCGTACTGAGAATGCTACCTAAGATGAAAAGAGAAATAGGAGAGATAAAACAAAACTGTGAATTACAGCCCCAGTCCATGTCAGTGAAGAGTAAAACCGACTTTGGAAAGCCCAGCCTACGTCTAATGTGGGCTTGAAAAGCTCTCTCACAGCTCAGGAGAAGAGAGAAGAGAGATTAAGAGGTCTTCCCGAGGATGCGGGGCAACTTGAACAAAAGCAGCGATCACGTGAAGTACTGAAGAAAACACTTCAGAGATGAAAACGTGCCTGAGAAATGGAGATGGAGTTCAATCTTTATCTGAATCGAAGAGCTGTACTTCCTTCCCTTACTGCATGTTTTGTGATTTACAATGATGGAGAAAAAAGTGATACAAATACCTAAGGAAAAACAGTATGCTTCTCTCCAAATGGCGGGGGAGGGCAGAAAAAGAAAAAAAAAAAGAGAGACTTACATCATATTTCCTTGCAACTTGAGACGCAAGAGATTTTAAGGCATGCCATACAGATATTTGTGAATGAAATTTCATGAAGCAGGAATACTTTTTACCTTCCTAACAGAAGGTGACAGAAAATTCTTCTTATACACATGGCATCAGAAATATTCAATAAATATGCAGTTTCCAAACTGTTTGGAAGATAAACTCTAGGTAACCCAGGGAAAATATAAAAATTGAAAACACACAATAAAGGGAAGACAATGGATAAAAGGAATGCTGGACATCTTTTTAGAAATATTAATGCACAATGAGCAAATGATTATTAATATCCAGGGCAGAATTCCCCTCGAGAAACCAGGAAATACTGCAAGAGATTTCTATTGTTTTAACATGGATGACTTAGAGGGCAAATACATTGATTTTTATCCTTTAATTACATTGTATTAATTTGAGTTCAAATGAATACAATTAAATATGGTCATAACTGTGGTAAAAGCTCTGAAAAACATAAGTTTCATTAATAATCCTGTGATTCAGTTACTTTTTTCTTTTTATTTTACTGTATTTCCTAACAGGCATATGTCACTTTAAAAAAGCATCATACATACAAAGTGCACATATCAGCAGATTTCCATAAATTAAACACACCTGTGTAACTAGCATCCAAGTAAGGAAATGGACCATTAATTGCATTTGAGAGACTTCTCTCCTCCAAACCAGGCTCTTCCCACCTTCCCTCCAAGGGCCCTAATCCTTTTGTTCTTACTTCTATCAGCATAGATTAGTTGTCTCGATTTATTACTTTATATAGTATATGTGTTCAGCTTCTTTCTCTAACATTATGTTTTATTCAATGGTTGCTGTAGTTTAATACTTATTTTCAATCTTGCATAGTGTTCCGCAAGTGCATAAACCACCATTTATTTGCCTATTCTATGTTTGATGACTATTTGGATAGTTGACAGTTTTTGGCTATTATGAGCAATGTGGTGATGAACATTCCATTTCGTGACTTTTGGTGGATGAATGCATTTCTGTGGGGACTGAGAACTAGGAGTAGAAGTGCTGGATTATGGTGTAGTCCCCTCTCTTTCACATGACACTGCTAGATGCTTTTCCAAAACGGTTGTGACAGTTCACTCTCTTACGAGCCGTAGATGAGAGATGCCTTCACTCCGCATCCTTGCTGATACTAGTATTTACATCTCGTTCATTTTAGTCATTCTGGAGGTATGCAGTCATATGGCATTGTGACTTTAATTTGCATTTTCATGCTGACTGATAAAGTCTAGTAGCTTTTCATTTGCTCATTGGTTTTTCAGGTATTTTCTTTTTGAGAAGAGTTTGTTCATCTCTTTTATTTAATTCTTTATTGGGTTGCTGATACAGTAGGCCCTCTGTATCTGTGGGTTCAAACAAGCATAGATCAAAAATATTTGGAAAAAGTAACAATGTAAAATAATACTGATATGGTTTGTCTATGTTACCACTCAAATTTTGTATTGAATTATAGCTCCCATAATTCCCTCAGGTGGTGGGAGGGACCCAGTGGGAGGTAATTGAATCACAGGGGCAAGTTTTCCTGTGCTGTTCTCATGATAGTGAATAAGTTTCAGAAGATCTGATGGTTTTATAAATGGTGGTACCCCTGCACACACTCTCTTTCCTGCCACCATGAAAGATGTACATTTGCTCCTCCTTCCCATTCTGCCATGACTGTGAGGCCTCTCCCCAGCCATGTGAAACTGTGAGTTCATTAAACCTCTTTTTCTTTATAAATTTCCCAGTCTCAGATATTTCTTCACAGCAGTATGAAAATGGACTAATACAAATACAAAAAATACAGTATGACAGTTGCATAGCATTTACATTATATTAGGTATTTTAAAAAATCGGGAGATGATATAATGTATATGAGAGGATAATCCAGAGATGACTTGTATCAGCAAGGGAGGGATTTATGACTAGACCTCTGATGACATCAGTTTCTTTTATAGCCTCAGGCAATTAGATGTTGTTGTTAAAGTACACAGGAGGGTTGTGTAGCTATGTGTAAATACTGCTCCATTTTATATCAGGGACTTGAGAATCTGCAAATTTGGTATCTACTGGAAGTCCTAGAAGCATCCCTTTCTGATACCAAGGGACAATCGTATTTATTTTTCAATTGAATTGTAGTTCTTTATATATTATAAAGTCTTTTGTCTTTATGTATTTTGAATCTCTTCTCCCACTTTCTGCCTGGCCTTTTCACTATCTGAATGGTGTCTTTTGACCAACAGAACTCCTTAACTTTAACATAGAACAATTTATCAGTTTTCTTTTATTGTTAATACCTACTTACTTACTGTTTAAAAAATCTTTTCCTACTCCAAGGTCACAAAAACCTTCCTCTATATTTTCCTCTAAAAGCTTTATTGCTTATCTTTCCCAGTTGGATCTGAAATCTATCAGAAATTGATTTTTCTGTATGGTGTTCAAATACATTTTGTTTCCCACTGGGACGGCCCATCGACCCAGCCTTTAGAGAACAATCCTTTCCTCACCACACCACAAAGGTGGCTTTACTTTAAAATAAGACACCTGTGTGTGGAGTCTGTTTCTAGACTCTGTTCTGTTCCAGTACTCACTTTGTCTATCCTGACGTTTCCAAATTAAAAATGACTTTCTCTTTGTTGTCCTTCATTCATTACATGTGTATTAGGTGGTGAAAAGAGAGAATTTTTTTTTTTTGGAATTGAGAAGAAACAAATTGAATTTCAGCTTAGTGCATGGTGCTTTGTATATTCCAAGAAAATGCAGATATTTTGGGTGTGAGGGATGTTGCTAATTTTAACTCCTAAGTATGTGGTGACAAGGTCAGAACTGGCAAAAAGGGAGAAGGTAGAGAGCTGTATCTGTCTTCCTGCATATTTATGCACAGATGCATGTGCATATATCTATTTCGGGAAGATGACTTGTATTAGCATGGGAGGGATTTATGACTAGACCTCCGATGACATCAGTTTCTTTTATAGCCTTAGGCAATTAGATGTTGTTGTTATTCATCTAACTAATGGAGAGCAATGACCAAAAGGACATATGTTATAGTTAAATTTTAGCAAATGTGTATCAACGTTGATTACAGCAGGAGGGTTTAAAAAAACACAGAACAGCTCGGGCCTATGCCTGTTACAAAGAACACAAACAAAAGTCTGTGGAATAAAAAGACTTGGGTTGATTTCTTAACCTTCTATAATTTGGGGCACTCTACGAGTCCATAAAAGGTTTTTACAGACTGCTAAAAATGTTCTCCAAAATGTTCATCTCAATGACATGGGTTAGAGTGTTGCTTATCCTCTACTTTGAATAAAAAACAATGCAGACCTTACCCAGGCAGAAGTTTAGAACTTTCTCCACAAGGTTAAAAATAGTACTCATGGGTCGGGCGCGGTGGCTCACACCTGTAAGTAATCCCAGCACTTTGGGAGACCGAGATGGGTGGATCATGAGGTCATGAGATCGAAACCATCCTGGTCGAAATGGTGAAACCCCATCTCTACTAAAGATACAAAAAATTAGCTGGGCATGGTGGCGTGTGCCTGTAATCCCAGCTACTCAGGAGGCTGAGGCAGGAGAATTGCCTGAACCCAGGAGGTGGAGGTTGCGGTGAGCCGAGATCATGCCATTGCACTCCAGCCTGGGTAACAAGAGCGAAACTCCGTCTCAAAAAAAAAAAAAATAGTACTCATGGTCAGGTGTGGTGGCTCACACCTGTAATTATAGCACTTTGGGAGGCTGAGGCAGGTGGATCACTTGAGCTCAGGAGTCTGAGATGGGTCTGGCCAACATGGTGAAACCCCATCTCTACTAAAAATACAAAAATTAGCCAGGGATGGTGGTGGGCACCTGTAATCCCAACTACTTGGGAGGCTGCGGCAGGAGAATTGATTGAACCTGGGAGGCAGAGGTTGCAGTGAGCTCAAATTGTGCCATTGCACTCCTGCCTGGATGACAGACTGAGACTCTGTCTCAAAAAACAAACAAAACATAGCACTCATGAAAGGGAGATAAAATCTGTTACATACACTTTACATGGCTTTAAAATGGCATTTCAACACATTGATATATGTAATTTTAAAAGCTTAAAACCATCGATTTCTTATTCTACAGTCTGTTGATCTGTTGTTTATATTTAATTTATATTTAATCAGAGGTAGTGTCTTTGATCCTTTGATAAAAACAGTGATCCTTTGGTAAAATAGGTTAAGCTGTTGGACTATGCCCATGAGTTTAATAGAAATCTGTGCCATGTCAGTGAGTTCTCTCTGCCTCTCAGTCTCTCTGCCTCTCTTTCTGTCTTTATCTTTGTCTTCATAGCTGTGTGTTTTGCATTTTTTCCCCTAAGAGAGTTGGAAAAATGGAAGAAGATAGAACTAAGGAGAATCTTAGTGTTCCCAGTTCAGACTCAGACACAGATGCAAAGGCAGCTGAATAAGGAGCACAGGAGTCTGGGAATGGGAAGGCTTGAAATCTTGTTTTTGAATGGGACAGAGTGCAGAATGGAGAGCTTGTTTTCCATAAGACAGTCCAGCCGCAGGGTGACAGCAGTGGCAGAGGAGCGCTTGCCACAATCAGCAGCTTCAGAGGAACTGATAAATGCGGGGAGGTATTAATTGGATAAGTCTCTCAGAGCATTTGACAGTCAGCACTGTCCGGCTTCCTAGGATAAGGAAGACCTGGTGGCAAAAAGGACTTTGGAAAAGTGCGCCTCCAGGGCTAATCAGCCGTGAGTGCATTTGTGGAACACGGTTTGTGAAATGGAAATGCCGACATGCTCCTTTTGTTAAGACATTTTATAGGCCTTTTTCTCTCTTTCCCTTTAACTTAGGAGTGGGGAAATCAAGAATCCCAGATGTTCACATGTCCAGGCCATCTTTGTAGGGGAAGCACACGGTTAGACCCGGGTGGCAGAGCCTGGCTGGTGGGGTAGCTGTCAGCTGTCTCTGTGGAAAGACCATTCACCCTGTCCACCAGGGTGTGGAGGACTTTCCAGCCTTCTTTCAACACAAAAGGAAGGAATTGAATACAACTCACATGTAAACACAGAGATAACAAGCCAGAGATGATCTGGAAAGTTTGAGGTCATCCAGTCATCTCACCAGAGTTTTCATTTTATATTTAGGGAATGTGTGAAAACGGCAGAGATTTCATATAACCATGGTATTAGCAGTGGCTTTGTGTGAGGTTAAATCCAGTTTGTACTTGGGGTACTAACTATTCCCCAACTTCCTTGTGTTCAGTATTAGCCCGGCACCTTCTCTATACACACACCCCAGTTATGAGCAATCCATGCTGGTGTCTGGCCCTTTGCTTTGTAAGAGTAGAGTGTGGAGGTGGTCTTGCCACAGCTCAGTCTTCCTCCCTGCAGCAGACAGGGAAGGCTGTTTCTCTAAAGCAGTCAGATAATAAGATCAGAAAAGCACTATGTTGAAAAAGAAGGCTTTGATGGAGGGGAGGGTGGGGGCTGAAAGAGCACTTCCTGCCTGGGGTGCCCCGGCAAGCCCAGGGACTGTGGACAAAGGGATTGTTTGCTCGCCCTTTACAAGGCAGGATGGCTGCTGGAGCCAAATTGCCCGCCACAGTTTGCAGATGGCTGCCAAAGTCCTGTCCCCTTCTTAATAGGGATGTTTGTCTTTGGGAAACACTTGAAGTTCTACTTCTGGGGTTTCTAGGGCATGAGAATTTTCAGTCCTGGAAGAAGAATTTTTAAAAAGTCCTTTTCTTTGCTAGCAAATACAGAGGCTGACTGCCCCCAGCCTAGGGCTAGCTTTGTTTTTAGCTCGGAGGTTGTCTTTAATCCAAGCCAATGGAACAAAAGCTGATTATCTCACCTTTAAATAGGGGGATTTCAGCAGAAACAGTGAAGCGTTCTGGGGAGGAGAAGTGGGAGGCAGCCAGGATGTCCCTCCACAGTCCCCGGGCACCCTGCCACCAAAGAAGCGCATGAGAAAGAACACACGCGCACACAGAGGCCACCACGGCAGACACTGGAGACATTCTTCACAGCTGTTTGTATTTATAGAACAAGGAGACTAATTAAACAGCTACATTAATTCATTTGTGAATAGCAACTCTAGTTTCTCAACTAACAGTTTATCTATTTATGCATGCAGAATATTATCCAGATAGTTAGGTTTGCTGACTAGTTAGCAAAATTAATCCTCTGTCTTCACAATCTGGCGCAAAATAGAAAGGTCTATTTATCTGTTTATGTATGCAGAACGTCATCCAGATAGTTAGGTTTGCTGACTAGTTAGCAAAATTCCTCCTCTGTCTCCACAATAGTTAGGAAAATTACTCCTCTGTCTTCACAATCTGGTGCCAAATGCTGCAGCTGTTTTTCAGGAAGGCGGCATCCTTGACTGTTTCTGAATCTTTGCAAATTGGAAGCAATGCCTTCTTCAAAAGAGGAGGCCCACCCTTTCAGTGAAGCAGGGACCCAGCAGGTCGAACCCTGTGTCTGCTTTGGTTGTGATACAAGTTAACACATTCTTTAACTTCAGCCTTGGAACTCATTTTATTATTAAAAACGTTAAAAGAAAACTTTCTTCTGTGATATCGGGAAAGTAGGTTTTTGTGCTTCAGGTTCTCCAGCTGTAAAACGGGACAAGCCCCTCCTACTTAGAAAGATTAGTATCTATCAAAACGTATTATGATCTGTGAATTGTAAAAAATTTCTTATTAAAAATATATTTAATATATGAGCACATATTTGGTTTCTAAGTTATGATTGAAAATATGCAAATTTATCCTGTGTGCATTTTGATGATAAAATTGATCATCATTTATTGAGAACCATATGTTCATCGCAGTACTAGCTACTTTAAATACGTCCTTTTCTTTCATCTATGGAACCCCTTTATGTAGGTATATAATCCTCATTTTATAGGTAAGAACATTGAAATCCTAAAGGCTGACAAACCTATCCACATGCATGTAATAAGTGGTGGTCTGGAGATTCAAATCCAGATTCCAAAGCCTGCCCACTTAATCATGGCCCTGTACTCACAGTGAAAATTACCCTGTACCTCAATGATACCCAGTGTTTGACTTGCCTCTGTGAGACATAGATAGAACTCACTAATGGCAGGCACAGATTTTAAAATCCATACACTTTATTTCCTGTTGACATTATAACAAAAAGCAACATGCACCTGTAGCTTGGCCCAAAAGCATAATTCCTGCACAATGATTAAATGAAACCACAAGCCACGTGTCTCGCCCCACCCACAGAAGGATGAGATTTTCTGTTTGAATGATGGTACTAGACCTGTTCTTCAGGAATCTCTGACTTGGATAATAAAGTCGCTTCTTCTGAAATACCATGTTTTGTGCCAAGAGATGATAGATCCTTCTTAAAGAGGGAAGTGCTGACTTTGAAGCATGGATATTTGGTAAAATGTTTTAAAAACTGACGAGAAAGAGCAATCAAGACTAGCTCAGCAAGTTGAGTGAAAGCTCATGCTGTGATCATACACAGAAATATCACAATGAGCTCAGCTCTTCTGACAACATGGCACAGTAAATAGAGGTTCTTGTTGGGATTAAACACTTTTTGGCACTTTGCGTTTTCTTGATTTACTGTGTACCATTAAACTTTTTAAGATGCTTTGTTTATTTTAGGGACAAGACATTACATTGAAATTACATCCTGAATGAGATTTACTCAGTTCACATCTCATTGAGGGAATATCTCATTATCTACGTTCCTATTTCTAATGAATGAACCAGACCTTAATGGCAGGTTAGAAAACATTAGGTTGGTTCTGTTGTCCAGAAATATCCTTGTGTCAAAGTTATTTTTTGATCTTATATATTTCTCATTGCTGGACATTTTTTTGGAAAAGGGCCTGAAAAATATTAATGTGTTTTTATGTACATTTCCCAAAGTAATAAAATTGATAAAGAGTCCCTGTTCAGCCCCAAGCCATAATTTAATATTTCACTGTTGATTACTGACACTACATTTTCAGTGAAACTTGTACTTGTGTCACACTGGGTATAAATGGTGTTTCAGGCTCTGCCAGAAAATCTTGCAAACCCTGACTTGCACCGAATCTCAGATCAGGCTGTCTGTAACTCCCCGCCTCCTTGTCTCCTTGCTGGTTGGCTACATATTTTCAAGGAGAAGTCAAATCTGTATGGAAATAGAAAACCTTTACTTGCCATTAATTTGAAAGAAAATTATATCACTCTACTTTGTTCCTTCATCTGCAGATAAGCATTTTGCAGCATTTTTTAAAGTGCAAAGGGTATCTTCTCAGTGGAAGGTCTTGCGCAGTTCTTCCAGGCTTTCCACATGGGAGCAGAGGGTTTTATTACTGGTTTTAAATTGTCATCCTCTTTTGCTCCTCTCTGCTTGAGGTTAGGGCTCACTATTTTCTAAGCGTATCGTGTACTGCTAGATAAAACTGAAAGGCAGTATTTTTTAAAGTGATAAATAGAATTTTCAATCTAAATGAATTAAATGATTTGGGGTTAAAAATAACTAAACATTATAACTTAAGACTGATATTTTCATGTTAGTAGAGTGTCAGAGAACCTATACGTTTGTTTATTACATATGTTCCTCAGAGAAAGAGACACAACTAAATTCCTTAAGTTGTAGAATTTGAAGTCAGGTAATATAATACCTTCTGCTTTTATTTTTTTGCTTCTAATTGCTTTGGCTATTCAGGCTCTGTTTTGTTGGTTCCATATGTATTTTGTGATCATTTTTTTCTAATTCTGCAAAGAATGATGTTGGTAATTTGATACATGTTGCATCGAATCTGTAGATTATTTTTGGTAGTATGGCCATTTTAATGATGTTGATTCTTTCAATCCATGAGCATGAGATATTCTTCCATTTGTTTGTGTTATTTATTATGTCTTTCACCAGTGTTTTGCAGTTCTCTTTGTAGATATTTTTTGCCTTCTTGGTTAAATGTATTCCTAGGTATTTTATTTTATTTTTGTAGCGATTATAAATAGGATTGAGTTATTGATTTCGTTCTCAGCTTGAACATTATTGTTGTATAGAAATGCTACTGATTTTTACACATTGATTTTGAATCCTGACACTTTACTAAAGTCTTTATTCAAATAGAGGAGTCTTCTGGAGGAGTGTGTAGGTTTCCTGAAGTATAAGATCAGGTCATCAGTGAACAGAGACAAAAACAGCACGGCATGGTATAAAAATAGACACATAGGCCAATGCAACAGAATGGAGAGCCCAGAAATAAAGCCACATACCTACAAACAACCAATTTTTGATAAAGTCAACAAAAACATACACTAGGGAAAGCATACTCTATTCAATAAATGATGCTGGGAAAATTGGAAAGCCAGATGCAGAAGAATGAAATTGGACCCCTTTCTTTCACCATAAACAAAAATTAACGCTAGATGGGTTGAAGACTTAAATGTAAGCTCCAAAACTATAAGAATACTAGAAGTAAACCTAGAAGAAACTTTTTCAGGCATTAGTCTAGGCAAAAAAATTTGTCTAAGTCCTCAAAAAAAAAAAAAAGATAACAAAACCAGAAATAAACAAGTGGAACTTAAGTATACTAAAAAGCTTCTGCTCAGCCAAAGAAATAATTGAAAAAGTAAACAGACAACCTACAGAATGGGAGAAAATATTTGCAAACAATGCATCTGACTAAAGGCTAGTATCCGTAATCTACAGGGAACTCAAACAACTCAACAACCCCCCTGCAATCCCTGCCAACAAATAACCCCATTAAAAAGTGGACAGATGGGCCGAGCGCAGTGGCTCAAGCCTGTAATCCCAGCACTTTGGGAGGCCGAGGCGGGTGGATCACGAGGTCAAGAGATCGAGAGCATCCTGGTCAACATGGTGAAACCCCGTCTCTACTAAAAATACAAAAATTAGCTAGGCATGGTGGCACGTGCCTGTAATCCCAGCTACTCAGGAGGCTGCGGCAGGAGAATTGCCTGAACCCAGGAGGCGGAGGTTGCAGTGAGCCAAGATGGCGCCATTGCCCTGCTGCCTGGGTAAAAAGAGAAAAACTCCGTCTCAAAAAAAAAAAGTGGACAGATGACAGGAGCAAAAATATTTTTAAGAAACATACAAGCAACCAACAAACAGATGAAAAATATTCAACATCACCGATCATCAGAGAAATGTGAATTAAAACCACAGTGAGGTACCATCTCATACCAGTCAGAATAGCTATTACTACAAAGCCAACAAGGAGCAGATATTGGTAAGGGTGCAGTGAAAAGGGATCACTTATACACTGCTGGTAGGAACGTAAATTGGTACAACCTCTGTGGAAAACAGTATGTAGATTTTTCAAAGACCTAAAAATAGAGCTGCCCTTGGACCCAGCAATCTCTTTACTGGATATTTAACCAAAGGAAAATAAATAATTATATAAAAATACCTGCACTCATATATTTATTGCAGCACTATTCATAATAGTAAAGTTGTTCAGTCAACCTAAGTGTCCATCAATGGATGACTGGATAAAACAATCCAATTATCCATTTATGTAGTGTATATGTACCACGGAATACCACTTAGCCATAAAAAAGAATGAAATCATGTCTTTTGCAGAAATTGGATGGAACTGGAGGCCGTTATCCTTAGTAAAATGACTCAGAAAGAGGAAATAAAAAGCCACATGTTCTTACTTTTATGTGGGAGCTAAATGATGGGTACACACAGACATACAGAGTGGAATAATAGACATTGGAGATCCCGAAAGCTGGGAGTGATGGGTGCAGGACGAAATACTACCTATTGGGTACAGTATACACTATCTGGGTGACGGGCACACTGAAAGCCCATATCACCCCTATGAAATATGTCCAAATAACACAACTGTACTTGTGCCCCTAAATCCATAAAATAAAATAAATTAAAATCTTGTTAGGTCTATTCTGTTCCACATTTAGCACATGTCAATACTTTTATACCTGAAACTGCTCACTCCAAAAGTCATTCATTACAACATGGCAATTTTAAAAATTCAGTTTTTAGTTGCATATATCCAATTTTCACAGAGGGCTATATTCTGCAATAGATCACACAAGGGTGAATGTTGGTTTTTTGTTTCCCAATTCCTGAAAGTCCATTAGAGGTGAGAAGCAATTAAATCAGGGAGAAAATGTGCCGAGTGTAGGCTGAACTTAACAGTCATTATCTTGAATGTTTCACAACGTAAACTTGGGTTATAGTTTTGTATTCAGTCATTTATTCATCCAACGTCTACTTATGGATACCAAGTACAGGTCTTAGTGCTGTACCCAGAGTTAGTCAAAATGTGCAGTTAGGAGCACAGTCTCTAGATGGCCAAGTACACCCAAGACTTCTCACCCCGACTGCAAGGAGTTAGGGTCCAACTGCATGAGTTAGATGGAAGAGCACACAGAAAGCCATCCTCACTCCTGACACCAACTGCAAGCCTGGGGTTCTCTGCAAACACTCACGATTTTGATAAACATTAGAATGACTCACAGAACTCATGGGAACCTATTATATCCATGGTTGTATTTGTTACAGGAAACAGGTACATTAAAATCAGCCAAGGATAGAGACTTATAGGACAGAGTCTGGGAAGATTCCAGTAGCTAAGAAAGTCTCTGCTGTTTTCAAGGCTTGTGACCCTCCCGGATCGATGTGTGATGATATGCATGGAGTATCGCCTACCGGGAAGGGCACCCAATCTTTGGTCTCCAGAGTCTTTAACGGGCTTCATTATGTAGGCATGATTGATTGATTAATTTTCCACATTGTTGAACTCTGGGAGGTGAAGCAGATATCATGTGCCTGAGAGGCCCACTGTGAGTCACCTTGTTAGCTTGAACTATTAGATGTGATCCACGGGGCCTATCGTGAATACTAAAGACACTGCTCTTACTTGAGAAATTAGAAGGGTTCAGAGATTACTCTCTAGGTGCTGGGGTTTAGGGTCAGACCTCTGTTTGGGCCAAATCCCTTTACTATACAGGTGGGGAAACAGCTGTAAGCAAATTGAGTTTCTGGCCTACATTTGGTTCATATTCTAGGGTGGAGATGCACAGTGACTGAAATAGGTGAAAATGGATTGAACATCTGGTTACCTTAGTGAGTAGAGGAAAAATAACTCAAGGAGAGAAAATAGAGAGTATTGAGGTGGTGAGTGGTGACATTTTAGATCTGGTGACCAAGACAGGTTTCAGGGAGAAGAAAGGATTTTGGCAAACATCTAAAGTAGGTGAGGAAGAGAGGCAGGTGGACATCAGGCTTCAGGGAAGAACTTCCCAGGAGACAGAAATGCGCCTGTGGTGTTCCAGGAGCAGCATGGCACAAGGACAATGGAGAAAGAAAATGAGGCTGGGGAAGCAGCACTGTGCATGTGGAAAGCAGACATCGTGGGGCCCCACGTGTCACTGTCATTTGGATTTTGGTCTCAGAGATATGAGAAGCCATGAGAAGACTTCCTCCAAATGACAATGGATCATAAGCCCCTAGGAACTCTGCTGGAATCAGACCGAGAGGGAGCCTGGATAAACACAGGGCCCTTGGGGCACTGCAGTGTGCAGCAAGGGATGCTGGGGTCTTGGACTAAAGAGGAAGACATGAGGGCATGAGAATCGGCTAGATTCCAAATGCATTTTGAAAGTAAAACTGGCAGGATGTTTCGATGGATAAGATATAGGACAAAAGGGAAAGAGAAGAGTCAGATGTAATATTTTCAGCCTGAGAGCCTGAAAGAAAAGAACGGCTTTTTGTAGGAATGCTGAGGACTCTTGGGGAAGTAGCTTTGGAGGGGACAGTGGAGTTTCATTTGGGAGTGTTGAGTTTGATGGAGATGGAGGACAAAGGATGGAGGCATCTGGATTTCAGAAGGCTGGAAGGAGATTCAGACTGAAGATATCGGCTGAGGAGGCACACTGGGTCAATGGTATTTAAAGCCATAGATTGGAAAAGATCACCTGGGAAAAGAGGGTAGACAGAAGACAGTCCAGGAACAGAGTCCAGGGGATCTCTCATTTTGAGTTCAAAAAATGAGGATGAATTAGAAAATATGTTCAAGAAAGAGTAATTGCAATGAGAGGAGAAGATGCAAGAGTTTGGGGTGTCCTAAAATCCAAGTGAGGAAAATATTTTTAAAAACATGATGTCCTCGATAAGGGAGTTTGTATGGTATGGTGTGTTTGTTCATTCTGACACTGCTAATAAAGACATACCCAAGACTGGGTAATTTATAAAGGAAAGAGGTTTAATTGACTCACAGTTCTGCAGGGCTGGGGAGGCCTCAGGAAACTTACAATCATGGCAGGAAGGGAAGCAAACATGTCTTTCTTCACATGGTGGCAGCAAGGAGAAGATCAGAGTGAAAAGGGGAAAAGCCCCTTATAAAACTATCGGATCTCATGAAGACTCACTCACTATCATGAGAACAGCATGGGGAAACTGCCCCCATGATTCAATTACCTTCTATTGGTTTTTTCCAATGACGTGTAAGGATTATGGGAACTATAATTCAGGATGAGATGTGGGTGGGGACACTAAGCCAAACCATATAATTCTACCCCTGACCCCTTCCAAATGTCATGTCCTCACATTTCAAAACACAATCACGTTCTTCCAGCAGTCCCACAAAGTCTTAACTCATTCCAGCATTAACTCAAAAGTCCAAGTCCAAAGTCTCATCTGAGACAAGGCAAGTTCCTTCCTCCTAGAAGCCTGTAAAATCAGAAACAAGTTAGTTACTTCCTAGATACCACAGGGATACAAGCATTGCTTAAATATTCCCATTCCAAATGAGAGAAATTGGCCAAAACAATGGGCCCAGAGGCCCACACAAGTCCAGAATCCAATGGGCCAGTCATTCAACTTTAAAGTTCTAAAATGATCTCTTTTGAGTCCATGTCTTATATCCAGGTCACAGTGATATAAGTTGTGGGCTCCCAAGGCCATGGGCAGCTTTACCCCTATGGCTTTGTAGGGTACAGCTTCTCTCCTGGCTGCTTTTACAGGCTGGCACTGAGGGTCTGTGACTTTTCCAGGTGCATGGTGTAAGCTGTCGGTGGATCTACCATTCTGGAATCTGGAGTCACCTTTAATCCAGTTCCCAACAAGTTCCTCATCTCCATCTGAGACCACCTCAGCCTAAACTTTATTGTCCATATCACTATCTACATTTTGGTCAAAGCCATTCAACAAGTCTCTAGGAAGTTCCAAACTTTCACACATTTTCCCGTCTTCTTCTGAACCCTTCAAACTGTTCCAACCTCTGCCTGTTACTCAGATCCAAAGTTGCTTCCACATTTTCGGGTATTTTTACAGCAATGCCCCACTCTACTGGTACCAGTTTACTGTATTAGTATGTTCTCACACTGCTAATAAATAAATACCCAAGACTGGGTAATTTATAAAGGAAAGAGGTTTAATTGACTCACAGTTCTGTAGGGCTGCGGAGGCCTCAGGAAACAAAATCATAGCAGAAGGGGAAGCAAACATATCTTTCTTCACATGGGGGTAGCAAGTAGAGATGCGGAGTGAAAGGGGAAAAGCACCTTGTAAAACCATCAGATCTCATGAGAACTCACTCACTATCATGAGAACAGCATGAGGGTAACTTCCCCTATAATCAAATTACATCCCACTGATTCTCTCCCATGACGTGTGGGGATTAGGAACTTGAATTGATTACAACTTGAGATGAGGTTTGGGTGGAGACACAGCCAAACCATATCATGTGGCAAGGGCCAAAGTCTGCTTGGAGAGGAGATTTTAGAGAAGGTAAATTGAAGACAGGAAGTGGGCGGCTGTTTAAGTGGTCTGACCATAAACAGAAGAGAAAATAGTGCAATAGTTGGATATGTGGGCATCAAGAGAATTTTTCTGAGACAGAAAAAATAACAGCTTATTGGATACTTTAGGGAAAAATCCAGCAGAAAGGATTGATGGCCTTGCTTAGGCAAGAGGGGATGAGAGCTGGTACTTGGGTGGGAGGGTTGCCCTTTCCTAGTGGTGACGTGTTGGTGGATCTACAAGAACAGGAGAGGCGACAGAGTCTGCAGCACAGAAGGTATAACTGCAGGAAATACATATGGGGTTCATTGTGTGCCAGGCTATTTATATGCTTTACATGTATTACTCCTTTTTCATCCTCAACAACTACTCAACAAGGTAGACAATATCATTGTCTATCCCTCTTTCACAAATGACAAATTAAGCACAGGATGACCTGCTAATGGACTAAGACTCCTCATCTAGCAGAAGCAGGATTTACACAGGCAGTTTAGCTGAAGTCTGAGCCCTAAGCCACAATAGCGTGGTGTCTGTGAAGAAGGCTGGGGTGCTGTGAGAGTGACAGTGGGGACACTTGGAGGGCCTCCTTTAGTGACTTCTGTTTTTCATGAAAATAAGAATTAAGGTTATTGAAAAAGAGATAAAGGAAGAGGAGGTGAGGTAAATGAGGTTTGAGGAGAGAGAAGAAATTATGAGATATTAATCTGGAAGAGTGGGAGATGGAATGGATAAGATCATATACTGTTATCATCAGTCATTACTAAGGGCTCATGAAGTTACTGATGTATTTGTTTTTCACACCATGTTCAATTGCAGATATGCAGGTGCAGTGTAGGTGTACAGTTAGGCTTGGCCATGGTTTTGATTTAGTCTAGAAAGAAAGGAAATTGAAGAATGGATTCAAGGGAATGATTATAACAATTGCCTGTGAAATTATAGCTGTGTAAGAAAACATGTAAGGACACTAGGGGAGTGAAATACAGAGCAAAGATAGGACTAAAAGTCCTTGCTAGTAAAAACTAACATACCAGCGGTGTGCCCCCCAGTGTAGAGACTGATTTGGAAAACTTGGAGGTGGGGAATGGAGGGTAGAATCCTTGAAATTTAGACTGCAGAAGGGTTGCTCTTACGGTCATGAAACTATCTGGTGTTTTGCAATTGGAGGGAATTTGCTGAAGTGTAGGAAAGATCATTGGAGAAGGTGTCAAAAACAGAGACTGGGCTATGGGAGGGATTGTCTAGGTGGATACCAATGTCACCAGAAATCATAGTGGGAACAGTGCTAGAGAGAGTGAATGAGCCAGGAGCTAACTCTTCAAGGAAGGAGGAGTGCCCCTGGATGTGACAGATGATGGCCCCAAAGACAAGTGATGGGCAGTGTTGTCTGATGGCTCAAGATCCAAAGGCTGAAACATGCAGCTCACATGGCACCTTTTGGTCTATTTGTTATAGCTCTGCTGTAGCATATATCTGCTAAAGGGCAGCTTGGCTGGGAAAGAAACAACTATTTACCTGGGGTTTTTCAGGACTCTACTAAATACAATAGGACACTGCTTTACAAATTCATCAGAAATGGAGCCATATGTGGTTGATCTTCCTAATTCTACCACTGCTTTTACTACCAGACCCAGATAGAGCTCTTCTTTTTCAAAATTCTTTCATGACATTTTTTTAGAATACTTTCTAGGAATTCATATTCCAAACTTGGGTTGCTGGATCCTTGAGGAATTATGAAAAGTTACCAGAAGAATTTAAGTCACTATCAATTTTCAAAAAACCTTGGTGGAAATTACACATTTACCCCAAATAACATACAGTTACCCCAAATAACAAGCTAATTAAAAGTTTCTTTTGCCTTAACTCTTAGGATTATACCAATTCAAAGGGGATTTCTTATGTCTGAGTAAATGAATCCCAGATGAAAACATAACTACTTGGGAAATTTGAGGCATGTTACATTATCTTGCTACTTCAGCCACCGGCCATCAGTGCACAGATAGTCTTCAAAGGAAACTATGATTACAGACAGATAGCAAACTATAAAAAATTAGCAAAAGTTAATTCTCTAATATTAATCATAGGAATAAATTAAATTATTTGAGAATTTGAACTCATTTAATCAAGGTGTCAGAGGCATTTGAACCAGAATGACTCCATCTTGAATCAGAGCTGGGTGAAATAAGACTGAGACCTACTGGGCTGGCTTCCCAGGAGGTTACGCATTCTTAGTCACAGGTTGAGGCTGGCACAAGACACAGTTCACAAAGACCTTGCTAATAGAACAGGATGGAGTTCAGAAGCCAGCCAAAACCTGTCAAAACCAAGATGACAATGAAAGTGACCTCTGGTTATTCTCATTTCTCATTATATGCTAATTGTAATGTATTAGCATGCTAAAAGGCACTCCTACCAGTGCTATGACAGTTTACAAACATCATGGCAACATCAGGAAGTTACCTATATGAACTAAAAGAAAGAGGAACCCTCAGTTTCGGGAATTGCCTACACCTTTCCCAGAAAAGTCATGAATAATCCACCCCTTGTTTGGCATATGGTTATATGCCAAAATACTATATGCCTATTAAGAAATAACTACAAGTACATTCAGTCAAGCTGCTCTGCCTACGGAGCCATTCTTTTATTCCTGTACTTTCTTAATAAAATTGCTTCTACTTTGTGGAATTGCCCTGAAGTCTTTCTTGGGTAAGGTCCAAGAACCCTCTCTTGGGGTCTGGATGGGGACCCTTTTCTGGTAACAAAGGGATAGCAAATAGGTTTCCTTTTGCATGATAGCTTACTGAGAGGCTCTGTCAACATCTGTGTTGAGAAAGCTTCTCCGTTCAAGCCTCATCTCAACAGGATAGTGCTGCAATGGATTAGCAATATCTGTCAAGACCATACCGAACCTAATCTAAGGCTTCATTCTATTCATTTTATTAACTTAAGGGACCTGGTGTTCTTTTTTTTTTTTTTTGAGACGGAGTTTCGCTCTTGTTACCCAGGCTGGAGTGCAGTGGCACGATCTCGGCTCACCGCAACCTCCGCCTCCTGGGTTCAGGCAATTCTCCTGCCTCAGCCTCCTGAGTAGCTGGGATTACAGGCACGCGCCACCATGCCCAGCTAATTTTTTGTATTTTTAGTAGAGACAGGGTTTCACC
>CM052651.1:150071556-150099125 GCA_028533165.1 Leontopithecus rosalia
GGACCTGGTCTTCTAAACAGGAAGTTGATGAGAAAGCTTGTCCAGAGACATTAAGAAAATGGCCAAAGTCACACCATAAGTTAGTGGAAGGGGAAGGATGTCAGCGCCGTTCAGGACTTCATGAGGATCATAGAATCACATTCTCAAAGCCATGTCCTAGGGGAGTCAGCGAGCAGAAAAAGCTAGTGTAGAAATAACATGACGAGAGAATCATAAAATCCGGGACTTCATCCCATGTTCTGCCACTATCTGAGATGTGTGACTACTCAGGGTTAATCTCATAAAACTTAAGTTTTCAGAAGGTAAAATGAGACATTTGTCCTAGTTCACAACTGTGATAATTCCAGCTCTAAAAAGTCAAAATGCATGTCCAAAAACCAACCGAAGAAAAACAAGCGTGTAAACTAGGAAACGTGAAGAGCTCTGAGACAATCTCATCCAGTTTCGTCTCTCATTCTTCATTGTTTGCGTCATATGGCAAAGATAAGTTTTTTTCTTATGCTTTTATTGTGTCTAGACTGATTTGATTGCTTCTTCATTATTCTCACCTTCCTGTTCGTCAGAGTTAAAAATGATAATTTTTAAGAGCAAAGGGAACTTTGCTCGTAAATGGCAAGTTAAGAGCAAACGGAACTTCTCTGAGACTACGCTGTTTAAGAAACTTTTATATCTCATTTAATTCTCTCAGCAAAATAGATACCATAAATACTACTATGACCATTGTACAGTTGAAGTTACAGAGGCTCAGTGATGTCAAATGACTTTCTGATATAATGCTGGAAAATGAGAGGCATAGAATAACTTCAAACTCTGATCTCTGATTGCCAAGTGAATGCTCTTTTACCACATTGTGCTGTTCTTTCCACCAAAACATAATGAGCTGTTAGCGTGAAAGACCTGAGTTCCAGACTTGGCATGCTTAATTTAGGAAGCTGTTTTATTTCCTTCTTAAACTCCAGCTAGGCCTTGTGTTAGAAAGCTAAGTGTTTTCCCATGACTACATTGTATTTTGCATAATAAAATCCAAGAATTTGGAACACCGATCACTGAGACGCATACACCTCCTCTTCATAGGAAAATGCCTATTGCTCTAATTATCACATTTGAGACTTTTCCAAGAGGTAGGCTGTGAGCTTTTGCAAGTCATTGTAGGAAAGACATTTTTGAGCAAAGACTCCTGAGGAGAGCAGTCATTAGCTCCTGCGCCATGCAAGCATCTTTTGAAGCTCTCCAGCAGGAAACTTGATAGTGACTCAGTGAGCAAATGCAAATGGTATTTGCTGCAAAAGTACAGAATTCCTCTAAGGGAATCTTGGGCTAGCACAAAACAACTTTGAATGTAAGCAGTGTATATTGTGTTTATCACCCACACTTTGGTTTGCTACAGCAGGAGAGAGCTTTTTCCTCCCTATTAAGAAAATCATTGAGGCTAATTTCATTCCTGCATATAAACTATGTGGCTGTTTAGTTTTCTTGCTGAGTTCTTGGACACAGGTAGTGGTAGGAGCTTGTGGGGCAGTAAACAAGTCATTCTCTGATACTTCTTGGTGGCGTATGAATCAGTAAAAGGCTCCTACGATAGGGTGGCAGAGCCAAGAAGGAAAATAGTCGCAAGCTCCACCCTGATGTTACAGCTTCAGGGAGAACTAATTTTGGTTCTTATTTCTGGATGTCATTTAGATGAGTTGGCTTCTTGTTTAATAGGTTTAACACACATGCTTGAATATACATGCATTTTTTTTCTTTTTCTTTTTTATTTTTTGGAAAGGAAGGTCATCGTAACCTCTTAAGCTACCTAGACCTGTTAGAAATGTAAGTTATGTACAATTTTGTCTTTTAACGAACAGTAGAATTTCTTCAAATGGAAGAAACACTGTTCTTTATGCCCTTGGCATAAAGAACATCTTCTAAGGAGATGTGGTGCTCATATACCCAGACAAACATCTAAAGCACACCTTCTAGATTAGCAACTGAGGAAAATCCTCTTGTTAGGATGTCCAGGAAGCTTCCTGCAAAGGAAATCTCTTTCATTCCTATCTGTAAAGCCCATGCCATCCTCCATACTCTCTTCTAGCTGAAAAGACATCTCTCTAGGAGACTTCATAATAAGCACTGACTACTCAGTTCAGAATCCCGAGGAAGAATGACTGTTGCCTGTGTATTAATCCTTTTCTTTTCCCTTGGACATTGCACGTGAAGCATTTTAGTACAGCACCTGGCACGAAGTAGACAATGTTCACCGCTCTTTTATCCATTTGGCAAATACATGTCGACCCCATTGTGTTCTGCAGTGTATACTATGCATTGGGGAAACAGAGCAAAGTCATGTGGTCATCTTTGAGGAGCTCACATCCTCATTTCTTCCTCAGCATTTAGCACAACATCCAGCATCTCACACCTGGAAGATGCTTCAATAATACGGAGTAAAAAAATGAGTTAATTGCCATCTCCCACTTCACTGAGCTCTGTCTGTGGAGTCTGCAGACTGTTGCTTCATCTCTTGAAATCCTCCCAACTGCTTGAGTAACGTGACCATAGCTGAAATGGCTCATTCTAGACTTGAACGCCACATTCCTTCACCAGCATAGGCCACAGTCATGCAATCGTGTATGAGGAACAACCTGGGAAGCAAGGGTCCCTCCACCTGGTGTTGGGGCTTCTCAGGGCTTCCTACTTGTGGCTGCTTCTGTTTCTTCCCTTTTCTGTTCTTTCAATATGAAACTTGCTTGACTGCTGCTGTGGAAAGCCATCCTGCGAAATCCTGGGCTGATGTTCTCAGCATGCAGTGTGCTCTGCTTTCTCAGATGGAGTCCTGGTGGCTGCCCTTGCCCGAGTCCCTCTCTGCTCCTCTTGAGCCTGCGAACACCTGTACCTCCTCTGCACATGCCGGCGTCTCCCTGGCCCCAGAGCCCTGCTCAGCTTCCCGTGGGCTCTCTGAAGGACGATGCTGCCACTGCAGTGGGCTCCAGCACCCGGCTGCCCTTGCTTTTGTTTCTCAGTTGTCTCTAAAGTCAGCAGAATTGGATTTTGGGCTCAACAGAAAATTCTAACTTTGCCTTCTGTTTGGAGTGAGGTGAAATGACCAGTGCAGAATATGGGGGTGTGGAGCCCTTTGTTTCTGGACAACGGGAGGCCTTTGTTTCTCATGAGTTCACTTCTCTGGTATCAGCCTTTTGCTGTGCCGCCGAGCAGCGAGCTGTCCTGGAGTAGTTCTGCTCCAATGACGCTTGAGCAGGAACTGTCGGGAATTCTGGCCAGCATGATATCTATGCAGCAGGCTGACTGGGAAAAATCCCTCAGACTTAGGACTTGAAGGGCACAAATACCCTTCCAGCGTTAGCCACTGCATGTGTGGTCCCCAGGCCTACAGCACTGGTGGCACCTTGGCGCTTATTAGAGATGCAGAATCTGGGGCCCCGCAGTGGCTCACAACTGTAATCCCAGCGCTGTGGGAGGCTGAGGCAGGTGGATCATGAGGTCAGGAGTTCGAGGCCAGACTGACCAACATAGTGAGACCCTGTCTCTACTAAAAAAAAAATTAGCTGAGTGTGATGGTGCACGCCTGTAATCCCAGCTACTCAGTAGGCTGAGGCAGGAAAATTGCTTTGCTTGAACCCGGGAGGTGGAGGTTGCAGTGAGCCAAGATCATGCCACTGTACTCCAGCCTGGGTGACAGCAAGACTCTGTCTCAAACAAAAATAAAGAGAGAAAGAAAAGAAAAAGAAAAAGAAATGCAGAATCTGAGGCCTTCTCCAAAATAGACTGAGTGAGAAGCATTACCCAGCGTCTATGTGTGCTGCCTTTAACAAACACTGCATTCGCTTTCACTAGTTCCTTTGTAGGAAATCAGCTACCTTTGAAGCTGTCAGAATCTTTTCTAAAATATATGTTTACTTTGTGTGTGTGTCACAAACCATCACTGTCATTGTAGACATGTTTTAAAAAACTACGAGGTTTGCTACAAAATTCAGCAAATGCCATGAAGGAAAGGCCCACATCTCCATATAGTAAATACCAAGTGCAATTCCCATTTAAAAATTGGTGTTGCTCATAACTTGCCTAAGGAAATTCACTTTGAATAGACTCAAACTATATAAAGTACATTAATACTCTGCCTTTATAACAAAGCAAGGTGGACAGAGATGGCTGGTGCTTCTCCAGCACTGCACGCGTCTTCAGTGGGACTCAGGGAACAGCCAGGCTCCTCAGAGCATCTCCCAATGGTAACAGAATGGCAGCTCTAAGAAGAGCAGCAAACATTTTCAAAGTTGCAGCTGATGGCACCTGAGTGAGGCCGCTGTGCGCCTATGTACTTTACAAGGGTTTGCGCACAAACAAACTGGTTCCTGTTGTTTGATTCTGCAGGAAAGCACCAGTGTTGACTTTGCAGAGCTAGACACTGGGATGCAGCCCGCCTGGGTCCTGATGGATGTGTGAGCATCAGTAGGCCAGTGACTTGCGTCATCCAGGCTCAGGGTCCAGAGGCTGTTGCTGCCTTGCTGGTGAGACTCAGGGACACCATGAAGCCCTGGCTGTAGCTTGACCTGTTTCCCTCCAGAAGTCAAAGAGGCTACCCGTTGGTCCCTCAGGCAGCACTACCATCTGGATGCCAGGCGCATTAACCTCAGACCCCCACCGACCAGGCAGCACCGACCTTGTCACCAGGGGCAGGACGTGTCCTTTGCTTACCTAATATTCCTTGTGGCTCTGCAAACAAGCCATTCTTCATAGTTGGTCTTAAGCCTTAGAATAATGTTATCCTGATTTATACCCAAGTCCCCACATTTTTCCTTGAGGAGACGGAATACTTTGATGCTGTGTGAAGTGATCCCTATCGATGCTGTTTCTAATCCATTTGTAGAATCATTTACAAGCTGACTGGGGAGGCAAGGTGGTCTATGAATGCCTGGTAATGATGATGGGGATGCTCCAGAGGGCTGAAAGAGAACTCTCCTCGCAGCAGGGCAGACGCTGCCTCCTCTCAGGTGCCTTTCCCTTTCCTCAAATGCTCTCTGACTAACTGGTTTATGAAAGAAAGGAAGCCTCCCTCTAGAAAGCTTCATGTCTGATTTGCTGGGACTAATCAGCACAGAAAACCCCCGAACCCCTCTGGAGGGATTACGGTTATGAACGTGAGCTTTGTTTGTTTGGGGCTCGAGGTGCTTTTGTAGTCTGTGTAAGTGAGCCTGGTGAGTGTGCTGACTCCATCATGGATCGACATGCAGTTCTGAGCAATGTCCAGGAATGAAGGCCAGGGTGCCCTTTGCTCTTACAGAGAACAGCTACAGCAGCATAGGACTTTGAAACTTTTGCTTCACTGTATTTCATTTTATTTTATTATTATTTTTTTGAGATAGAGTTTTGTCTGTCAGTTGGAGTGCAGTGGTGTGAACTCTGCTCACTGCAACCTCCACCTCCTGGGTTCAGGTGATTCTCCTGCCTCAGCCACCTGAATAGTTGGGATTATAGGTGCATGCCACCAGACCTGCTAATTTTGTGTTTTTAGAGAGGTGGGGTTTCACCATGTTGGCCAGGCTGGTCTTGAACTCCTGGCCTCAAGTGATCCTCCTGCCTCGGCCTCCCAAAGTGCTGGGATTACAGGCATGAGCCACCCTGCTGGCGGCTTCATTTTGAAAATATGACTCTTCTCTGTTATTCGCATTGTTTCGTTGACAGCTACAGTGGAGGACAGGCTGGAGGGGATGCCTTGAAAGCATATGGGAGCACGTGGTGTGGGTCCTCGTGATCTCCAGTGATGTTGCCCACCGTGAATTCACATCTGTGGCAAAGCTCTTCTCCTTCTCAGATCTGGCCTTCCTTCTTTCTCGTGCAGTCTTTGGAGTTCATCTGTCCTATTATTTGCCTTTGAATATAATTCCACGCTAGTTGTAAGGGGTGGGAGCGCTACAGGAAGAGGTGGAGGAGGACTGGCTCTTGTGCACAGAGGTCCTGCTGCTGAAATCCTGCTGGAGAAGCTTGGAGGAAGTGACTTGAAAGGGTGGATGAGCTTCCCTTGCTGTAAGTGTGTAGGAGGGCAGAGCTGAGTTTTCTCGGCCTACAGGCTGTAATATATGACTTTTATTCCTACAACCGGCTAAACGGAAAATATGCCCTGTTCAAGGCAACGAGCTTTTTTAAGTTTCTTTTTTTTTTTTTACCAGAATATCTTATATTTGTGTGGGAATATTTCATAAAATTTATAATCTTCCATAAATATTTTTGCCAGAATACATTAAACCGGATCGCATATCTTCCTCACTGTGACTTCAGAGGAAACTCTTTTTACTCTTATAAATTAAACAAAAAATATTTCTAAGGCTCTAGTGTACAGACATACACTCGTATTACATATACACACCTACATCTTAAGTGTTTTAGTTATAAATAAAACAGAATTCAGCTTTTGAGATTTTTTTTTTTGAGGTGGAGTCTTGCTCTGTCACCCAGGCTGGAGTGCATTGGCATGATCTCGGATAACTGCTTCTTGTGTTCAAGAGATTCTCCTGCCTCAGCCTCCTGGGTAGCTGGGACTGCAGGTGTGTGCCACCACACCAAGCTAATTTTTGTATTTTTAGTAGAGACAGGGGTTTCCCCATGTTGGCCAGGCTGGTCTCAAACTCCTGACCTCAGGTGATCCCCCTGCCTCAGCCTCCCAAAATGCTGGGAGTACAGGCGTGAGTCACTGCGCCCGGCCAAACTTTTGAGATTTTTATGCCATTATGGGTATTCAAAATGTTCTGATGCTGCAAGTACATACTCTCCCCTTTTCCAGTAACTTATGTTCCTTTAACATAAGTAAATATAGAAGGCTGACAGCCATCGGAAATATTTCCTCTTACCCTCCACCCTTTGTATACTTTTGAGATTCTCCTTTTTTCCTTCAAGAGCAAACTATTGAATATCTCTTTACCTGCCACTCCAACAGCTGGACTCATGTCAAACAATGCTCTTCCTTGAGCTGTGTCATTAGCTCTCAGACCGACTGCAGCAGATGAGCACCTGCTCATTACCTGGCCTGTGCTATTCATTGTGTCCATAGCCTGGCTCATGGCATCGTCTTGTCCTGTGGGGGCCAGAAGCACGGGATGACCCCGCATAGGCGGCGAGGTAGGGACAGAAAGGAGGCTGAGCCCCACTGATGCTCAGGAGATTATGCCAGGGGATTTCAAGTGTCATTTCACTTAAAAAATGTCACTATTTGTATTTTAAAAATTAACGAAAGTGCAGGGAATAAAATCCAGCAGTACAAAAGATGTGCAACGCAGTGCCATTCTCCCCCATTCCCAGGACCTTACCCAGAGGAGAACCAGGTTTCGCATCCTTCCAGCAATAGCCTATCACCAGCAGGCACACAACAGATTCCTGTTCAGTATATGTGTGTGCACTTTTTCGCTTCTTTATTACCCAGAAAGTAGCGTGCCACGTATGCTTTTCTGAACCTAATTTTTTCACTTAATATAATATTGTATATTGCTTTATGTCCATCTATATATCTACCTCATTATTTTTGATGGCTATATAATCCTTATAATTTATTTAATTGTGTCTATTGGGGTTTGATCAGGGAAGCGAGCCCACTCTGAGTGATTTGGAAGAATTAGGCCTCAAGCAGTCAAATTCTGCTCTGGGCGTTGGAGCCAGCAGCCCGTGTAAGTCTTGACTTAGCATCTGGTGCTCTGCCTGAAGTCAGTGGGGTGGGCAATTGGCCATAAATCAGGGGTGGGGGTGGAGCAAGGAAAACTAGAACCTGTGAGAATGAGGGGAAGTTGTGGATTTCTCTCACCACATTTATTATTATTTATTTATTTATTTTTTTGAGACAGAGTTTCGCTCTTGTTACCCAGGCTGGAGTGCAGTGGTGCAACCTTGGCTCACTGCAACCTCCACCTCCCAGGTTCAAGCAATTCACCTGCCTCAGCCTCCCAAGTAGCTAGGACTACAGGTGCGCGCCACCACGCCCGGCTAATTTTTTGTATTTTTTATAGAGACGGGGTTTCACCATGTTGGCCAGGATGGTCTCGATCTCTTGACCTTGTGATCTGCCTGCCTCAGCCTCCCAAAGTGCTGGGATTACAGGTGTGAGCTACAGTGTCCGGCCACCATGTTTATTTTTGACCACTCAGGGCACCTGCTGGCTAAGCTGGTGCCGTTTTCCATGGAGCCAGACTTACACCCAACCAAGTTTCAGAGACAAATTCAGTAGGAGTTGCACAACTGGCCGCTGCCCTGGCTGCATGTCAGCGAGCGGTGTGCTGGGGGGCACACCAACACCTGCTGTGCACCAGCTTTCAAGCTCAGCAGATGCTGCAGGACTGTCTTCCAGCTCTTGCACATTTCTCCTTCCATGAGCTGTAGTCCAGAAACTTACGAGGGAGTGAATTCTGGGAAACCAGCTTTAATACTGACTGTCAACTTGATTGGATTGAAGGATTAAAAACCTTGTTCCTGGGTGTGTCTGTGAGGGTGTTGCTGAAAGATTAACTGTTGAGTCAGTGGACTGGGAGAGGCAGACCCACTCTCAGTCTGGGTGGGCACCACGTAACCAGCTGCCAGCATGGCTAGAATAAAAGCAGGCAGAAGAACATGGAAGGACTAGACTGATTGAGTCTTCCAGCCTCTGCTTTCTCCCATGCTGGATGCTCTCTGCCCTCTTACATTGGACTGCAAGTTCTTCATCTTTTGGATCCTGGGGCTTACACCCACGGTTCGTCAGGGGCTCTCGGGCTTTCAGCCACAGACTGAAGCCTGCACTGTCTGCTTCCTTACTTTTGATGTTCTGGGACTCAGATTGGCTTCTTCTCCTCAGCTCACAGATGGCCTATTATGGGACCTCACCTTATTATCTTTAATAAATTCTCTTTCATATATATGTCTCTCCTATTAGCCCTGTCCCTCTAGAAAACCTTGACTAATACAGCTGGTCCCAGCTGAGCCAGGCTGGAGGAGACAAAGCCTCTATATGCATCCAACACTGGTGGAGGCTTAGACTGGCTGTGTCTTTGGCATCTGCAAACAGTGCTGTGATGAATAGCTTGGAACATGTCTTTTTCACTTGTGTATGTATAGCTAGAAAATTAATTTCTGGAAGTAGAATTGCTGGGCCAGAGAATATGTACATTTTTTATTTATTAGATATTGTTTAGTTTCACTCAAAAGAGGTTGTACGAATTCATATTCCTGTCAATGATGTATGAGAGTTCAGATTACCTGACAAACTCACCAACACGATGTATTATCATCCTACTTTTCAATCTTTTTGGATTCAACAGGTAAAAACAACAAAACTCACGTATTTCAATGCAGTTTTAATTTGCATTTCTTTTTACAAAGTATGTGGTTGAGCATCTTTTAAAAATGTTAAATCCATTTGTTTGTGTTTCTCTTACTACATTTAGCTATTTTTCTATTGCATTCATTTTCTAGTTATTTATATTAATCAATAAGAGTGTATTACACATTATAAGGCTTATTTATGGTGTATATGGCAAGAATATTTCCCAGTGTGTATCTTGTCTTTCATGCTGGTCCAGTGGCAGTGCATTAGCAGAACTTACTAATGTTAGTGTATTTTGTCTTTCCCATTTTGTCTCTGAAGAAATTAGTGTAATGATAATACACATACCCTATTTTTATCACAGAGAGTTGAGCTTTTTGCTTTTATAAGGGATTGTTTGTTTTTCACAAAAACTCTGAAAGATAAGTAATATAATTCTCATTCTACCAATGAGAAATATAAGTTTCTAGAAGTAAACTAAGTGAAATAAAGTCACACACTTTATTAGTCCATTTTCATGCTGCTGCTAAAGACATATCCAAGACTGGGTAATTTATAAAGGAAAAGAGGTTTAATGGACTCACAGTTTCACATGGCTGGGAGGCCTCACAATTGTGGTGGAAGACGAAAGGCACATTTTACATGGCAGTGGCAAGAGAGAATGAGAGCTAAGTGAAAGAGATTTCCCCTTGTAAAATCCTTGCATCTAGTGAGACTTACCCACTACCACGAGAACAATATGGGAAAACTGCTCCCATGATTCAATTACTTCCCACTGGGTCCCTCCCACAACACCTGGGAATTATGAGAGCTACAATTCAAGATGGGACTTGTGGGGTGAGGGGAACACAGCCAAACCATATCACACACTAGGGGGTTATGTCTGTCAGGGTCCTAACAAGAAACCTGGGGCACAGGCACATTTGGTATTTGGAGAATGTTTAATAAAGGGCCTGTTTTCCAAGGTGCGGACAGAGTGTTGGAAAATCACAAGGAACAGTGTAGTTTTCCAGGACTACTAAGAGTGGGCAGAGCCATCCTCACCCCTAGGGCAGAGGCACGAAGTGTTGGAGTGATGACTGAAATCTGAGGGTCGCTCTTGAGGGGCAGGAGGTCACCAGAGAGGAGCCATTCACTTCCATGGAAGGACATATCCACGCCATGGGCGATGCTGCACCTGTGAGAAGCTGGGGGTATAAATACCTTCCCTCCATCTCTTTTCAACAGATCCCTATTGATAAGGCCTAATAGCTGGGCCATTGTGGAAGCCAAGGCCTCAGAGGCTTCTGATGCTTGGAAATCTGCCTCCCAGAACCTAAAAGCAGGTGGAGATTGGGCCTGGAGGAACAAAGAAAAGACAGAAAACAGCAAAGTGACCTAACTCAGTCCTCCAAAGGCTCAGCCCCTGATGGAAACCGTGCCTCCTCACACAATCACACGTCACCCTAGAGAGACATGGAGTCAGTAAAAACAGGAAGTGGGTTATAATGATCAGGGTCATGTTTTAGTACTGACGGAGGGTTTAAAGATAACTTGGGGCCGGGCGCGGTGGCTCACACCATACATAATCCCAGGACTTTGGGAGGCCGAGGCGGGTGGATCATGAGATCAAGAGATGGAGACCATCCTGGTCAAAATGGTGAAACCCTGTTTCTACTAAAAATAACAAAAATTAGCTGGGCATGGTGGTGTGTGCCTGTAGTCCCAGCTACTCGGGAGGCTGAGGCAGGAGAATTGCTTGAACCCAGGAGGCGGAGGTTGAGGTGAGCCGAGATCGCGCCATTACACTCCAGCCTGGGTAACAACAGTGAAACTCCGTCTCAAAAAAAAAATTATGATTTGGGATGGGGCTGACCTTTAAGACCATAAAAATCACCTGGCCCTTCAGGGTTACAATGGAAGGAGAGTAGATCAATGAAATTCACTGGGCATAAGTAAAAATGTCTGGTCAGTGCGATGATATGTGAAGGGAAAACAGGGAGATACAGGGGAGAGGAAATTAATGTACAGCCTGGTCACTAGAGCCAAAAGCTTTTGTTTATTTGAGTCAGAGATGTGTCACTTCTAATGGCAGTGGACATGTCCCTAGAATGGTGACATCTTCCTCCCACATTGGTCAATTCTTTTGAGAGAAAGTAAGCTAGCACCAACTTCTGCTACACAGGAGAGCCATAGAAAACTGGGGATTCAAAGGCAAATCCTCAAGCTTATTCTAAGTTTAAAAAAAGTAAGGATGGCAAGAAATGGGTCCTGAGATACGATTATGATCTAGAAGAAAAGAAGGCTGAACGCTATACTAAAATACTTTCTGGAAATGCCACCTCTCTTTAGCAATGAGACTCGTGGGCAGGGGTGAATTTGTGCAAGGAGAACCATGAATAGGATGGCGTTTTGGGAGATGTTGAGTTACTCCAATGAGAGGGGAATAAGCCAGGAGCAATGGGGAAACAGAGGGTAGAGCTGGGGAATCATTAGGCAGAACCAATGTCCAAGACTTAAAAATCAGGGGAAAATAAAATGCGGCATCATGCAAACTTTAGGTGTTTATGATGCAGAACATTGGTATACTGCAGAGAACCGCAGCATCAGGAGTAAAGTCAGTGGAGGGAAGAGGTCACGAGTCCAGCAGACTCTGTTCAAAGTAGCTGCATATCATTCTGGTGGACGTATCCTTCAGACAGCTGCAAATATGAACCTGGAGCTTGATGGAAATTGGATACTAAATTGTTATCTCCCTAGAACTGAGAGTTAAGTGTTTGATCGTGAGGTAAGATGTGGAGAAAAGGAGAGGGATGAGGATGGAAACAGGGAGCGACTCATTCTTTTGAGAAACACGCATACTCATACCTCATTAAGTGTTAGGTACCTAGCTAAGCATGAGAGAAATCTACATTAATAAGGTGAAGAAGATTCAGCGCAGAGGTTAGGGAAAAATCAGAGAGGAAAAGAGGCTACTGTGTTATCACTGCAACAGAGGAAGTATAGTGTCTTTCAAGATATTGGTTCATTTCATCTGTTATCAGGTATCTGGACATGGGATTGTCCTTAGGATTTATTTCTTTATTATCCTCTTAACATAATGAAATCCGCAGTGATGGCCCCGCTTTCATTTCTAATATTAGTAATTTATCTTTATTCTTTGTTGGACTGACTAGAGGTTTATCAATTGTTGATCTTGCCAAAGAAACAACTTTTGATTTCATTGATTTCCTTTTTATTTTCCTGTTTCAATTTCATAATGTTTCTAATATATGTATTCAGTGCTACAAACATTCCTTTAAGCAATGCTTTTGCTGCGTACTACACATCTTAACAAAATGTATTGTCATTTTTATTTAGTTCAACATAGTCTTAATGTCTCTTGAGTGCAGCTGAAGATATTAAGCTGGAGTCATGATGTGAGTATAAAGGTTGCTCTGTAATTTGCTAACTAACCCTGCATCTTCCCCCACAGCTACGAGCATCACAGCAGCAGCATATCACTAACCCCTGACCTGCCAGTCCCAGGGCAGCGTTGGATGTGTTTATCATGTGCCAGGCACTGTGCAGTTGGAATTCATGCATGCACCTCTCACCTCTCACCCTCTTTGCAACAGATACAAGTATCTCTAGTCTAGATGCAGAAACTTGCCCAAGCGCATGACTAGAGGGAGGTGGAATCAGTAATTAGGTGTGTGCTTGACTCTGGATCCCATCTTGTTGTGACTTCTCAAAGAACCTCACTCTGATCATCCTGTGCCCCTCCATCTGTAGACTCTTCCTTTATAACAAGTAGCATCAGAGTTCCCTTGGCCACCACATTCCCTCAAAAACGCCTGCCCCATCTCTCTTCCTTTTCATGGCCAAATGTCTCAAAAGAGCTATTTATGCTTCCAATTTCCCCATCCTTTCTTGCCAGTCACTACCTCAGCCAGAGAATCTGGCTTTGCTTTCAACAAGTCATTTGCCGTGAATGAGCTTTTCTTAATTTCAATGATCAGTTTTTAATTCCATCTTGCTTGACTTCCCCATAGCTTCAGACACAATGGGGTGATCTTTCCTGTTGGAGGCCCCTTTCCTTGAGCCCATGGTGCCACCACTTCCTTCTCCGTCTCCTTTGTGGTCCTCTCTCCTCTGCTCTTTCAAATGTGGCACCATCACTTGTGCCCTAATGTCTCCCCTTTTGGTGCCTGTTTGCTGGGGAATCTCACCGTTCTCGGGCTTTCAGCCATCATCAATGCCCAGGACTCCCAAGTTCATGTCTAGAACCTGCTCTGCTCCTTGGAGCATCAGACCGGCCCAGTCTATCACCCGGTGTGCATGTCTCCTTGAACGACTCAGAGACACCTCAAACTCTGCCTGGTGAAAAGAACTCATTACCTCTCCCTAAAGTCATCTGTCCTTTCAGTTTTTATGTTCTCATATGCTGAGCAAGGGGAAGAGTATCGGCTGGCTGCGGTGGCTCATGCCTGTAATCCCAGCACTTTGGGAGGCTGAGGCAGGCGGATCACTTGAGGCCAGGAGTTCAAGACCAGGCTGGCCAACACAGTGAAACCCTGTCTCTTAAAAAAGAAAAAGAAAAAAAAGGAGTGGGGTGGAACAGTATCTTAAATCTCCACTTTCTTTTCCTGAGCATAAATTAAAGAAAATGTCAACCTTAAAGTTGTATTGAGCAAAATCAATCATAATTTATAAAGTGTTGAGTTGATGAAATGACAGAAAGAAATATTTATTCAGCCTGAACTTCATGCTTCAGGGTGCTATTTCATGGTTAACAATAATTGTTATTATAATATTTTAATATCACTTATTACTTGCAATCTTGAAATTTTTTCTTTAGAATACTTGAACTTTCCTTATCATTAAACAAATCCGAAAATTCAGGGCAAACAAGTCATGGAAATACCTTTAAATCTAATCCTTAGATTTGGAAGACACAAACTGACCTCTGTTTTTGGCAATCACTTTCTAGAATATTCATAAAGAGATTTGATTTGATAGTAAAACTCTTACAAATGCATTCTGTAGTTTCGGGAGTTGAGTGTAAGAGGAAATATTAGTGAGATGGGTTAAATGTTGACATGATTCCCTCAGGATTTCATCATTATTTTCTACATAAGGGAGGATTTTTAATATAATTGTTCTTTTTTGGAGAGAGATTAACTGATCGTTTTTAGATTTCTATTTTCTCAAATCTTTGAGACTCTGCTATTCTATTGCAACTGTGTTAGTAATATATGGATAACTTACCAATTTTCATTTAGAGTTAAGAAAGTTGTTTAGGTGGGAATAGCTCCAGGTAAAATTGGAAAAGGAAAATCTCTAGGTTAAAGACACTTAGAAATATTGCCTGTTAGAAAACATATTAAAAAATGTGTTCAGTGAAGGCTTTTTTTTTCCTTAAAAAAATAAATACTCTAGAGCCAAGTACATTCTCTCAATGTATCCATTTACTAGAATGGTTGATTATATTGATTTTTTTTTGTAAAAATTTCACTCAAAATAATATGTGTTTTAAAAGCAGTGCTTCATAGTCCTGGCCCTGTTCTTAGAATCCAAAGTATTCCTTTTATCTCCTTGACAGGTGTCAGCTACAGCTATATTAAAACTCTACATTTTAGTCTTTCTGAGTTCAGCTCTCTTGACGAATTTCTTCTTCCTCCATGCCTGGAGTTCTGACTTCAAAAGAAGCTTTTCATATACAAGGGAGATAAATGCCAGGAGAATTGAAGCAAGGATTGGGTCAAATAACATTGGAAACCCTTTCTTCCTGCATTTCGAGATGTGAAATGTGAACTCAAACAAAACAGTAGGAGAAGTAGTGCACCACTCTTCTTACCTGTTCTGTAGGTTCCACCTGGGAGAAATTGTGTCCCTCAAGAAGAAAGTCCATAAACTGACTTTGCTGTGATATCCAATTCCTTCCAACCCCATCCTATAAATGAAAATAATCTGCAGATTAAACATGTAGAATATCACGGACAAGTGGTTCCATAGCCAGATGCTGCATGAAGAATAGAATCTGGGATACTAGGTGTTTAGGAAGGGTGGCTATTTTTAGTGTCTGGGGCTACTAGTCATTAGGGGGAAATGGCAAAGGAGGAAGAAGCTGTTAGTGCAAACGGATTGGAGCATTTTCTGGGTCAGTCCCTGTTTTCCTCTCAAGGTGTATGGCCTTTTCATGCTAGGCTCCTGCCGGGTCCAGCTTCCCTTTCAGATCTGTGGTGTGTGGGAGGTGCACACAGGCAGGAGTGTGCCTGGAAGGAAATGGACCTGTGTTCACAAGGGCAGAGGAGAGCCTGCTGATATTTTTGTTCAGACATCTCTTAGTGCTTGAAACCTGAGGTCGCAACTTCAGATGGAGACTTCACACGTCTCTGAAGCAGAGATGTTCTGCTTTAAGGAATAGGAATTTCACCCGCTTTTATGCGTTTACCACAGTGGAAACTGTTTTTTCAGAATCTTGTAATTATAGAAGACTGCTGAGCAGCTGATATCTAACCACGAGAAGAGCAAAATACAAAAGGCTAGAGGACAGCTGAGCCCAGGTAGAAGAAAATGATGCAAGCAGAAGGATTTTCGGATGGGATAAGCTCTGCAGTAGACTTTCAGGCCTCTGTGATAGTTCCTGAAGTTTCGGTTTTATACTTCTTGAGCCCACTATGAGAAGATTGCATAGCAAAATATATATATATATATATATATATACATATATATATATATGTATATACACACACACACACACACACACACACACACACACACACACACGGTTCAACCTTCCTGAAGGATTAAGCAAAGGGAGTGTTACCTGTTTGGCAATACCAGCCAAACCAGGTCCTGGCTGATGCTCCCTCTGGGTGCCTGATGAGCTGGGGGATCAGGCCAGCAGGCTCCAGTCAAGGGCAATTGTCACTGAAGCAGAATGAGATCCAACACATAAATTCAAACATTTCAAGTCTCATTCCACTAGAATTACATTAAGCTATTGGGTCATTATAAAGAGTCATGACAAAAATAAAATATGACTGGAGCTTCCAGATACACTTGAATTACCTCTTTTTGTCAAGTCCAATACTCATGTCAAATGTGCATCCTTCTAGTTCACCTCTATTGCTCCTAAAATCTAAATAAAGTTTACTCAGCTTGTCCTCTTGATGCCTGTTTCCACAGAAGTCATCAGCAGGCAGGCTCTGTAAGTCTGACAGGCCTGGCTCAAATCCTGCTCTTGAAGCTAAGCAACATTTTTAGCTGCTCTGTGTTACAGTTTACTCACTTAGGTAAAGGAGATGAGCTTGTGTCCCCAAAATACTCATATGTTCTTAGAAACAAATGCTTGTTCCTCAGTGCTGAACAGAAGAACTAGCACTCAAAGAATTTTTTCAGCAAGACAATTTACTTCTATAGAAGGGTATGCCTTGTGGATGGAGCATGGTGGGAGCACACCTGAAAGGGGAAGGGAAGAGGTTCTTATCCCTGATGCAGGTAGCCCCTGCTGCTGTGTTGTTCCCCTACTGGCTAGGGTCGGACAGCACAATCTAAGCTGAACCCAGTTGGCTAACTGGAAAAGTGCAGGAATGTGGTCACACCAGCGGGAAGGTGGGGAGATCAGTTTCAGCAGGAGTAGCCATTGCCGTGGGAGAGATAATTCACAGAGTGGGTAGCAGAGGGGAATGTGGGCAGGACGGTTGTTTACCAGGCCTGGCGGGGACACAGAGGGTAAGAAAGTCTGGCCTTGAAAGCGGGGAACAAAGGACAAGGCAACGTAAGCAAGCCAAACCTTTGAAGAAGAATCTCCTACTGTGTTTAACGTATGTGGAAGTAGTAACCCCAATGTGGAATACTGAGAGGTGGAGGCTTTGGGAAGTGATGAGGTCCTGAGTGTGGATAAGTACCCTTAGACAGGAAACCCGCCACAGAGGAGCTTGTTCCCACCTTTCCACCTCATGAGGACACAGAGGGAAGCCATCGTCCGTGGAGTGAGAAGCAGCCCTCACCAGACACTGACTGTGCCAGGGCCTGGATCCTGGACTTCCAGATCCACACTGTGGTAAATGAAGTTCTGTTCTGTCTAACGACCCAGCTTATGGAAGTTTTGTTCCAGTGGCCGGAAGGGACTAAGGCAGTGGCCAGGCTCATGTTCTCATCTTTTTCATCCTGTTGGTATTTTTTTGTTTTTAAGCAAATGTCCTGACAACTATTAAATGACACATAAATGAAAGCTTTATTTATTGATTTATGTCAATAGTATGTTTTTTACTATGGTTTAAATAATGTGGCATTTCACTATTGAAAAAAATGTGGATGCCCTTAATGTAACCTTAGCAAATATAAATTCTAGCTAATATTCAGTAGAATGAGATGCAGTTTTGGATACAGGTCAGGTTTGCAGTGCGGTCTTGAGAGGTAGGGTGATTGAGGTTGAGAGATTGTTCTCTACCCAACAAACCCTTAGGTCCACTTGTCTCAGGGGTTGGAGGTATTCTTTTGCTGTTTGTGTTGGTTTGTTTTACTTTTGTTCCTGTAAAAATTCAGTTGAACTGGTGGCCCCTTGAGAATCAAGCTTATCCCTCCACTTTATTTGCTTTGGGACAGCTGCAATGAAGAATTCAGGCAGGATGGCCGGGATAGGAAGGATGCCATCAGGCCACACCCCTTCCACCTTCCTGCCACTTTGGCTCAGGAAACACGGCTATTTTCTGCAGAAAGATCCTGTCAAAATTGTTACTCCTAAAGCCAACAAATTATGATGGCAAGTGAAACCTAAAATAAAATTCTGAGGTCCCCTAACCTTCTGAATAGACCCTTTTTCTTAGCCAAAGGCATTCCAGAGTTAACCTGAGAATCTAGTTCACACTGTGATGGAAGAGGGGTTGGGACAGGCTTCGTTATATCCGCCAGCATTAACATCCACACAGACCTTAGGTCTGATAAGAAAGATTCACAGTCTATTCTCTCTGAAGGCTGCTATTTGGAAGCTTCATCTGCATGATAAAACCTTGGTCTCCACAACCTCTTTGTAACCCAGACACTCCTTTCTGTTGCTAATAACTCTCTCAAATAATTGTCAATCAGAAATGATTTAAAATGTACCTAGACCTGGAAAGTAGGAAGCTCCTGCTTCAAGTTGCCCCATGCTTCCAGATTGAACCAATGTAAATCTTACATATATTGATTGATGTCTTATGTCTTTTTAAAATGTATAAAAGCAAGCTGTACCCGACTAGGTTCGGCACATGTCATCAGAGCCTCCCGAGGCTATGTCATGGGCACATCCATACCTCTGGCAAAATAGTCTTTCTTAATTCATTAAGTCCTGTTTCAGATACTCTTGGGTTCACACAAGTCTATGGAGTTTGAAGTTAAGAGCCTTCCCTAATTTTCTTGTCAACTAAGATAAGGACAACTCAATGTGACATGAAGAGAAAAGAGACATGACTAACAGGTGAGGTTCTTTATGAGGGACACCAACATCAATGCTTGCTGGAAGAGATTGGCTTCTGGGTCGTCACTTTGAAACCAAGCCAAGGAAGGTCCAGCTCAAGACGGATGTGGGGACATTTGCTTGGAATGGAAGAGATGGAAAAGTCTGAAGTCCAAGTCCCTGCCTGGGGGTTCTGGGTGTGTCAACCAGAGAGTCTTTGGGATCTTTGAGGATACAATAATATATTTTACTATGACTCACAATTTAAGCCAAAATTTCTCCAGAACACTCCAGAGTGAAGAGTAATCCAAGGACCATTCTCTCTGAAGCCTGTTACTTGGAGGCTTGGTCTCCACAACCCCTGTGTAATGGGTTGTTTGCCTTTGGAATGTTTGCTAAAATATATATTCCAAGCCTACCAAATGAAGATGTTCAGGGAAAGAACCCAGGACCGGGCATGTGGATGCACCCTGGATCGATGCCTCAGCCGTGTGAGAGCATGAGGGTGTCTGCCCGCGCTGAGCCTGCCTGCCCTGCCCACAGACCTGAGACTTCTGTTCAGGCTTCACTCCTTGCTGAGCCTGCTGCAGGTTTTCTTCTCGAGGTCTCTTACTTCATCATGTCCTCTCAGCCCATGGCATGAACTTGGTTCTTTCCTCGATCGACTCATTGGGTTATCGCAATGGCTTCGTAACCATGTCCTGACACCCGTCCTTCTCCCCCTGCTTCGTTTTACACCAAGGCTGATTCTCGTCCTATCACTCCATTGTTCATGTATACATGGAAGCGACTTCACCTGGCATCAGGGGCCATCTGCAGTCTGACCTCGGGGTACCATTCTTTACACTCTCTCTGATCCTTTACTCTGCACTAGAGGAGACTGATCTTATTTTTTCTTCTCCTTCTCTCTTCCCCTAATGTGATGTTCACATCCTGTCTGTTATTTATATTGCTTCTCACTCAAATTAGAATTCCACCTCTCCACTTAATGTCCCAGAATCCTTAAATTCAGCTACTAACACCATAAGCATCTATTCAGATCACTTCAGTTAAAAAAAGGGATGGCCCCACTCCTCACCCTCCCAGGCTATGTTTTGCAATGAATCTTTGGATTGTTATGTGGCAACTAAGGAACAAAAAAATCAAGCTTTTAAAGAACTGAAGTTAGTTTTTTTCAGAAGCCTTATCGAGGACTGTAGGTGGAGGCCCATAGCCCGGGAGTGGTTCCATCAGAGGCTCCAACGTGGTGTTTCAGCTCACTGTTTATGGATGGCTGGGGGAGGTTCAGTATGTGAAAAACCACATGAAAGTCGGAGTACAGTAGGATATCTGGTTACAGATGACATACATTTAGTTATGGATTACAGAGGCACAGTCACTGTCAGAAATGGGTTTATAACATCAGGAAAAGTCCACACCGAGACAAAAGGTTGCTCAGCAAGGCGGGTTTACTTCCTGCAGGAAGGATGCAACTTGCCAGCAGTCCTGCCATGAGAGCACACACCTGAACAAGGGAGAAGGGACATTTATAACTTTCATACCTGACACAATCGTCTGACTGCTGTGTCCAGTTTCCATTGGCCAGAATGAGATCTTACATTCTATGCTTGACCCAACTGGCTAAATTTTCTGAATAGATAAGGGGAAAGAAGATGAGGGAGAAGACAAGGAAGAAGAGGAAGCTAGTCAGGAGAAGGTCAGGAGGGTTTCCAGATAAGGACTGGCAGGCAGCAGGGTTGGGAGCTTGCCCAGTACTGTTCAGACATGCCGGCGCAAGTCAAGGTGGCAGATTTAAGACGTAGCTGATGTAGAGAATGCATACACATGGGTATATATTTATGCTCATAGCAGGTAACGGCCCTAGAGTGAGATTGTAACTCCTTATAATACAGTCTAAGATATAAACTTTGAAGAAGAACTTTCCCATCTCTCACAGTCTAGTGAGAGATTATCTTCTGTGTAGGAAAAGACAAGGCTAGGGTCTTTTTTTTTTTTTTTTTTGAGACGGAGTTTTGCTCTTGTTACCCAGGCTGGAGTGCAATGGCACGATCTCGGCTCACCACAACCTCCGCCTCCTGGGTTCAGGCAATTCTCCTGCCTCAGCCTCCCGAATAGCTGGAATTACAGGCACGTGCCACCACGCCCAGCTAATTTTTTGTATCTTTAGTAGAGACAGGGTTTCACCATTTTGACCAGGATGGTCTTGATCTCTTGACCTCATGATCCACCAGTCTCGGCCTCCCAAAGTGCTGGGACTACAGGCTTGAGCCACTGCTCCCAGCCGCATCTTTTAAGAAGTGTAGCGACTCAGGCAAGAAGTGTGGGATCCATGTGTTCCATCCTGATTTGTCTTCAGAGCATCTTTCCAAACAAGCACATGGCCTCACAGAGTTAGGGGCTGTGTGAAATTATCCTGACAAGCAGAAATGAGCAGACATGGCTTCTCACGCTTGTGACTTTGTCTCACGAACGTATCATATAAATCTCTTCCTCACTGAACCCTAAGCCCCTTGAGAGGCAAAAGTGTCTGCTGTGGTTGCATTTTCAGGCAGGACTAGCTCCTGGCTCATGATGGGCTTCATTCACTGGCCTGAACTGTTCTCCTAGACACCAGTGTCTTCTCCCAAGTTCCTGCCCCATTGAATGATAAATACAGTCTCCAGGGCCTCCATCCCATGCTCTCTCCTTTACATATCAGGTGCCTCAAATTAGAACCAAGGATTCTCAGTTACATTATGTTAGGGGAGCCTGGAACATTGGTTTTGGTGGCTCTGAGAATATCCCCTTCCACTGTCCGTGTGACCAGTGATCTACCGAGTGTGGCCATATTCACAGCCCGCTACCCATCCATTCCCAGTTCCTTCCTGAATGCAGCATGCACTTGAATGTGATGACAGTAAAGACTGTGCAAGGCTCTTGAAGGGGTGCAGAGATGAAGGGATGTATGGCTTGTTTTCAAGGAACTCAAGTCTGGTTGGGGACAGAAAAGATGAATGCAAGAAACTCTAATGTGAGGTTGGTCATATCAGTCTAGCCTTACCCACCCACCATAGTCACCTCTCTGAGGACAAGTGGCTCATCTGATGGGGCAGAATCTCAGATGCAGGCTGTGCCAAGACAAGGCTGGCAAGAGTCCCAGAAGCTCGGTTCACTAGTGCTTGGACTTCCTGTTCTTCACCTGTTTGGTGAACAAACCCCTGATGCCTGGATGGCCCGCTGTCCTCTCTTCCCTTCATCTCTTTCATCCTAAACATCAGGGTGAGAAGCCTTTGCACCTCCCACTTTTCTCTGCAAAGTCTGTCCAGACTCCGAACTAGAAACTGTGAGATCTGGGCTCTAGGGATAGAGCAGAAGGCAACAGAAGGCAACGATCCTCCTTGGGAGGAAGTCAAATCCCCTAACAATAGCTATCAGTGAATTTGTTCTGGAGTTTTGTAGTGATGAATACAGTGGTGCTTCTCCTCCATCCTGCTATTCTTGCTAATAGCTTCCTGGAAAATGTTGGAATGGGGGTAAGTGTTGGAGGAATTTGAGAATTCTAGGTTCTAGAAGGTTCACTTGATTCACCAATACTGTAACTTAACCCCTATTAGCAATGGAGCTTCATGGGGAAATTGCGATAAAAAATCAGTTCTTTCCATTTTTTGTATATTTTACAGTTTACAAAGCCCTTCTATAGGCAGCAAAATAAAAGGGAACTTAGTGCTTGATGCAGAGAGAACTATTTTTCAAACGGTATAAACGTAATACATACTCGCTGCTGTCTTCATTAGTTTGAAGGCATTTGCTGAAACTTTCTTCTTGAACTTAGAAAGCAGCCTACAGTTTTGGAAGAGTCTGTAATTGGACCCCAAATCATTTTTTAAAATAAAAGACTTGTACATTCTCATAAAAGTAAAAGCACTATATTATTGTTATCCAAATTTGTGCACCCAAAACACACCAGTGTCTCAGTCAATTAAATGTGACAGTTGAGGGTCACCGTTAAAGGCTTGAACAATTTTCCTTTTTGTTTGTTCCCAGTTCTGATTATTTGTAAACTTGCATATGACATAACTTTAGGGGCCAAGTGTGGCAGAAAGTGTCATCTTCCCATGACACACGCCTTGTGTCCCTGGGGAGGGAGCTCCCGTGAACTGATGAAGATGTCAGCCTGTGTTACAGGAGTGTCAACAGCTGCACATTTATCACTGAGCCATAGGCCCTCTCAGACTGAAAGATTTCACTGTTTATTCACAGCAAAGACACTTAATTAATGGCTAGGCCTAATCGGGCTGTCTTATTATTTACAGGGATACCAGTGTGGCTTAGATCAACTGATGTGCAAACAGACCATCCTTGAGGAAGCTTTAATTAATAATTCTGAGCCAGACATTCTGAGAGGCCCTGTCTCCCAGCTCTGGGGTGATTTACAGCGTCTCCTTTGCCATGTTCTCATGTCCCCTGCATGCAAATGAGTGACCACCCTAGCAGGTCTTTCTTTTTCAACTGCACTGGGCCGTGTTTATTACAGAAATGCTGTTATCTTTGCACAGGACTTAATGGAGATAGATACCCTGAATGGGGAAATTCCTGGTGTCTTTCTTAGATATGTTGCCATTTAAAAACATTTGTATACACGTACTCAGCACCAGCTAAGCTAAAGTATGAAGAGAATCCATTCACTTTAGTGAAGCCGAAAGGGAATTAAGCTTAGTGCTCATCTGAGATTCCCAATCTAGTTGGGACTCATATATTTAAACAAATGATTATAATACAAAGTCAATTGCACTCGATGTTAACCCAGAATCAGAAAGCCTACTGGGAGAATAAGAAAGGGAGAAACAGAGGGCTGCTGGGTGGGCCAGGGAGGCCCCTTCCCCTGTGTCTGTTGCATGGAGGGAGTGATTAGTATGCTGGAGGATAATAAGAATGGTTTGAAAGAAAGACAATTTTGAAAGCAACTTAGAGGTCATGTGGCTGGGTGCAAGGGAATGAGCTAGGAGATCCTCGCAACTGATTGTTTGCAGGAGCTGTTTTCTGGGCATAAAATAGAGTCTGAACACTGGAAATCCAACAGGGGGAATTATATTCAAGAGACTTCCTGAGGCCGGATCACGAGACTTGACAAGGGATTGAATGTGGGCTGAAGAGAGCAGAGCTGTGACTGCTTGGGAAGAGGTTTCCTCACCGTTACTCCAAACAGAGCTTCAGAGTCGGTGTGGTAATGATTTTTCTCCTGTAATTTTTTGACAATACCACGTTATTACCTTCTTGCATGTAGTGTAGCCACTGGCAGGCTAATGTCAGGCAGTTTTCTATTCTTGCCTAACTACAGATGCTCATCAATTTAAGGTGGACGTATCTCCCTATAAGCTCATAGTGAGTTGAAAAAGGTCTATGTTGAAAATAGGTCCAAAGTGCATTTAATACGCCTTCCCTACCGAACATCACAGCTTGGCCTGATTTGCCTTGAACGTGCTCAGAACATCTACATTAGCCTGCTGGCGGGCACAGTTATCTGGCAACACAGTAAACTGTAGAGCAGTGGTCGTTTACCCTCATGTTCCTGTGGCTGCCTGGGAGCTGGGTCCCGCTGCTGTCACCCAGCATCTGGAGAGAGTTTTGTACCGCATGTGGCTAGCTTGGGAAAAGATCGAATTCAAAATCGGAAGTACACTTTTTACTTAGTGCCTATGGATTTTACACCATCATAAGTTGAAAAATCTTAAGGTGAACCATGATAAGTCAGGGGCTGTCTGTATGTGTATGTATATCTATCTGTGTATCTGCTGACTGTCTTTACAGCTACATCTATCTATCTATCTATCTATCTATCTATCTATCTATCTATCTACCTACCTACCTACCTACCTACCTACCTATCTTGTCTATCTATCTACCTACCTGTCTATCTATCAATCAATCTATCTATCTATCTATCTATCTATCTATCTATCTATCTATCTATAGCTACGTACCTATCTTGACTATCTATCTATCTATCTATCTATCTATCTATCTATCTATCTATCTATCTATATCTACCTACCTACCTACCTACCTATCATGTCTGTCTATCTGTCTATCTATCCATCTGTCTATCATCTCTCTCTCTCTCTCTCCTATGTATCTATCTATTCATCCATCTAAATTTTCTCTGGATTACTTCATATCTTTTAAATCCTTGTTCTTAAGTTTCATTCTGATATCTTGGTGTGAGCCTTCCTTATCTATCCTGCTTAGAATTCAAGGAATATTGAAATCTGAAACTTTATTTTTAATTCTGGGAAAAGCTATTATAATTATTCATTGATTTTTTTTCTCTCCTTTTCAAGTTTCTGTTATCTTGGTGCAGCAAATCTCTTTCTACATGCCATGTGTGTGAGCTTCGTTCTCTGGTATGTACTAGATTCTGTCCTACTGAATCCTGGGACTGTTTCTCCATCAATTTTCCAGCTCTCTATTTCATCCCTAGTGCTGTTACTTTCCCCATCAATGAATTCTGTAAATTATTACATGTTTTCATAACAATTATTTTCCCAAATGGTTTTTGACTTCTGCTTTATATTACACTGTCTTCGTGTCTGCCTTTGAGGATACAAAGGCAGACGTGTGTGTGTGTGTGTGTGTGTGTGTGTGTGTGTGTGTGTGTGTGTTTTAATCTGTGTGTATTCCATCAGGAAGACATATGAATTGATGAGAGAAGTAAGTACCATCTTCAACTGAGGTCTTAGAATTTTTAAATTCTTGATGTGTCTGTTCCGTGAATTCTGCCTAAGGTGGTGTTTGGTGCGTGGATTGTTGTCCTTCTTTATAGTGGTTGCAAGAGCTCAAATACTGGCCGGCATGCTCCCTTCCTCTGGATGAAATTCCAAACTCACCAAGGCAAGGAAGGCTTCACCTTGGAACTGGAGCATGATTTTGCCTCAGACTCTGCCCTTCATTTCGCTCAGGTTCTATAAGCCCTTCTTAGACAGAAGATAATTTTCTTTACGGAGAAACATTTAGGGCTGGTGTCAGAGGCTATTGACACTGTTCAATTAACACAGAAAGGGAGGAGCACATGGGGGAATGGGGTCTCTTCATGTCGATCCTGAGTCCATCTCTGCCCTTGTATTTGTTGACTCTGAACTCACAGTTTTTCTGGGATTCCCACGGGAAGACCCATAAGAGGACTTCGTTGCTTTCTCAGTGTGTGCCTGTCCATATTGTAATGATAAGGTATTACCCACATTTCTAGACTGCTATTGGAATACATACCTTTTTGTACTGTTTGACTGTTTGCCGTGTGTGTGCGTGTGTGTGTGTGTGTGTGTGTGTGTGTGTCTGTTTTAATCTGTGTGTATTCCATCAGGAAGACATGTAAATTGTTGAGAGAAGTAAGTACCATCTTCAACTGAGGTCTTAGAATTTACATGTGAAATGAGTTTCTTGGGGATTTTGATGGGATTTTGGATTTGAGACCTGTGGATTTATCTGATTTCATTGACAAAAGATAGAATCTCTTAAAATATATTATGTGAAAAACTTGGCCAAGTGTGGTGGCTCACGCCTGTAATCTCAGCACTTTGGGAGGGTGAGGCAGGTGGATCACCTGAGGTCAGGAGTTCCAGACCAGCCTGGCCAACATGAGAAAACCCCATCTCCTCCAGAAATATAAAAATTTACTGGGCATGGTGGCACACACCTGTAATCCCAGCTACGGTGTGGTGGCTGAGGCATGATAATCGCTTGAACCTGGGAGGCAGAGGTTGCAGTGAGTTGAGATTGCACCACTGCACTCCAGCCTGGCTGATGGAGCAAGACTCTTTGTCTCAGAAAAAAAAAAAAGAAAAAAGAAAATCTTGGTAAAGCAGTTTGTTGTTCTGTTGGATATTTGTTGAGCCAGTTTCTGCCTTGTTGAAGACCTGCAAATACACTTCTGCTGGCTAAATTTTGAAACTGCCAATTGTCAATATTAATTGCTAATGATATTATTACCCAGCTTCTCAACATTTGCTGACTCCTTTCACACTTGTTATTATTTGCCGAAAGCAGCTCATTTTGAGTGGCTGTGGTTTAGATTTGTTATGATTTTGTCACCTTACTGTACTATCATTCTGGAAAAGTAATTAATTGTTTAAGATCATGTCAAAATATGTAGAAGAAATTATGCAGTTTGTTCACACTTTCTGGTAGCTCACAATTATAAGGCAATTTTGATAGTCACAGTTTTTACTTTTTAAGTGACACTATCTAGGATCTGGGACATTTATATATTAATATGCAAAAGGTATGCCCTTTTAAGATACGGTTAACTCACAATTATCTAAGGGGTAATTCGGAATAGGTAGCAGGTGCCAATTATCTTAACCAGCTTTCGAACTTCTAGTTCCGCCATTACTAAGTCTTTTTTTTTTTGTCTTGCTGAAAAAGGTTATCTATTTTTATTTTTATTTTATTTTATGAGAGGGAACTCGCTCTGCTGCCCAGGCTTGAGTACAGTGGTGAAACCACAGCTCATGGCAACCTTCATTGGAAACAGATGCTCAGTGCCACAAAGAAAAGTTAGCACTGAGACAAAGAATCTTTCAGCGACACAATTTTTACTTCCTTTTTTTTTTTTCTTGCAGGAGTAAGGTGGTATCTCATTGTGGTTTTCATTTACATTTCCCTGATAACTAGTGATGTTGAACATTTTTTTCATATGTTTGTTGACTGTTTGTACATCTTCTTTTGAGAATTGTCTTTTCATTTTTTTTTTACTTTTTTTTTAAAAAAAAGGAGAGAAGGAGAGGAAGAAAGAGGAAGAAAAAGAGGGAGAGAGAACAGGAATATTGCTTAATTCTAAGAATGGTTATTAATAATGGCTGATCAATATTTTGTGTATTGAAAGTGGAGAATGTATATTTTGTGTATTTAAAGTGGAGA
>CM052651.1:150099225-150114081 GCA_028533165.1 Leontopithecus rosalia
AGTAAATCATTACTAAGTCTTATTTGAAAAAGCTTCCTAGAATTATTGCATCCAGCAGTTCCTGAAATTTAAGATAATTAGGATTAGGATGGGCAGAGCTGTGATTCAGGGTGGTATACCTTTAATGGAGAGTTACTAAAAAAGCCTGTCATCAACTTAAACTTTGGAAATGATCTGCTGTCATTCTTTGTAGATTATAAGGAACTTTAAAACTCGTTTCTTTCTTTCTTTTTTTTTTTAGACAGAGTTTCGCTCTTGTTACCCAGACTGCAGTGCAGTGGCGCGATCTCGGCTCACTGCAACCTCCGCCTCCTGGGTTCAGGCAATTCTCCTGCCTCAGCCTCCCAAGTAGCTGGGACTACAGGTGCGCGCCCCCATGCCCAGCTAATTTTTGTATTTTTAGTAGAGATGGGGTTTCACCATGTTGACCAGGATGGTCTCGATCTCTTGACCTCGTGATCCACCCGCCTCGGCCTCCCAAAGTGCTGGGATTACAAAAACTCGTTTCTTTACTCATCTTTGAGCAATTCCCTAGAGAGATACGTTTTTCTCCTTTTAAGGTTTGCCTCACAGACTTTTTTCTTTGAAATCTGAAACTCTGGGATAGATTGAAAAGGTCTAGCGTCAATGCACCTGAGTCATCTGCATCTAAACCAGATTTCTCTCTTTACAGCTGAGCCGCTTACCAGCCATCCATGTCTTCCCTATACTCTGGGCTCCAGCAATCCAGTTCCAAAAAGGACCATACTCTTTTTTATTTTTACTGGGCAGTCCTATGTTCACCTCCCTCTTGGTGGAAATAATCTTTCTATTTCCCTTTAGTACCAAGTGTTCTTGCAGGTCTGTGCCTGGCAGTTCCCGGGATCACCCCACCCACTGCGGGCAAGCCTCCTGTTCTTGCTTCTCCTGCACAGTGCTTGTCACAGCACACGTGTGACTCCTAAAAGCCCATCTTTCCTCATGAGCTCTCTGCTCTGTGAGGAAGCCGATAGCATCTATCTCTCACCACTATATTCCTATAACCCAGTCCAAAGCCTGGCACATAGTAAGGACTTACAAAATATATCTGTTGAATCTAAAACTGCTTTCTTCCCCCAGCCAGGAAAATAGCACGACATGCCTTCAGTGTTTACCTTCCCTCTGCAAAGCTGAGGCTATTTCAATCTCTTTCTCCGTTCTTTCCATGCCCCTCCTCCCCAGAGGTCATATTTGTCTTATTATTACCCTTATCAGAGCAGTAGGAGTCGTTCTGAAACTGATTAATTGTCCAATGGACTAAACACAGAAGCTTTGCAGAGGCTGAATTCTAGGATTGGGTGATATGTGACATCATTTTCTCTTTTTTTTGTGGAAGAATTGAGGAATTTTTTTTAATTTTACTTTAGGTTCTGGGGTACATGTGCCGGTCATGCAGAGTTGTTGCATAGCTGCATACATAACCAGGTGGTTTGCTGCCTCTGTTCCCCTTTTGACTATCTCCAGCATTTCTCCCCATTTTATCCCTCCCCTCCCTCCCCACTGCCCCACTGTCCCTCCCCTGGTCCTCCCAACAGCCCCCACTGTGTGATGCTCCCCTCCCTGTGTCCACGTGTTCTCATTGTTCAACACCCACCTGTGAGTGAGAACATGTGGTGTTTGATTTTCTGTTCTTGTGTCAGTTCACTGAGAATGATGATTTCCAGGATCATCCAAGTCCCTACAAAGGACACAAACGCATTGCTTTTTATGGCTGTGTAGTATTCCATGGTGTATATGTGCCAGTTTCTTTGTCCAATCTATCATTGATGGGCATTTTGGTTGGTTCCAGGTCTTTGCTATTGTACACAGGGCTGCAGTGAACATACATGTACATGTGTTTTTATAGTAGAACAATTTATAGTTCTTTGGGTATATACCTAGTAATGGGATTGCTGGGTCAAATGGAATTTCTATTTCTAGGTCCTTGAGGACTTGCCACACTGTCTTCCACAATGGTTGAACTAATTTACACTCCCACCAGCAGTGTAAAAGTGTTCCTATGTCTCCACATCCTCTCCAGCATCTGTTGTCTCCAGATTTTTTAATAATCACCATTCTAACTGGCATGAGATGGTATCTCAATGTGGTTTTGATTTGCATCTCTCTAATGACCAGTGATGATGAGCATTTTTTCATGTGTTTTTTGGTCTCATATATGTCTTCTTTTGAAAAGTGTCATGATGAATAAGCTTTTTGATGTGCTGTTGCATTCGGTTTGCTGGTGTTTTATTGAAGATTTTTGCATCAAAGTTCATCATGAATATTGACCTGAAGTTTTCTTTTTTAGTTGAGTCTTTTCCAGGTTTTGGTATCAGGATGATGTTAGTTTCATAAAATGAGTTAGGGAGGATTCCCTCTTTTGTATTGTTTGATATAGTTTCAGAAGCAATGGAACCAGCTCCTCTTTGTACGTCTGGTAGAATTTGGCTGTGAACCTTTCTGTACCTGGACTTTTTTTGGTTGGTTGGCTATTGATGGCTGCCTCAACTTCAGCCCTTGTTATTGGTCTATTCAAGGTTTCAAATTCCTCCTGGTTTAGTATTGGTAGAGTACAAGTGTCCAGGAATTTATCCATTTCTTCCTGGTTTACTGGTTTATGTGCATAGAGTTGTTTGTAGTAATCTCTGATGGTAGTTTGTATTTCTGTGGGATCAGTGGTGATATCCCCTTTATCATTTTTAATTGCATCTATTTGATTCTTCACTCTTTTCTTTTTTATTAGTCTGGCTAGTGGTCTGTTTATTTTGTTGATCTTTTCAAAAAAACAGCTCCTGTATTTATTGATTTTTTGAAGGGTTTTTTGTGTCTCTATCTCCTTTAGTTCAGCTCTGATCTTAGTTATTTCTTGTCTTCTGCTAGCTTTTGAGTCTTTTTGATCTTGCTCCTCTAGCTCTTTTAATTTTGATGATAGGGTGTCAATTTTAGATCTTTCTTTGTTTCTCATGTGGGCATTTATTGCTGTAAATTTCCCTCTTGACACTGCTTTAAAGATGTCCCAGAGATTCTGGTAAGGTGTGTCTTCATTCTGATTGGTTTCGAAGAACATCTTTATTTCTGCCTTCATTTCATTATTTATCCAGTTGACACTCAGAAGCAAGTTATTCAGTTTTCAAGTGGTTGTGCAGATTTGAGTGTGTTTCTTAATCCTGAGTTCTAATCTGATTGTGCTGCGGTCTGATAGACTATTTGTTGTGATTTCCATTTGCTGAGGAGTGATTTGCTTCCAATGATGTGATCAATTTTAGAGTAAGTGCAATGTGGTGTTGATGTATATTCTGTGGATTTGGGGTGGAGCATTCTGTATATGTCTATTAGGTCTGCTTGGTCCAGCTCTGCATTCAAGTCCTGTATGTCCTTGTTAATTTTTGGTCTCGTTGATCTGGCTAATATTGATAGTGCAGTGTAAAAGTCTCCTACTGTTATTGTGTGGGAATCTAAATCTCTTTTTAGATCATTAAGAACTTGCTTTATATATCTGGGTGCTTCTGTATTGGGTGCATATATATTTAGAATGGTTAGCTCTTCTTGTTGGATTGATCCTTTTACCATTATGTAATGCCCTTCTTTGTCTCTTTTGATCTTTGTTGGTTTGAAGTCCATTTTATCAGATACTAAGATTGCAACCCCTACTTTTTTTTTGTTCTCCATTTGCTTGGTAAATCTTCTTCCATCCCTTTATTTTGAGTGTATGTGTGTCTTTGTATGTGAGATGGGTTTCCTGAATACAGCATACTGATGGGTCCTGACTTTTTATCCAGTTTGCCAGTCTGTGTCTTTTGCTTGGGGCGTTTAGGCCATTTACATTGAATGTTAATATTGTTATGTGTGAATTCGATCCTGCCATTTTGTTACTGGCTGGTTTTCTTGCCCATTAGTTGACTCATTTTCTTCATTGCATTTTTGGTCTTTGCCATTTGGTGTGCTTTTGCACAAAAAAGTGGCTAGTACTTGTTCCTTTCCATGCTCAGTGTGTCTTTCAGGAGCTCTTGTAGGGCAGGTCTGGTGGTGACAAAATCTCTCAGTAATTGCTTGTCCTTAAAGCATTTTATTTCTCCATCCCTTGTGAATCTTAGTTTGGCTGGATATGAGATTCTGAGTTGGAAGTTCTTTTCTTTAAGGACGTTGAATATTGGCACCCACTCTCTTCTGGCTTGTAGGGTTTCTGCCGAGAAATCCGCTCTGTGTCTGATTGGCTTCCCTCTGTGGGTGACTTGACCTTTCTCTCTGGCTGCCCTTAGAATTTTTTCCTTCATTTCTACCCTGGCAAATCTGATGATTATGTACCTTGGGGTTGCTTTTCTAGAGGAATATCTTTGTGGAGTTCTCTGTATTTCTTGGATTTTAATGTTGGACTGCCTTGCTAGGCTTGGGAAGTTCTCTTGGATAATATCCTTGAGCATGTTTTCCAGCTTGGATTCATTCTCTTCATCACATTCAGGTACACCAATCAAGCATAGATTACGTCTTTTCACATGATCCCATATTTTTTGGAGGCTTTGTTAATTTCTTTTCACTCTTTTTTCTCTTGTCTTGTCTTCTCTTTTTGTTTCACTGAGTTGATCTTCAATCTCTGATATCCTTTCTTCTGCTTCATCAATCCAGCTATTAAAACTTGTGTTTGCTTCATGCAGTTCTCATGCTGTGTTTTCCAACTCCATCAAGTCATTTATGTTTTCTCTAAGCTGGTTATTCTAGTTAGCATTTTGTCTAACCTTTTTTCAAGGTTTTTGGTTTCTTTGCATTGAGTTAGAATGTGTTCCTTTAGCTCAAAAAAGTTTGTTATTATCCACCTTCTGAAGCCTGTTTCTGTCAATTTGTCACACTCTTTCTTGGTCATGTTGTATTGTGTTGTTGAGGAGTTGTGATCTCTTGAAGGAGAAGATGTGTTTTGGTCTTTGACAGTTTCATCTTTTTTGCACTGCTTTTTCCCCCATCTTTGTGGATTTACCTGGCTGTGATCTCAGGGAGCTGCTTGATGGGGTATCTTGTCTGCCTGTCGAGGCACTACTGGGTTTCTAGGGACTCCTTCAGGTTACTACATAAGCTTCCTGTGTCTTTTTTGTTTATACCAGGAGGTTAGGCTCGCCTCTTCCACTGAGGCACTGCTGGGTGGTCAAGAATACCATCCTGTTGCTGCATAGGCTTCCTGTATTTTTTGTTAAAACATGAAGCCTAGTCCCACCTGTTTAATGGTGGGTTGTATCTTTCCTCCACAGAGCTGGATCATTCAGGGTTCAGCTCAGACTGAGGTACTGGCTGCATAACCTGCTAGAGTTAGCGCTTCAGCCTTCTGGGGTTTGTGGGGGAGGGTAGGGACCTGCCCAGCCATACCACCTGTCTCCCTGCTTTCAGCTCCTTCTCTCTCTGGTGGGGGAGGGTCCCGCCCAGCTGCTCCATCTGTCTTCCCACTTTCAGCTCCCTCTCTCTCCGGGCAGGGGAAGGGGGCAATAGCTTGGTCTACAGGCTCTCCCTGCCAGCTTATGGGTTTATATGTTTGCTTAGATCTGTGCGCCAATCCAGGACACCATCCTGGATTATTGTTCAACTTTGCGCTTGTAATTTCCAGTGCTTGACTGGCAAAGATCCCCTGTTCTGTGTATTGCTGAGGCTTTGGGGGAAGCACTGTACTGGACCAGAATGCCAGAGGGGGAGCCTCCAACTCACCAGTCAGATGCACTTTATGTGTGAAGTGGTACCCCTCCCCACCTCAGTCTGCCCTGCCTAAGCTTTGCTCACCGTCCAACCAGACCCGTTGAAATGCACCTGGTACCTTGGTTGGAGCTAGGGGATCTCTCAATTTCTGCATCTCTCTCACTGGGTGTTGTGCACTGGAGTTGTGTCTGTTTGGCCATCTTGACTCCTCCCTCGGTGACATCATTTTCAAAGCCACCCAAAGGCTCCCCAGCTCACCTCTGCCTGTGCAGGGCTGGCCACTGAGCAAATGGAGTCTGGGCTGAGATAGAGTCTCACTCTGTTACCCAGGCTGGAGTGTAATGGTGCCATCTCAGCTCACTGCAACCTCCACCTCTTGGGTTCAAGCAATTCTCCTGCCTCAGCCTCCTGAGTAGCTGAGATTACAGGTGTGTGCCACCAGCCCAGCTAATTTTTGTATTTTTAGTAAAGACGGGGTTTCACCATATTGGCCAGGCTGATCTCGCACTCCCAAAGTGCTGTGATTATAGGCGTGAAACTTAAGTTTTAGTTCCATTACTAACACTTTGGTTTAAATTCCTAGTATGGTAATAATTTAATTAACTTGATGTATGTGATTTAAATTTAATGTATATGTTTATTAAAACTCATATTTGAAGTTTCCTTGTTGATTCTAAGTTCTGAAATTCTAAATAGGGCCCATGTGCTGTATTTGCTGTTATGAAAAGTCACCATTGTGCCATGGTGTGACCTGAGGCCCCCATCCTGCAGTGCCTGGCACCCATGGGATAGATACTGCACTTTTACGCATTTTATTTTTTAGAGATGAAGTCTTGCTCTATTGCCCAGGCTAGAATGCAGTGGTGCAATCTCAGCTTACTGCAACTTCTGCCTCCCAGGTTCAAGCAATTCTCCTCCCTCAGCCTCCTGAGTAGCTGGGATTACAGGCATGTGCCACCACACCCAGCCTTTGTATTCTCAGTAGAGACAGGGATTCACCATGTTGTCCAGGCTAGTCTCGAATTCTTGAGCTCGTGATCTGCCCACCTCAGCCTCTCAAAGTTCTGGTATTTCAGGTGTGAGCCCACTTTTGTTCATTTTTACATAGGTATAATAACAAAGAGGTAAAAAAGGACTTGTGCAGGGCTACCGGCTTTCTAACAATGACACATTCACAAGGACTTCGAATATATCACAGGGAAGTGTTTGGAAAAACAGTTCCTGAATGCTACAAAAGATGAGTTAATCGGCCAGTGTAGGTTTATGTGTTAGTGGCCTCCAGTTTGCTAAATTGTAACAAACAACACTTTTCTGTGTATATTGTCTTTATTATTTTCATTTCTAAAACTAGTCAAACTTTCATTGTAAAATTCCTTAAGCACTTCCATGAAACAGCTTGGTGTGAAAAGCATTGATTTTGTTCCCATCTGCAAATTTACAGATAAGGAAGCTTTGGCCCATGAAAGTTAAGAAAAATTTAGGCCGGGCGTGGTGGCTCAAGCCTGTAATCCGAGCACTTTGGGAGGCCGAGGCGGGTGGATCATGAGGTCAAGAGATCGAGACCATCCTGGTCAACATGGTGAAACCCTGTCTCTACTAAAAATACAAAAAATTAGCTGGGCATGGCGGTACATGCCTGTAATCCCAGCTACTCTGGAGGCTGAGGCAGGAGAATTGCCTGAACCCAGGAGGCGGAGGCTGTGGTGAGCCGGGATTGCACCATTGCACTCGGGAGAGGAGTGAGCTCTAGCTTTCTACCATCCTCGCTTTTGAATCAGAGTTTGTTATACATGTTTGTGTGTATGTCTGTGTGCATTTGTTTATTTTACTGAATGCCACTACATGGTACCTGTACCATCTTACATATCTTTGCTTTTGTTATAATGACTGTTTGACTTTCTCCAAAGGACCAAAATAACCAGATGTTAAATTTACGCTTTAGGTACTTTCCATGAGAACTCCCTGTGCTATGATAAATGTTTGGAGATGTCTGCATATTTGCACTAAAGATGTGGATATTTTTGCCTATTAAATAATTTTCTATTTTTACATATTTGATTATGTATTACATTTATAAAGATGCTCACTATACAGAATTTTGCTAGAAGAGAATATTTATTATGTTGATTATTTTTATCAGTGAAATAATGTTTTTAAAAATATATAACACATGCTGATTTTTAAAAATACAGAAAAATATAAAAAGAAAGAAACAGTGGCTATTTTTGCAAATAACTAGTAGCTTTAAGATAACTACTGTGGCTATTTTTGCAAATCTGTCTGCACACATCTCCACGTGTATGTGCACACATGCACAATTTTACACAAGTGATACTGCGTCGTTGAAGTGTTCCTGTCTTAGAGCCTTTATTTTTTCTGTGTTGTTTAGGTTTTTTCCTTCCTCTGTTCACTCAGCTTTTGGCTACCCCAGTGCCGAAGCCTGAAACATTTGTCCTTGACTGCTGCTGCACACACCCATGCTGACATCCGAACATATGAAGGCACGTCAGAGTGAGGATAGGACCAACATTTTACTAGAATACAGTGTATTACATCCATTTCGCTTTTCTTGTTAAATAAAAATTTCTTAAAAAATTTTCAAGTTTGTTGGGTACAGTGGCTTACATCAGTAATCCTAGTACTTTGGGAGGCTGAGGTGGGAGAATTGCTTGAGCCTAGGTTTTCGAGATCAGCCTGGATGACATAGCGAATCCCCCATCTCTATAAAATATACATAAAATTTGCTGGGTGCGGTGGCATGCACCTGAGGGTCATAGCTACCTGGGAGACTGAGGTGGGAGAATCACCTGAGCCTGGGAAGTCAAGGTTGCAGTGAGCTGACGTTGAGCCACTGCAGTTCAGCCTCAGTGACAGGAGTGAGACACTGTCTCAAAAAAAAAAATTCTTCCAATTAACAGGTAGAGATTTAATTAATATGTTCATTTTAATAGCTCTGTAATGTTTGTGTTTACTTATGACTGAGCACTTGCTTTGTTTCAATGTATTTATTTTTGCCAGTTACTTATATAAGTCTCAATGTGGGAGCAAGGACATCACCTCCTTTTATGTCCAATTTAAGAGTCCTCCTCCCTCAATCTGTAAACTGACTCTGCATCTTTAGGAACAGTTATTTTATCAAAATCTAAGTACTTGTGAATTAGAAGGTCAGATTACTAAGGGAAGAAAAGGTAAGAAGCCTTAAGAGCAGACTCCCCGTCCTACCTAATTATAGACAGAGCCAACATGGAAAACAATATTAATGTTTTGGCTGTTTAATTGGTGACAGCTCACCAGCATTTTATGCATACTTCATATTTATTCTAACTGTTTCAGCTACATTACCATGTAGTGAGATTAATAAATTTTTTAATGAGAAGTTATATTTCTGGGTAATGCATTAAAAGATGAACAGAGTACATTGTGACAGGTCATAAATGCTAAATTAGTGCAAGAGAGCTCTCTAAATTTAGGCACTAGTTGAGTTTACCCCTGTATAATAAATCTGGCAATAACCCTGAATCTCATCACGGCACTGAATCAATGGCAGTAAAATAGTAACTTCTCTTTTTAGTGCCTTTGCAAATTCGAGGCTGGAGGCTAACATTTTAGTGAGCTCATAGCTCTGCTTCTTATATTTTAACTATAGCAAATGATATGCTACCTGGAATTAACCACTTTTCTCTCTTCAGTCCATCCTGCCTCTCCATCTGTAGTGAGTGAAGGAACGCAACAGCGGAGCTCTTCTTCTGGAGAAATTTGAAGTTTATTTCTCCTTAGTTTTGGAGGATTGTCTCTGCAGTGCCCTCATTTCCAGGTGCCATGGATACTTAATGTTTGGGCACAAGGACCGCAATTGTAACTCATTATACTCTTCCTTAAAAAAATGCTTAAGGCTTGAACATCTTCTGGCAGGGATGAAAAAGAATTATTTTTCTTCTTTTTGTCACTGAATCTGTGACAGCAACAGAAGCTATGTTTACAGACAGGTGATTTCCTTTTGTTGTTGTCAGGGCTCTAAAAATGTAGAAGTGCTTCCCAAAATATACAACTTTTGCAAATACTTGAAATTAACATTTATGAAAAAGACAAATTGCAGATTGAGTGTCAAGCCTACCAACCTATAAAGTACTTGAAAGTAAATTGCACTTAGGAAGGAAGCAAGCTTTTTTTCCTCCCTCTTGGGAGTAGTTTCTCAAGAATTGTAGAAATTGGTGGTAATTTTTCTAAGAAAAAGAAATCTTAAATTAAAGTGAACATGGAGTGAAATAACTCATAACAGTAAAAGAACAAGAGAGACCTTTTAACCTTCCCGCTCCCTTACGGCACATTCTCTTACTAGCAAGCAAGCGTGTTCCTGCTGAAGCTCACTGTGTCCCTCTCTGGCAGAGCAGGCGTTAATCAAATGGTAGATGTAGGCTGTGAAACACATCCATGGAGGTTTCAAATCCCTTGTAGAAATTCAGGATAGTCTCCAAAGAAATGGAATGACAGGGACCTAACCACACCACTCATGTTTACAGAATGGGTGTTAGAAACAGAAAGGAGGTAGAGATTCCAGAATTACTTTCCATAGGGAATTAGCTTGGAATGCTTTCTTTCAATCTGGAAAGTATGAGTCAGACAGTTTTAGGGGCCAGGAAACCTTTAGGTCTAAATCAAGAGAACAAACAAAAAAGATATCAGTGGAGAATAATGGTGTGTGAGTCAGTTTTGCATCACTCTAAAGGCACACCCGAGACTGGGTAATTCATAAAGAAAAGAGGTTTGTTTGCTCACAGCTCCGCAGGCTGTTATGACCATGGCATCACCATCTGCTCAGCTTCCATGAGGCCTTAGGAAGTTTATAGTCGTGGTGGAGGGCAAAGGGGGAGCCGTTGCCTCCCATGGCAAGAGAGGCAGAGGTGCTACCCTCTTTAAACAACCATCTCTCACATAAACCCATAACAACTGGGAGGGCAGCAAGTCATTCATAAGAGATCCTTCCCCATGACCCAGACAGCTCCCAGTGGGTCCCACCTTCAACACTGGGAATCACGTTTCATCATGAGGTTTGAGGGGGCAAGACTCCAAACCAGATCAAATGGTGAGGTTACATTTCAATTGTTTTATGTACTTCCTGCTGCAGTAGGGCTTCCAGTGGTCATGGGGCTGGAGCCCCGTGTCTACATAACTGAGGTACTTATAGTTGTTCTTGGTACCTGTTTTAAGTACATATTTGGTTTAATTCCTTCAGTATGCATTAAACCAGAGTCCTCATAATTTCTGTGTAATTATTAGTTTTTATTATGTATTTGTACTGCATCAATCATTCTGAAAGTATAATGGACAAAGCAAATGGATTTCATAGCCAAAGAGTATACATCATGTAAGCATATCCACTTGGCTTAAATAAGATGATAATATTGTCTGAAAATAGTGAGTTTACCTAAAATTATTTTCTTATTGACAATAAACCAGAATACCAGCATGTAAACTTTTCCTATCTTCCACTTTCATTTTGCCTTAGAAAAAAAAGTTTGTTTGCATGATTCATTCATTTTTGGGGAATGTTGAATCAAAGCACTGTAAGAGAGATGACATCTAATCTCACTCCACTTTCAAATCTGAGAATGACTGCTAAATATCTAGCTTATGCACATATAGCCAGCAGTGTGATACCTGTTGATTTCTTTACACTGTCTTTATCTCAGAGGTATCAGAGGAAACAGTGTCCACACTTTCTCCCGAAATGCTGCAAAAGTCATTTTGCCAAAAGGACTCTGGTAAGGACAGTATCCCCAAGGCATTATTTCTTCAATAAAAAGCCATGAAATAGGAGAAGTCAATGTGGCACTCAGCATGAACGCGGATGGCCTCCTTCAAGGTTGGGTGTGTCTCATTCAGCCAATCCAATTATTCTTCTGTCCTGGAAAAGCCTTGGGGATCCTAACATGTTAATTAAAAAAAAAGATAAGAAAAACTATTAAAATGTGCTTATTGCATTTCACTTTAAGTTTAGCCTTAACTGGGCAGAAGGATTTTTGTGTGTAATTACTAGTTTTTATTATGTATTTGTACTGCATCAATCATCCTGAAAGTATAATGGACAAAGCAAATGGATTTCATAGCCGAAAAATATAAGTCATGTAAGCATATCCGCTTGGCTTAAATAAAATGGTAAAAATAACTCTGAGGTTTCGGGGCTGGGGAAGATAAATGATGAAATTTTAATCCATTGCAATCCCTCATGTAATGCAGTACAAGAAGCAATTCATCTACTTACCCATTTCCACATGGTTTATCTGCTAATACCTTGGTATTTAAAGGAGAGTATTAGATGAGATCAAAAGAGAGAGGGTATAGATTACGTTTTCTCTTCTTAGACCTGAGAAACCCTTTGGAAAGCTTTTATGGATGTGGGTGTTCCACTAGGGAAGGTCAGGAGGTTTGATGGAATGAGACAGGAACTTGATCAGGGACCTCTGGGGCCCCTCCTTCTGGCTTCCCATTTTCTCAGACTGAGATTTTGGCTTCAGTTCCTGCATCTGTGTGTTGGAGTGAACGCTAACCCTGTCCAGCTCAGATTGTGTTCATAGGACATTATATACACACACGTGGGACAACAACATACCTACATTAAAAAGCTTTGCAAACTGTGAAACACCCTGATAATGTCAGAGGAAACTAGGTTATGCCAATAAAAGTCCTTAGAACAGATAGGTCTACAGTTTTGTTTTTGAAATCTTGTTGCATCCACTTAGGAAACTAGACAAGAGAGAAGCTCAGTCACACAGACATAAGCAGAAAGTAGCTGACTTCTCTCCATTCATCTCTATCCTCTGTGCATGCAGAACCCACAGGTTTCAAAACCCAAAGGAGGGCTCAGAAGAGAAAGAATACATATTTATATCAAGTTTCATGGGTTTCAATTCATTATATTGCTTGTATCTTGCCTAGCACAGACTTGAACACATAAGCACTTAAGTATAATAACTTTTAAACAGAATTTCTTAAACATAACTTGTGGTTTCATCTAATGTACCTATAAAATCAGCTTTAAAACATCATTTAATTAAATTCCTGGTTTTGCTTTAATCCAAGACCTTAAACTTCTTTTCCGTGGCTTATACAATGTATAGTTGTGTATTTACTAGGAGGGAAATCTTGTGTAAGACTTCTAAGTGTAATAACTCCTAAACAGAATTTCTTAAACATAACTTCTGGTTTCATTTGATATAGCTATAAAACCAGCTTTAAAACACCATTTAATTAAGTTCCTGGTTTTGCTTTAATCCAAGACCTTAAACATCTTTTCCATGATTCATACAATGTATAGTTGTATATTTACTGGGAGGGAAGTATTACCTCTTCCACATTTGGGAAACTGAGACGCTGGGCCATAGACCGATTTGTCTGCTCTCTGAATTCCATAACAGGATGAACACTATCTCTTAGTTCCTTTTTTCTAAGGAAATCATAGCCAGCCACTTTTCTTGAATGTCTTTCTCACCTGGGTGATTCTACTCATAACATTCTTTAACCTAATTGCTGTGGTCCTTGGGAAGTAGGGCTCACTTACATTCATCTCTCAGAGCACACCAAATTAATGCTGCTATTTAAGTCTGTCTGTTTCAATCTCAACATTTACAGATAGAAGAAAGGCATTAACTTGCTGGTTTTATTGAATTTGTCATACAGGGAGGGGAGGGGCACTTGAAGGAAACTTTAGGAGAAATGTTTTAGAAGAGCGAGCAGGTCTTTGGGAAAGTGTTTAACAATTTACCGAAAGTCAGGCAAATACATCTCTCTGATACCTTGTACAGTTAGGTACTTACTTCACATTTTTGAAGCACAGGTATACATCAAAATAATAATTAGAAAGGATCTCATAAACATAAGCTACTCGATTGCCGGTCAAACTGGTAACTGCCTTGAAGTGAACAGAGTGAAAATTCATCTGCTAATCTTCTAGCCTTTGTTCTGCATCTTTCTGCACAGGTAGGAAGTGTGATGGAATCCTCTGTTGTTAGCAGTAATAAGGGCCATATAAATATATGTACATAATTAAGGCTAAATCTTGTATTAAGAAAAATTCCAATTATTCTCACAAGGACATGTTTCAAATCTCCTACCCAAGTGCCGAAAGCAAGTCCAATTATCTGAATATAATTGTTAGACATTATTTGATAAACATAAGGATAGTGCCTGTGACTGCATGATTTAAAAAACAGCAACCTCTGCTTTTACTTATTTATGTGTTTAGATTTTCAGGGAAATGAATTCTTTCTCCAGTTCTTTCCAAAATGACTTTAGAGAAGGTGTCATGTATTTATACTAAAGGACCCCTGGAGATAAGTGATTGCTATGGTCATGCATATATTCAAATTGCATATAATGGAGTTGAATCTGCTTACACTGAGTTAATTTAAACGATTATGACAAGAACTTCTGGGAAATATGTCAGCTAAATTACATGTTTGCAAACTCCTCTGGCTCTTCTCTTCAACCCACAAAAATAATACCCTCAGACATTAATGTAAGGAGCTAAGAAAAAAGCAAAATTCCTCAGTCTCAAACTGAAGACTTCAAAGCATACAGTTTGGATGAGTGGAGAGCATTCTGGACACACCATGGTGCAGTGTTGAGGTCGGGCAGGGGTTAAATGCAGGAGGTTCTGAAGACCCCCACGAGCCCCCTAAGTAGAAGGGAGAGACATACAGGCCAGAGGATGGGAAGGGGCACCCTGTTTTGTTGATTTCCCCTGTGTAGGATGTCAGTAGAGACAGTGGAGGAAAAAAAAACCAAATATAGCCAAATACAGCATCGATTTTTTTTTCTTTGACTTGGCTTCCAAAGGAAGAGAGCTAAGATTTGCCGTAATTTTTTGCAGCCTCAGATCAAAGGTGACCAGAGAAAGAATACATACTGACTCACAAAACCAAATGCCCACAGGCTTTGGAGCATCACTAATTTCTTTTGTCGTCAGCAGCTTCACAGCTCAAAAGCAGGGCAACACATTCAAAGGTGGGAGTTGATTTTTTTTTTCTTTTTTTCCTTTTTATTGCATTTTAGCTTTTGGGGTACATGTGCAGAACATGCAAGATAGTTGCATAGGTACACACGTGGCAGTGTGTTTTGCTGCCTTCTGCCCCCTCACCCATATTTGGCATTTCTCCCCATGCCATTCCCTCCCCTGCTCCCCACCCC
>CM052651.1:150114581-150155417 GCA_028533165.1 Leontopithecus rosalia
CTCTCCAGCATCTGTTGACTCCAGATTTTTTAATGATCGCCATTCTAACTGGCGTGAGATGGTATCTCAATGTGGTTTTGATTTGCATCTCTCTAATGACCAGTGATGATGAGCATTTTTTCATATGTTTGTTGGCCTCTTATGGGACCTAATCAAACTCCACAGCTTCTGCACAGCAAAAGAACCAGTCACTAATTTCTTTTGTCCTCAGCAGCTTCACAGCTCAAAAGCAGGGCAACATATTCAAACGTGGGAGTTGATTATCCATGGGAAAGACCCATCCCTCACCTGGGAGCTGACCTATGGAGCTGAATCTCAGTTAATTCTGCAGGAAAACAGAAAAACAAAGCATCTCAGGCCCCAGCTGTCTCCTGGCCTAGATCCCCTCAGGTAATTATACAGCTGGACAGAAAACACACAGCATCAATATTCAGTCCTCCAAATCAAGAGCTCGGGAGAAGACCTCAATGAGGCTTCATGAGAAGCCGGAGAAGGATTCACGAAGCTTTTATTTATACTAAGTTAAGGAAAATAGCAGAAGCAGGTAGAATCCCAACCACCTGCCCACCAAAAATGAGTAAACAAAACAAAACAAAACAAATGGGGCTGGGCATGTTGGCCATTCCTGTAGTCCTAGCACTTTAGGAGGCTGAGGCAAGAGGATCACTTGAGATCAGAAGTTCAAGATTAGCCTGAGCAACATAGCAAGATCCCATGTTTACAGTTAAAAACAAAAAAAAAATAGCCAGGCATGGTGGTATGAGAACTCAGGCGGCTGAGGTGGGAGGACCTCTTGAGCCCAGGAGTTTGAGGCAGCAGTGAGCTATAATGGCATCACTGTACTCCACCGTGGGTGACAAGGCAAAACCCTGTCTCTTAAAAATAATAAAATAAAATAAAGTAAAAGCATTCAGAAGGGATGGGTCAAAAAATTCCACACTAAACAAACAAACAAATGAAAATACCCTGCAAATGATAGAAGAAGAAACACCTTTCCCACGGAACAGGGAAACCATTAATCTGCAACAGATTCTTAAAGAAATTAGATGACAACAGAATAATCGTTTCAAAAAGTCTGATGAAATTGAGTTAAGAAACTATGGAGAAAAACCACAATGTTATGGAATTTTAAAATGAACTGCAAATGGTCAGTAGTGAAACCAGCAGAAAACTGCAGTGGTGGATGGAGTTCTCTTGACAAAACCACACAAGATGCAAAGATAGGAGAAACGGTGATTAGAAGAATATTGGCAATAGAGATTTAAATATGGAAACTTCTGATGATTGACAACAAATAAATCTAGTGATAAAACAAAAACTATTTAAATGTATTAGAAAAAAATGTCTTTTGAAACAAAGGTACATGAACATTTGCATGTTAAGGGAATTTGTCATATTCCAGATAATGTAATAAAGTTTCCCAATACTAAGGCATTTTCTGGTGAAGCTTTGGAAGATAACAGAAAGGATCCCACAAACTGCCAGACAAAGTAAGCAGTAATTATTATTACATCTTAGTAATGTAATAATAGTAATAACTACCTAACTACAAAGTTCTTACCAAATTTAAGTTTTAGAAAAGGATGAGAACTATCTATAAATTTAAGAGGAAAGTAGGTATAGTCTCGCTCCCCACCACCCATCCCAAGAATTTGACTCAGGTATTTTGGAAATTTACAGAAAGCACAGGTAAAGTTATAAAGACACGAGTGCAGAACAACAAGTAAGTGATTTGGGAGGAGTGTCGTGTACAACTGCCAGATCTGAGTGAAAGAGGCATGACAGAAGAGTGAGAAAGAGGAAACAGCATGAGAAGATGCCTAAGGCTAAGTAGAGGCGGGAGGCCCAGGCACTCTAGTCAGGGCTGGTGCTGAGGGGGCCTGCAGGTGGGCTCTCCAGGGTTCTGCCCTCACTGCTTTCCTTCCTTAACCTGCAGCACTCCCAATTCCAAGACCAGGCCCAGAGCATCAGCTTGTCTGACTTGATTGAGTCCCTTCCTTAGCTAGTGACCCCTGGGCAGGCACATTGATCCTTGGTCCTGGAGAAAATCCGAATGCTGTTTCTAGAAGAGGAGGAAATGAAGGCTTTCTTGCTGCCTGAACCAGATGTTTTGTTCAGACTACAGTGAGATACATCTGTGAATGCATAACAAAATTAAAGAACGGTAGGAAAAGGCATACAACTGTGAAAATAGATTGTGTAGAAGATAATCATAATGAGAAAGATAAATATATAGGGTATAAAATGTATTCACAGCTGTACTCAGGGACCTGTAGCAGAAAATATGTTATTTTATAATAATGGAAAGATAAACCAATTAGTTAAAAGGTATAAAGATAGCAAAATGGGCACACACATCATGATCTGGTTCTTCAGGAGAAACAATGAACAAAGCAAGACATAAGAAACGATAAAGGAACAGAAAGAACCACCAATTAAGAAAAAATCTGTACAATTCTAAACTAAGATCTGGATAAAATATAAAAAATTAGCAAATATTATAAGTCAGATTATCAAAATTGGCTTAAGAAGAAATAGACAACTCAAGCCAAATTGCTTAAAAAAAATTTAAAACATTGTCAAGGAGCCAACATTTCCAGAAAAATGTGTCAAGCCCAGATGGTTTCATAGGTGAAGTTTTTAAGTCTTTATATAAGAAATATCTCCTCTATCTGTTTTTCAGAGAGAAGGTATCTCGTTTATTTTTATAAATTCACCAAAAACTTTAATCCCAAACCTTTAGAAACTAGCATTCAAAAGAAAACTATAGACAATTTCATACATGAACTGATGTTAAAATTTCTAACTAAATATTTTAAAAATAAGTTGGCAGTAAATGGATGGTCACTGAGTTATTCCAAGAAAGAAAGGCTCTTTTGCCATTATAAATTCAACTAATAATGTTAACCTTAAAAAGCCTTGTGCTTCTTCTAATAAGTTCTAACACTGCATTTGATAAAATTCTGTGTCTAGCCTATGTCTCTCTCTCTCTCTCTCTCTCTCTCTCTATATATATATATATATATATATATATAACTTTTTAAAATTATAAAAGAAGAAATCAATGATAGCATGTGATAAAACAGCAAGCTGAGTTGAACACCAGCATAAACGTAATGGCTAGCTATAGCAGCATCCTCTTAAAGTCAGGATCAAAGAAATAGCAGATGAAATTAAGTATAGATGCAGAAAGAGGTGGGATTCTTTTTTCTGTAGTAGTAGATTATATGACTGTACAGCTGGAAAATAAGAAATCAACTGACAAACTGCCAGAAAAAGTAAGAGATTCCAGGAAAACGAGGAGTTAGAAAATTGATAATAAAAAGTCAACATCTCTCCTGTACACATACACATAACCAGCTACAGAACATTATGAAGAAAATTTCCCATTTATAATTGCAATTAAAAATAACCTTGAAAACTGGGAATGTTTTGAAACAAAATTACATAATGCCTCTCTGATAATGACAACTAAATTCTACTGCAGAATGTTCAATATAATCCAAATCCAAATCCCCATTGACATTTCTTTTAATTTGATGAAGCAATTCTCAACTTTGCCTGAAAAAATAAATACAAAAACAACCAGGCTGTTTCACAGAAGAAGAGTAATGATTAGTGAGTGGATATCTGAGTATATATGAAATATAATCTGTAGCTCTGTAAAACGTATGTGGTATTTAAAACATATCCAGTACTTTAAATAGTGTGAATCTCACATGAACTGATTGGCTGACTTCCAGTCATAATTCCACTAATCTATCAATGTAGATTAAGAGGCTGGGAATAAACATATTATTTCAACTGATGGAAAAAGATAGATTATTTAATAAATGATATTGGTGCAACTGGTCACATTTTATTTTTTAAAGCTAAAAAGCTATCACACTCATGACAAAATTAAATCGTAAGTGATCAAAGATTTTCTCTGATAAAATAACAGAAGTCTGAAAGCATAAAGTAAAAATAGCATTGATACTTAAAAGTATAAATACTTTATTTTTTCTAATAGAAAACACCCCATAAAAATGCAACTGAAAATTAATATAATATTATGAATATATATTACAAGGAATCATAGCCCTAATAAAGAACTTTTGCAAATTGATAACTAAGGAATGAACACCTGAAAACAAGAGGAAACTAGAATTGTCCCGCAAACAGTTGAAAAAAGGTGTCCTTACTAAAGGTCATTTTAAAAATGGACTATTTGCTGATTCAATTGGCAGAAACTCAAAACATTGTCAGAACTCAGTGGAACTGAGGTTTCAGAGAAACGTGCATGCTCCTGCACTTTTGGAGGGAGCAGATACAGGTACCATCTTTCTGAAGAGCTATTTGGAAATATGCATCCAAATGTTAAAGTATCATATCACTTGGCTTACAAGTCAAATTTCTAGTGTCATTTCCCAAGGACAGCACATAGGTATGCCAAAGTCACTGGGCATAGTTGTACAGCACTGTTTGTGATAGCAAAACAAAATGTATTACATATAAGCCATATATGCCCAGTGAAACACTGTGTAACAATAAAAAATGATGATGCACATATACAGTTATCAAATGATGTCTTTGGCATGCATTGAAAAGAAAAACCAGGTTAAAGAACAGCATTTATAGAATGATTAATTTTGTACACTTGTTGTGTTACTCTTGCACCCCTAATCTATTTATCTAGCTGATATGGTTTGGTTGTGTCCCCACCCAAATCTCACCTTGAATTGTAACTCCTACAATTCCCATGTGCCATGGGAGGAACCTAGTGGGAGATGATTGAATTATGGAGGTGAGTCTTTTCCTGATTTTTCTCATGATAGTGAATAGATTTCATGAGATCTGTTGGTTTTTAAAAGGGGAATTTCCTTGCACAAGCTCTTTTCTTGTCTGCCAAAATGTGAGGTGCACCTTTCACCTTCCACTGTGATTGTGAGGGCTCCCCAGTCATGTGGAACTCTAAGTCTAATACACCTCTTTCTTTTATAAATTGTCCAGTCTCAGGTATGTCTATATCAGCAGTGTGAAAATGGACTAATACAGTAAATTGGTACCAGTAGCATGGGGCATTGCTGAAAAGATACCTGAAAATATGGAAGTGACTTTGGAACTGGATAACAGGCAGAGGTTGGAACAGCTTGGAGGGCTCAGAGGAAGACAGAAAGATGTGGGAAAGTTTGGAATTTCCTAGAGACTTGTTGAATAGCTTTGACAAAAATACTGATAGTGATTTGAATAGTAAGATCCAGGCTGAGGCGTTCTCAGATGGAAATGAAGAACTTGTTGGGAACTGGGCAAAGGTGACTCTTGTTATGTTTTACCAAAGAGACTGGTAGCATTTTGCTCTTACCCTAGAGATTTGTGGATCTTTAAACTTGACAGAGATTATTTGATTTAGGGTATTTGGCAGAAGAAATTTCTAAGTAGCAAAGCATTCAAAAGGTGACTTGGGTGCTGTTAAAGGTATTCAGTTTTATAAGGGAAGCAAAGCATAAAATTTTGGAAAATTTGCAGTCAGACAATGCAACAGAAAAGAAAAATCAAATTTCTCAGGACAAATTCAAGCTGGCTGCAGAAATTTGCATAAGTAACAAGGGGCCGAATGTTAATTCCCAAGATAATGGGGAAAATGTCTCCAGGACATGTCAGAGGACTTCATGGCAGCCCCTCCTGTCACAGACCCAGAAGCCTGGAAGGAAAAAATGGTTTCATGTGCCTGGCCCAGGGTTTCTGTGCTCTGTGCAGTCTACAGACTTGGTGCCCTATGTCCTAGCTGCTCTAGGCATTGCTGAAAGTGGCTAATGAAGAGTTCAGACTGTGGGTTCAGAGGGTGCAAGCCTCAAGCTTTGGAGGCTTCCATGTGGTCTTGAGCCTGTGAGTGCACAGAAGTCAAGAACTGAGGTTTGGGAACCTCCACCTAGATTTCAAAGGATGTATGGAAATGCCTGGATGTCCAGGCAGAAGTGTGCTGCTGGGTCAGGGCTCTCATGGAGAACCTCTGCTAAGGCAGTGTGGAAGGAAAATGTGGGGTTGGAGCCCTCATACAGAGTCCCCACTGGGGTACTGCCTAGTGAAGCTGTGAGAAGAGGACTACTGTCCTCCAGACCCCAGAATGGTAGATCTACTGACAGGTTGCACCATGTGCCTAGAAATGCTACAGACCCTCAATGCCAGCCTGTGAAAGCAGCCAGGAGGGGGCTATACCCTGCAAAGCCACAGGAGTGGAGCTGCCCAAGACCATGAGAACCCACTTTTTGCATCAGTGTGACCTGAATGTGAGACATGGAGTCAAAGGAGATCATTTTGGAGTGCTAAGATTTGACTGCTTCGCCAGATTTAAGACTTGCATAGGGCCTGTAGACTGTTTTAGTCAATTTCTCCCATTTGGAAAGGCTGTATTTACCCAGTGCCTGTACCCTCATTATATCTAGGAATTACTCTAACTTTCTTTTGATTTTACAGGCTCATAGGCAGAAGGGACTTGCCTTGTTTCAGGTGAGACATTGGACTGTCCTTTGCAGTCAAAAGTTTTGAGTTAATGCTGAAATGAGTTAAGACTTTGGGGGACTCTTGGGAAGGCATGATTGGTTCTGAAATGTGATGACATGAGATTTTGGGGTGTCCAGGGTGGAATGATATGGTTTGGATGTGTCCCCACCCACATCCTATCTTGGTTTGTAACTCTCACAATTCCCACATGTTGTGGGAGGAACCCAGTGGGAAGTGATTGAATTGTGGGGGCAGGTCTTTCCTGTGCAGTTCTTGTGTTAGTGAATACGTCTCATGAGATCTGATGGTTTTGAGAAGGTGTGTTTCCCTGCACATGCTCTCTTCTCTTGTCTGCTGTCATATGAGGTGTGCCTTTTACTCCCCACCATGATTGTGAGGCCTCCTCAGCCATGTAGAACTGTAAGTCCAAAAAACCTCTTTCTTTTGTAAATTACCCAGTCTCAAGTATGTCTTTATCAGCAGTGTGAAAAAGGACTAATACACTAGTTCTGTCTCTGGAAGATACGAATGATGAGAAATAGTACTTTTCTCTGAATTATGAAAACTCAGATCAATTTTACCTTCCTTGTACTCTTTTATGTTTCTAGACTGCTTCTTTCTTTTTTTTCCTCCTCTGTCTCCTCCTTTTCATCTTCCTCCTTCTCTTCCTCCTATGTGTCAAAGTTAGTAAAGAAAAACTGTCTTCATTTGGAAAGATAGAATACTCAAGATTTTTTTAATACTTTCAATACTCTTTAAAAAGTGTGTGTGTAGATGCAGGTGCCCATGTATCTGACATGGTAGCTGAAAACTCAGCTCTTAGCCATGAGTTTTAAATCAATAAGAGGCACACATTTAGAAGACACATAATGTTTGGGAGTTTAATCTCCTAAGATAATCACACTTCTGCTGTGCTCTATTGTACAACTTGTCTCTTTAATGATATTTTCAGATTGCCCCATCAAGCTTGGATGAAATATTGCCACTGAGGGCAGTTAACTACATCCTATTATTCCCACAGCAGCAAGCTTTGTTATAATAAAAAATTAAGACTCAGAATTTAAATTTAAAGTTTGGCAATTTGCAGTGAGGTTTCCAACTTTTAATTCCAACCTCCTCCTTTGGGAAATCCTGTGCTTTTGTGAGTTGTGTAACTCCTGTCTTTTGGGAAAAGAGCAGTCTAGACTCCACTTGAAAAGGCTTTTTGCAATTTCCCTGTGGCCCAGAGCAGTGGTTCTCAGGTTTGCAGGAGCATCAGAATCTCCTGGAGATCAGACAAAACACAGATTGCAAGGCTCTAGCCCACAAGTGCTGAGCTAGAAGGTCTAGAGACTTTCTAAGGGTCTGCACTTCTCACGAGGTCCCAGGTGATCTGAAGCTGCTGGCCCAGGCACCACATTGTGATTCCTGGCTTATAGTAATCCAACTTATTTACAGATCTGTACTTCCCACCTTTTAAATTGTAAACCTACAGATAATGTTTCCTAAGATACATTAAGAGGGCTGAGTTATTAAGCATGGGGTATTCTTTTTTTCTTTTTTTTTTTTTGAGATGGAGTCTCACTCTGTTGTCCAGGCTCGAGTGCGATGGTGCAATCTTGCCTCACTGCAGCCTCCACCTCACAGGTTGAAGCAATTCTCCTGCCTCAGCCTCCTGAGTAGCTTGGATAACAGGTGCGTGCCACCACATCTGGCTAATTTTTGTATTTCTAGTAGAGATAGGGGTTTCACCATGTTGGCCAGGCTGGTCTGAAACTTCTGACCTCATGATCTACCTGCCTTGGCCTCCCAAAGTGATGGGATTACAGGTGTGAGCCACTGCACCTGACCAAGCATGTGGTGTTCTTAAATGAAGGCAAGAGGAGTTCATGTCAGTCCTTCTCTCATGAGTTCTGCAGTGAGCGTATATATGGCATATATGCAATGATTTATGTCCTGCCTAACAGAACAAGACTTGACCATCATGGCCAAACTCATAAAAACCAGGCGCCTGGAAAAAAAGAAATCTCCTGGGTTTCACTTCTTGTCTTTCTTCCCTTGTCATTTTTTTTGAGGGGAGGGGTGGAAATTTGTATTTGTGGTGGGACTTTTGAGTATGTCCTTATTTAAACGTTTTTAACCCCTCTGAAGTAGGAGCAATTGAAGGCAGGGTGGTAGGCAGGAGGAGAGAGAAAAGATAGATATTTTAAAATTGACTTGTGCTGGAAAGCAATTTTTCAGGTGAACTTCAAAGTTTGAAACAATGTTAGACTAATATAAAAGCCAAGGAAAGTGAATTTCTGCAGGCACTTGCTAATGAATTCTGTATGGGAGAGAGTCAGAATCACCTCCCTTCTATTTCCAAGTTTCTGGGTACAGCCAACGAGCTTGCACTTAAATCTTCCATAAACTATACTTAGGTGACATGCTTCCTCCCTGCTCCATTTCTGACAATGATCTGTTTAAAAACAACTCTGGATCTTCATGAGGTGATGGCCCTGCTCATCATTAATGATATTCCTAGTTTAAAACAAAGGGCTTTGGAGTTCTATTTTTCTTCTCTTGTTACCACATTTTATTTTTTCAAGAATATTTCAAATTTTTATTAAGAATTTATTCCTATTTTATGGAGAAATGAAAGTTGGAAAGGGGGAGATTCTGTTTCAAAAGAAAAATGTTTTGGCAAGGCAGAGAGGTGTCTTAAATGGGGATGAAGTGACCCCAGCACATTCCTTATTGCTGGAGATTTTTCAGCACAGGGTGAGCAACAATAACAACTACAGAAGGAACTAAGAGCTGTGAAAAGAATTTCAGCCTTGATCATTTCCAGCAATCTTGCAGGTTCTGTCTTTGGGCAGTGGTTTCTATTCCTTGGTTGTTAGAGTGATTTATCCCTGACAGGAAAGCATGACAACATTTAATGTAAAATACCATTGTTTCCTATGTGTGAACTCACTGGCTACCCTCTCCTCCCCATCATCCGCACTCCCAACATTTGTCATCCTGGAAATAGCAGCTGGGGCATGTGGCCTGAAATAGCTCCAGAGTCAAGAGAGCAAAATTGAACTTTCAGTGCCCGAGATTTATGCATCAAAAATGTCTGGGTCCCAAAACATGCTTTCTGAGAGCTAAAAAGGAGAGCTAGTTCCTCTGCCTCAGGTGACAAATGGCCCATATGTCTGTGAGATTTACCTGTTCACCGGCACCTGATATTCAGCAAGCCTCTGAAATGATAAGGGATTGTTCTAGGGTGCAGCGTGGCCTCGGCCCAGTCATAGTAACAATCATCACTCATCCTTGCAGTGGGAATTCCACCTAGCAGACTGTTGAAGGAAAGATGCAGGGAATAGGTAGCCAAGTGACAAATATTCACTGTATAATTATTCAACAATCACACATCTTCTCAAGTTACAAAATCGAGAAACGACCTCCGGATTCCTGGCTGCTGAGCACAATGTCTATGTTGAGAAAGGTGTTATTGACATTAATCCTTGGGCCCCCAAACTTACCCATTTCATCCAATATTCAAGGAGCCCCCTGGTGTAGAAACAGAAGCAGGTTAGCTTTCAGGTTTGGAAATCTCAGTGGCTTTACTTTGATTACCACCTCCTTCCACTCCTATGTCCCTATTCTCTTGAAACACCTTTGTTGCTAGTCATTTTCACTTTCTGGTTCTGTTTCTTATTATTCATCCATATAAACTATAAACAAGGTTTAGTTCATAGTGGAATATTATTATGTTGACCAATAATAGTTCAATTAACCAAACCATGTATATCTGAGGGGTGGAAAAAACAAACATGTACAAAAGTTGTACTTCAGTTTTCTGTCTGCTTTACAGAGAACTACTTTCCTCTTGGAGAGAAATGGGAGCTGTAGCCTACTATAGTTAATTTCCATCCAAAGGTCTAGCAAAGGATACTGTATCTTTGTTTTGAGTTGATTAACATTTTGTTCCTGGACATTACCTGCCCTAATACACAAGGACACTACCACTTGTCAAGGAAGATAACTTTACATTTCATTTTAAAATAAAAATTTGCATTTTGAAGGGTGCTTTCTCTGAAATTATGTTCCTCTCTGGAAGAAAAGTTAAACCAGTATCTATGTCACATGTTTCCAAAGAACGGTCTTTATGGTGATGCCATAAATGAAGATTCTGAGCTATTTCTAGATATGCTTTTGTCTGTTATGATGATGAAGAAGTCCCTGATTTCAGAACACTCATTTAAGTAGTGGGTTCAAATAGCCACAAATCATACCTTTTCTGTTTCACATTTTTTGCTTGCTACTATTACTAACTTAGTTTAATGGAAAATGTTCATTCCAGATATGATTGTACCTCAATTACTAGGTCTATGGTTGCTGAAATCAATCAAAATAACAACTGCTGAATAGAGTATCTTCTGGGTGACTCTTTCTTACTGCTCCAGTAGATCTGTACCCTCTCAGGGGTATTGGAAAACTTCCATTAGCCCTTTTGAGAATTATGATCTAACTGGGGAGACAAAATACAAACAGGCTCAAGCTAATTAAGATCACTAGATCTAAATAGAAATTGTCTTTTTAAAAAAATTTATTTTTATTTTTTAAAATATATTTTTCTTATTGTATTTCAGGTTCCGGGTTACATGTGCAGATCATACAGGATTGTGGCATAAGTACATACATGGCAATGTGGTTTACTGCCTCCATCTGACCGTCACCTATGTCTGGCACTTCTCCCCATGTTATCCCTCTGCAACCTCCCTACCTGCTGCTGTCCCTCCTCTAGTTCCCCCCAACATACCTCAGTGTGTAATGCTCCCCTTCCTGTGTCCATGTGTTCTCATTATTCAACACCCACCTATGAGTGAGAACATGCGGTGTTTGATTTTCTGTTCTTGTGTCAGTTTGCTGATAATTATAGTTTCCAGGTTCATCCATGTCCCTACAAAGGACATGAATGCATTGTTTTTTATGGCTGCATAGTATTCCATGGTGTGTATGTGCCACATTTTCCTTGTCCAGTCTATCATCGATGGGCATTTGGGTTGGTTCCAGGTCTTTGCTATTGTAAACAGTACAGCAATGAACATACGTGTGCATGTGTCTTTATAATAGAACAATTTATAACCCTTTGAATATATACCCAGTAATGGGATTGCTGGGTCAAATGGAATTTCTATTTCTAGGTCCTTGAGGAATCACCACACTATCCTCCACAATGGTTGAACTAATTTACACTCCCACCAACAGTGTAAAAGTGTTCCTATTTCTCTACATCCTCTCCAGCATCTGTTGTCTCCAGATTTTTTAATAATCACCATTCTAACTGGCGTGAGATGGTATCTCAATGTGGTTTTGATTTGCATCTCTCTAATGACCAGTGATGATGAGTATTTTTTCATGTTTCTTGGCCTCGTATATGTCTTCTTTTGAAAAGTGTCTATTCATATCCTTTGCCCACTTTTGAATGAGTTTGTTTGATTTTTCTTGTAAATCTGTTTTAGTTCTTTGTAGATTCTGGATATTAGCCCTTTGTCTGATGGGTAGATGGCAAAATTGTTTTCCCATTCTATTGGTTGCCAGTTCACTCTAATGATTGTTTCTTTTGCTGTACAGAAGCTCTGGAGTTTAATTAGATCCCATTTGTCTATCTTGGCTTTTGTTGACAATGCTTTTGGTTTTTTAGTCATGAAGTCCTTGCCTATGCCTATGTCCTGAATGGTTTTGCCTAGGTTTTATTCTAGGGTTTTTATGGTGTTAGGTCTTACGTCTTTAATCCATCTGGAGTTAATTTTAGTGTAAGGTGCCAGTAAGGGGTCCAGATTGTTTATGGCACATGGCTAGCCAGTTATCCCAACACCATTTACTAAACAGGGAATCCTTTCCTCATTGCTTGTTTTTGTCAGGTTTGTCAAAGATCAGATGGTTGCATATGTGTGGCATTGCCTTAGAGGCCTCTGTTCTGTTCCATTGGTCTATATGTCTGTTTTGGTACTAGAACCATGCTGTTTTGATTACTATAGCCTTGTAGTATGTTTTGAAGTCAAGTAGTGTGATGCCTCCAGCTTTGTTATTTTTGCTTAGGATTGTCTTGGCTATGAAGGCTCTCTTTTGGTTCCTTATGAAGTTTAAAGTGTTTTTTCCCAGTTCTGTAAAGAGGGTCATTGGTAGCTTGATGGGGATAGTGTTGAATCTATAAATTACTTTGGGCAGTATGGCCATTTTTCACAATATTGATTCTTCATAACCATGAGCATGGAATGTTTCTCCATCTGTTTGTGTCCTCTCTTATTTCCTTGAGCAGTGGTTCGTAGTTCTCCTTGAAGAAGTCCTTTACATCCTTTGTTAGTTGTACTCTTATGTATTTTATTCTCTTTGTAGCAATTGTGAATGGTAGTTTGCTCTTGATTTGGCTCTCTTTCAGTCTGTTATTGGTGTATAGGAATGCTTGTGATTTCTGCACATTGATTTTGTATCCTGAGACTTTGCTGAAGTTGCTTATCAGTTTAAGGAGCTTTTGGGCTGAGATGATGGGGTCTTCTAAATATACAATCATATTGTCTGCAAATAGAGACAATTTGACTTCCTCCTTTCCTAGTTGAATACCCTTTATTTCTTTTTCTTGCCTGATTGCTCTGGCTAGAACTTCTGATACTGTATTGAATAGGAGTAGTGAGAGAGGGCATCCTTGTCTAGTGCCAGATTTCAAAGGGAATGCTTCCAGGTTTTGCCCATTCAGTATGATATTGGCTGAGGGTTTGTTATAAATAGCTTTGATTATTTAGAGATACATTCTATTGATGCCTAGTTTATTGAGAGTTTTTAGCATAAAGGGCTGTTGAATTTTGTTGAAGGCCTTCTCTGCATCTATTGAGATAATCATGTGGTTTTTGTCTTTGGTTCTGTTTATGTGGTGGATTACATTTATAGACTTGTGTATGTTAAACCAGCCTTGTATCCCTGGGATGGAGCCTACTTGATCATGATGGATAAGCTTTTTGATTTGCTGTTATAATCGGTTTGTTGATTCAGTCTTATTGAAGATTTTTGTATCTATGTTCATCATGGATGTTGGTCTGAAGTTTACTTTTTTTATTGAGTCTCTGCTGGGTTTTGGTATGATATTGGTCTCATAAAATGATATTGGTCTCATAAAATGATTTAGAAAGGATTCCCTCTTTTTGGATTATTTGGAATAGTTTCAGAAAGAGTGGTACCAGCTCCTCTTTGTACATCTGGTAGAATTCTGTTATGAACCCATCTGGACCTGGGCTTTTTTTGGTTGATAGGCTATTAATTACTGCCTCAACTTCAGCCCTTGCTACTGGTCTATTCAGGGTTTCAACTTCTTTCTGGTTTAGGCTTGGGAGGGTGCAAGCATCCAGGAATTTATTCATTTCTTCCAGGTTTACTGGTTTGTGTGCATAGAGTTATTTGTAGTAATCTCTGATGGTAGTGTGTATTTCTGTGGAATCTGTGGTGATATCCTCTTTATCATTTTTTATTGCATCTATTTGATCCTTCTCTCTTTCCTTTTTTGTTAATCTGGCTAGTGGTCTGTCTATTTTGTTGATCTTTTCAAAAGACCAGCTCCTGGATTTATTGATTTTTTTTGAAGAGTTTTTTGTGTCTCTATCTCCTTCAGTTCAGCTCTGATCTTAGTTATTTCTTGTCTTTGCTAGCTTTTGAGTTTTTTGATCTACCTCCTCTAGCTCTTTAAATGTTGATGATAGGGAATCAATATTAGATCTTTCCTTGTTTCTCATGTGGGCATTTATTGCTATAAATTTCTCTCTAAACACTGCTTTAAATGTGTCCCAGAGATTCTGGTATGTTGTGTCTTCATTCTCATTGGTTGTGAAGAACACCTTTATTTTTGCCTTCATTTCATTATTTATCCACTCAACATTCAGAAGCTGGTTGTTCAGTTTCCATGAAGTTTTGCAGTTCTGAGTGAGTTTCTTTATCCTGAGTTCTAATTTGATTGTGCTGTAGTCTGAGAGACTGTTATGATTTCTGTTCTTTTGCATATGCTGAGGAGTGATTTACTTCCAATTATGTGGTCAGTTTTAGAGTAGGTGTGATGTGGCGCTGAGAAGAATGCATATTCTGTGGATTTGGGGTGGAGAGTTCTGTAAATGTCTATTAGGTTTGCTTGGTCCAGAGCTGAGTTCAAGTCCTGGATATCCTTGTTAATTTTCTGTCTAGTTGATCTGCCTAATACTGATAGTGGAGTATTAAAGTCTCCAGTGTGAGAGTCTAAGTTTCTTTGTAGGTAGTTAAGAACTTGCTTTATGTATCTGGGTGCTCCTGTATTGGGTACATATATGTTTAGGATCGTTAGCCCTTCTTGTTGCCTTGATCCTTTTACCATTATGTAATGCCCTTCTTTGTCTCTTTTGATCTTTGTTGGTTTAAAATCTATTTTATGAGAGCCTAGGATTGTAACTCCTGCTTTTTTTTTGCTCTCCATTTGCTTGGTAAATCTTCCTCCATCCCTTTATTTTGAGCCTTTGTGTATCCTTGCATATGAGATGGGTTTCCTGGATACAGCACACTGATGGGTTTTGGCTTTTTATCCAATTTGCCAATCTGTGTCTTTTGATTGGGGCCTTTAGTCCATTTACATTTAAGGTTAATATTGTTATGTGTGAATTTGATCCTGCCATTTTGATGCTAGCTGGTTGTTTTGCCTATTAGTTAACACAGTTTCTTCATTGTGTTGCTGGTCTTTACCATTTGGTATGTTTTTGGAGTGGCTGGTACTGGTTGTTCCTTTCTATGTTTATGCTTATTTCAGGAACTCTTGTAAGGCCAGCCTGGTGGTGATGGAATCTCTCAGCAATTGCTTGTTCATAAAGGATTTTAAGACATTTTCAATAAAACATATGAGGTGCAACATGGTTGTCTACGATCACTGTTTAATTCAATGGTGAAGTTAATTCTAAGGCAGGACATGTGGTCTTCCAGAGATACATGTCACCTAATAGTTGCTACAACTGATTGGGTCATGCTGGCTGGCCGAGGTCTACTTTCCTTCCAGCTCCCTTATTTAACTTATCTCACCTCCTGTACTCTCTGAGAATGTCATGTTCCATCATTGGATTCTGCTTCCCGAGGGGCCAATATTCACATGAGTAGCTGATGCATTCTGATGTGCAAGAGGAGGGAAAAGCAGATCATGAACCAGAAAGGAGTTAGGAATTGTGACCTTGATCTTCAGCTTGATTTTTAAGGATGGTAAGATTTGGAAGGCTTGAGTGGAGGCTTAAAACTGTGTGAATAAAAAGGTAGAGAGGGAAGCCCCATCAGGTTGGAAAAGATAGGTTACTTGGGCAAGTACATTGGAAAGAAAGCTAGCATCTTATTAAGATTTGGGAGTCACTGGCCAAGAAGTGACTCCTAGCATTGTAGAAATGAATAGGATTGCCAAGTAAGGGAATGTAAAGAGAAAATAACTGAGGCCTGAAGCTTGAGAGGAGGAGGAGAATGAGAAGCTAGTTAAGGACAAAGAGAAGGACCTCTGTATATTCAAGGATAAAAAGCTCATCGCTAAGAGGGATATCACATAAATTGAAAATTGGCAACGGTTTAGACCAAATGCTATATAAATCGATACTTTTCATTAACAAAGTGCCTTGTAATTTGATTTGATCTTATTTGAAGACAGCAGTACTTTTAAAGGGATATTTATGATCCTAAGTTCAGGCATAGAAACTAGCATTAATCAAAGGTATTTGCTCATGTTAATTTTTCTTTGCTACATTTATGCTTAAGCCGGTAATACCATTTTGGGCTATATCTACATAAAAATCTATATACTCAGAGAATGAGAGAGAGCAATGTTATAGGGTAAGAAAGAAAAAAGTCCTTTTCGCAATTAAGTGGATGGTTGATTCCCTTAATATTCTAAGAGCAAACACAGCTATCATTATGAATCACTATAGTTGATGAGTCTAATTCCTTTTAGTGCCATTACAGCAGATGCTCACATTTCAATCCTCCATGGACAGATCAATCTTTGTCATCTCCTCATACATATTCCAACATCTACACTGGAGTTTTAGCATACTGCATTGGCATGAGATAGCAGCATCACTTTTTGGTAAATTAGCAAAACAGGTACCTGGGAATCTAGAATAAGATAGCACAAAAATTCCTGTTCTTTGCAAAAATAACTGTGGCCACCAGTTACCTGTGCATGTGAAGCTGTGAGTGTGAATGCACTCACTTGGCCAATCCTGGCTTCTGGAGGAGCTTCCTCTAGAGGAGAGGTAGTAGAGGCCTTAGAACTTGTCATGTGCAGCAGCGTTAAATCAGAACCAGCATGAGTGTCAATGAGGAAGCTTTTCTAATGTAGGAGATTGAGAATGGCTACACTTTGTGGTCTTTTAAAAACAACCACTACACACACACACACACACACACACACAGTCACACACACAGTCATACACATGTGCGAGATTCCTGATTATTCCTGATTATAATATCACATATCATTTTGGAATAAAAGATGGCAAAAACTGCCTCAGAAAAGAAAATATTTGTGAAAATTCTAGCCACTTCCATTAAGCTGAATCCTTGAAGAATTCAAAAGACTCGAGCTAAGTTTTTTTCCTATTATACCTGGATAGAGGTTCAAAACAAGGCCTATGGCTGACAGTCTCAGTTTCTTGAGGCTGCTGTGAAAAAGTCCCACAAACAGGTAGGCAGAAACAACAGAAATTTATTCTCTCAGCATTCTCGAGGCTGAAGTCTGAGGTCAGATGCCCGCTGGGTTGGCTCCTCCTCGGGCTGTGTGGGAGAATCTGTTCCAGGCCTCTCCCCAGCTCCGTGAGGCTTGCTGGTGATCCTTGAAGTATCTGGGTTTCTGCTGCATCACCCTGATCTACGCCTCCATTGTCATATCACGTTCTCCCTGTGTCCGGAGACCTGTGTCCCATTCCCGATTTCTAAAAGGACAACAGTATTAGATTAGGGACTGATCCTACACCAGTAGGACCTCATCTTAACTAATTATATCTTCAATGACCCTATTTCCAAATAAGGTCACATTCTGAAGTATGAGGAGTTAAAATTTCAACATATGAATTTGGGGTGGATGCAATTCAACACACAACACTGTAGCTGCTGATCCCCCACAATTCATGTTCTTCTCATATACAAAATACATTCACCTCATCCCAACATCCCCAGCTCCTTTCAAGGACGATTACACCGCATCTTCCATCCAACATACATTTTTGCAATGTCACTTGGTCTTTTTCACAGGCAGAGGTGAACTATTTCATCTCCCTTTGCTTTTGGTTACTCTTAACCTATTCTTATCAACAGAATGTGATGAGAATGACACTGTGTGACTTCTAAGGATGGGCCTTATGAGAGCTACAGGTTCTGCCTTCAACTTGGGGAATGTCCATTACTGGGACCCAACTTCTATGTCAGGACAAAGCTCAAGTTGCCACCCGGAGAGGCCCTCATGGGCGAGCACCAAAAGCCCCAGTCTATAGCACACTGAACCCTAGCCAGGGATCATTACCAATTGCCAGCCATGACAGTATAAACATTCTGAGCCCTCCAGCCATCCCAGCACTTCCTATAACACCATATAAAGTGGGAGAACTTCTTGGCCACATGAAGAATTATAGTGAATAATTGCTGTTTAAGCCACAATGTTCTGAGGTGTTTTGTTAGTAGCAATAGAAAAATTGAAACGGAATTTGGTATCAAAAGTGGGATGCAGTGAGCAATGACTTCACCATTGTACTCCAGCCTGGGTGACAGGGAAAGACCTTGTCTCCAAATATTCTGAAAAAATAGAAAAAGAAGAAGTGGGATGCTTCAACAACACAAACCCAAAGCAGATGGTGTTGGCCTTGGTGGGCAGAATAGCAGGAAGATTTAGTGCAGACCAGAAAGGCAGTAAGAAAATTGCCATTCAAGCCTGGGAAAATGGTGACCTGCATTCTTTAGTTGAAGAATATTTGACAAAACTGACACTAGCAGGAACATGGAAGATAGAACATGGACCTAATGAACTTGTGAATTTGACGAGGAAATTCCCAGGCAGAGTGTCCAAAGTGCCAGCAGGCTTCTTTGAGCTCTCGATAATAGAGTATGGAGAAAGACTGAAAAAACAAACTGATTTTTAAGCAGAATTTAAAGGAAATATTCTACTTCAGATTTTGCTAGGTTGGAAAATACAACCATTTCACATTTCTAGCCTGTCTAGTAGGCAGAAGGTTCTGAAAGTAAGAGGTGGCTCAGACAAAAATCAAAGACAGATGCTGCCAGGACCACATGGCTTCAGGTTTCAGGTCAAGTCAAGGGCATGGTTACAAAACCCTTTGTTAAGATCAGAGACTCTGTTAAAAGGTATTTGTGACTCCTGAGCTAGACAAGTTTCTCCTAAGATTTCTAAGAGCATTTACCCATGGAACTGTGATTTATAGCTAAGCAGAGAGAAGATCCGTTGTACAGAGATGTGTAGGCAGAGCTTCTGTCTGGTGGGTTGGATTATAATTTTATATGCTGAAATCCCATACAGTCATTTAAGAAGCTGTATCAGTTTAGCCTGAAAAGAATAAACACAATGCAGTATGTTAAGAGGTCTCCTTTTCCCCGAGTCCTGAGGGCTGTCAGAAAACTACCTAATTGAAAGCACAGAACATTTTTTATAGAAAAGGAAGGGGGATTCAGAGGGTAGAACCAAAAGCTTGAAGGGAGAAGCCACGTGTGGAGGAGGGCTGCTCCCAGTGGGGAGATCTAGGGTTTGTTTCTTCAGTGAGCACGAGGAGCTGCAGGGCAGACATGGCTGCATTTCAGTCTCTACATGCTTCCCATTTCCTCCTGTGGGTTTGGAGTGTTTGCTGCAGATGCTGTGTGTGTGGAGGGCAGTTGGCTTGTGTTTTTAATTCATGGGTCTACCTGTGTCCAGCTTAGATGATGAGATCCTAGTCTTTGCATTAGACTCGGGCACCATAATGAGATGAGTTGTGGACTCTTGGGAAAAAGTAAGTGTATTTGCACATCAGAGAATATCAATATTTTGTGGCCAAAGGATAGACTCTGGTAGAAGGTAGATGACTAGGAATTCTTGCTGCTTTTCCTATTGAGAGGTGGGGTTTATTCTCCTCCCCTTGCATCTGGCCTGGCCCTTTGCCTGGATTTGACCAAGAGAACGCAGCAAGGATGCTGATGGCACCTCTGTGGCTAGGCCTCTATCTGCAGCTTCTGCCTGTGCTCCTCTTGGGAGAGCTCTCATGGGATCCAGCCACATGTCAAGAACCCAAGTTTGGCCAAGTGAGAACCAGAGAGAAGTCCTGCACCCCTCCTCCAAGGTCACAGACATGCAAATTAAGCCATCTAACGATAACTTAATGATACCGGCCAAAATCTCAAAGAGAAAAAGAAATGTCCTGCCCGCCCTGCCTAAACTTAGGTTGCAAAAAATTGTGAACTAATAAAACCACAAACTTTTGGGGGTAGTTTGTTATTTAGCAATAGGTAAGCCAAACCACTCAGACGAGACCACCTCCAGTGGGCTTGGCTCATGCCTTATCCATGGCCCTCTCCAGAGATTAAATTTCCTGAAACTTCAGGTACATCGAGCCTTGTCCCAACATGCTATATATATATGTATTTAATTGAAATAGAAGGAGTGTGTTTTCTTGTGATTAATCTTGAGTTATATGGCATATGTATTACTGAACTCTCAAATGGATCAAGTTCCCTCATATTTTATCTTAGTTATGTTGAATCTGTATTATAATTAAAACTGTTAGTCTGACTATACCATTTAGATCTGGTCATATTTGATGAAAATAGGCAGATGATCAATCAGAAGCCATCTTAGCACAGCGAGTACAGAGTGAAGAAGCACAATTCATGTCTCAGCGGGCACAGCAGCCCTCCTACATTTTGGGCATCGAAACCTTCCATTTCTCCCTCACTTTCATTTACAGAACACACTGTTTACTACGTGCTGTGGATGAAAGTTCTGAAAAGAACTATGAAGTACAAAGAGAGAAAAGGAACCTTTTAAATAAAGACAAATTCAAAACCCCAAACGCTTTGAAATTTCAAATAGTTTTCCCTCATTTACGTCCATAAGCTGTAAATGAGGAGCCACCTGAGGGAGACATCAGGGTCTTGTCTGAGTGCTTGGCTGATCACAGACCCCCTTTCTCTTTTCATGTCCCCCGATTTCCATTTAGGGAGCTGTGAGCTATACCCACAGTTATTACCGAAATTGATTTTGAGTCTACATCTAAAGCATTATCTACTACGTCTCTGAGGAAGATGAAATATGTATTTATCCAAATGGCCTGGTTGAACGAAAGATAAATAAAAGTTGGTAATAATACCAGCATATTTGTATTTTTAAGCAAGAACATCATTCTTTTTTATTTAAAAAAATTTTTTTTTTTTTAGTCTCACTCTGTCTGTCACCCAGGCTGGAGTGCACTGGTGATATCTCTGCTCACTACAACCTCTACCTCCTGGGTTTAAGTGACTCTTCTGCCTCAGCCTCTTGAGTATCTGGGATTGCAGGTGCCCACCACCAATGCCCGGCTGGCTGATTTTTGTATTTTTAGTAGAGACAGAGTTTCACCATGTTGGCCAGGCTGGTATCGAACTCCTGACCTCAGGTGATCCACCTGCCTTGGCATCCCCAGTGCTGGGATTTCAGGCGTCATTCTTTCGTTTGAAAATGTTCTCCTTCCCTTTCCATCTGTGAGGCCAGCTTCCCCACAAGTGCAATGAACCGACAGGGGAAGCAGGTGCCGTAAGTAATAGATGTCTAAGAAGGTTGTTCAGAAAGACAGGTACACCTGTAAAGGACAACTGGCATGCTGTTGGATTTTCCACAGATAATTACATTACCCAGACTTGTGAAATGTCAGACATAAAATAATAAACAGGACTCTGGATTTGGCTGTTCTTTCTAATCAAATAGAGCCATCTATGGAGCAAATCTTTATTTCACTGGTTTCTGTCAGAATGATGCCCTTTCGTCAGCAGCTCTCTATTAACAAAATACTGCAGAGGCAAGCATTTTCCCCTCTCCACAGTATTAATTAAATTACATAAAACTGGCAGTGTTTAAATTCTGGCATCTGTATTGTCTCACTTAATTACACCCCTGGACTCCTCTAAAAATTCTTTCATTTGCTGCAGGGACATCTATTGGTGAAAGGGGAAGAAATCAGATGCAAGTGATCAAATGTAATGTGGGGTTTGCACCTGGCCCCATCCCCAACCTTGTTGAACTGATTCTTGCAGTCTGTCTGCAGCACTTCCACCCCATGCAAAGTGTCTATAATTCGATAGCAGAGGGAAACGAACACAATGACAGAGATTCATTCTGAATTAAGGAAATTTTATCATTCGGCCTCATAAATAAAATTCTTTTCTATACACTTTCAACTTTTTTCAAATCCGCTCAAGAATACCCTAAAGTGAAATACATTTTTCCCTGCCTAATCTCAGCAACCCACTTAAATGTCGTTTAAGGAGCTTCCTTAGAGCTTGAGCTCCCAAGAACCATCCACAAGCTCACAGTGAATGCCATGCTTGGGAAGGCCAAGCTCAGCAGAGGCCGGTCCTGCCTTCTCAGGGCATGAGCAGGGTGAACAGGACATTTGCAAGGCAGAAGAGCCAAGCACCCAGCTCCAGCTGTCCAGTTAAAAACTGTTGCCAGAATAAAGATTATGGACCCCCCACAAATATATATATATAGTTTTTTTTTTTTTTGCCAGTTCTCTTTATTTTAACTTAATGTGTCCAAAATCAAATTAGTTTATTCGCCAGATCTATTTATCTCATTTATGTTAACTACTTTTTTTTTTGTCTTAGTGAATGACTGTCATTCAAGACAGAACTTGGGGTCATCTTCGATTTTTCTTGCCCCCTTCATGCAGCACCCAGATTTCAGCCTCCACGTCCTCCTCATCCCCACTGCCTCTGCTTCAGTGTGGACAGTTGCTAACCTGCAGCTGGGTCCCCGTGCGTTCTCTAGATCCTCGGAACTTTTGGCCCTTTTCCACATCCTAAACCTGCCACTAGTTAACTTTGCAAAATGTGAATCTTGTGTGGTTACTGCCCGATGCCTCTAAATTGCCTACACAGTCAAATCCAGACTGTTTAGCATAGAAATTGAGACCCGCTATGATCCGGACCTCGATTCCCTCATCAACCTCATTTCTCTCTCTATTAAATTGTTCGCTGTTGTTTAACCACCAAACAGGATCTATAGACTGAAGTGTTAAAACAGATACTCACATTCTACTAAGAAAATATGGTGCAAAATTCATCGAATTTTTACTTTTTGTGGAAGCACTTCGAAGAAAGAGAAAAATCTTAGGTTTGATTAAGAAACAGTTTTGCTGGTTATAACGGAACTTGGATTTATTCTTTGAACTAAAATTGATGTATTTAGCAATTCAGAAAATACTGCTATTAATTAAACAGCTAAAAGTTTATCTGTCTTTCTTTCATTGTTCATCAAATATTTAATGAATGCTAGCAATATACCATCCAGTGCAGTGGGCACTGACCGCGGGAAGATGAATGAGCTGCTGTTCCAGCCTCCCATGAGTGCATAGTCCAGGGAAGAAAAAGACAATCAGAACCATGTGGTAGAATGTGGCTAATCAGAGAAACAAAAATACATTTTTAGCTGTTTGATTAATAATGCCATTTTACAAATTGTTAAATGTGTTAATTTTAGTTAAAAAAACATACTGAAGTTCCATTATAACCAGCAATTGTGTTTCTTAATCAAACCGAAGCACCTGGCTTAACCTAGCTTGTGTTAATTACATCGCTATATCACAGGTAGTAAAAACCTCAGGTAAATCTCACTAGAGAAAAAAAAGGTTTATTGTCTTACATAAAGGAATTTTTTTTTTTTTTTGAGATGGAGTTTCACTCTTGTTACCCAGGCTGGAGTGCAATGGCGCGATCTCGGCTGACCGCAACTTCCGCCTCGTGGGTTCAGGCAATTCTCTGGCCTCAGCCTCCTGAGTAGCTGGATTACAGACACGGGTTCCGGGGGGGGTTGACATTGATGTTTTTTTCAAGTACCCCACTATGTTCTCAATTTCTCTCTCCTTCTCTCAACTACAGTCATATGACTTGTTTCTCATTCAGCGGCCATCCACAGGTAGTGACAAACACTGACACTAGGAACTCTAGGTTTTCATTTAATCAGTTAGTCAACTTTATAGAATCAAACAAATCTTTTCTAGTAATTCTATAAAACGGTCCAAGATGATTGAACGTTCCTGGCCTTGCTTGGGTCACATGTTGATCTAAACACATAGCTAAAAGAATACAAGGTACTGATTGATCAACATTATCCTCCTAAGCTCAGGGTCAAGGCATGGGGTAAGCTTCCTCCAAACAATGAAAGTACAGGAACAGCAGGTCCCCAGGGGAAATTTACCAAAATAAAAAGGAAAAGATGTTGGACAGGGAAGAAACCAAATACAGTTATTATTGTGCTTGAACTGAATCTTGAAAGATGAGGAGTTACCCAAGTAGAATAGTTATGAAGTCATTCTAGGCAAAGGCAGCAGACGTTTAAAGACAGAGCTGTAAGAACACATGGGACCTTCCGGTACCCTTTAGAATGACTTCAATTTTGTAGAATAGGTGTGTATATATGGCAAGTTAGAGATCCAGAGATGTTGACTGAAGCTGTAATGAGTCGTGCTGGAAAGGCAGCGTGAAGTACTTGTAAGTTTCAGTAATCTTTTGGGGAAGACTTAATATGCCAGAAATACACACTTTGACATTTCGGTAATAGTATGATGACTGAAGATTAAGTAAAGCTGCCTTCTGAAGAATTCCAACCCTTGCTATCTTTGTCCTTTGTACCCAGTTGTGGTCAAATGGCTGACAATGGGCTTCTGACTTAAAAGCAAGCTGGGATCAAATCTCCCCCTTTAAAGAATCCCCGTATAGGTGGGTCATTTGCCAGACCCATCAGATCAGCACTCTAGGGAGAATTAACTAGTAAGAAGCAGACAGAGCCACACAAGAAGTGGAGAGTGGTTGAATAACCTTAATGACAAGCACTAGAGACGGGGTGACAGGAACACAGCTACTAAAACTGTGGTGTGTCTTGAACCAACATTCCAGTTCCTGCAGTAGCATTCTAGCTTCTGTGAGACTGTGCTGTGTAGCTTAGCTGTCTGGTTCTGCTGTGCAGATAGAGTCGTTGCTGTTGCTATCCTTTTTGTTTATTTAAAATGAACTCATATTCTTATGGTCAACCCAGAGGGCCTCTGTGTCTTGCTGCCCGAAGGAACTCAAACCATTAAAACCCCGACGTGTGCCAATCCACAGACGTCATGATAAACTGAAGGCATTGGAAAGACTCTGAAGCATGTTATTGTAAAAATTCATATTAAGTTTATGTTTCCCAATTGATTACACAAAAGAGTACAACCTAAAATAGGGGAAGGAGGAGTGAACCAATTACTTCATTTCTTCTACGTACATAGGAAAGTTTTTCTACTCTCATTAAAACAGAAACTCTTACTTTCAGTTTTTTCATTTGGTAACAATTAAAGAGTTTTATAACCAAACAGTGCTTTAGAGATCATGGCAGCACACCCAGGATTTCAGACTTCTTGATCAGGTGTTACTGTTGTAATGTCAACAGTAGAGTTCAGACACGTCTAAGAAGAAAAATAAATATAGCACCTATTCTGAAAATGCCTCTAAATAAAACATGGGTGAGTCACACCTCCAAGAGTCTCAAGATCCTTATTTGTATTGTGAAACAATCTATTTCAGTATATATTTTAAATCTGAAGCTTGCAATATTCTATGTGTCTTTAACTATAGAAAGGTTAATAATTCTGCCATAAAATAAGTGAATGAAAAAAATCCTGAAAATTAATTTACATGTTTGTTTTTGCAAATAAACTTTACTAAGAACCACAATAGTGGTGAGTTAAAAAAAAATTTCATTGTCCTTATATACCTCACCAAATAATTGCTCCTCCCAAACATGTAATTTCAATACACACAAGAATCTAATACATTTTTCTCTTCTTGTTTTATAGAAGAGGCACCTGGAAACAGCATACCAGAGACACGTGGGTGAATTTCATAGACAATTCAACTTTGGGGCAGACTCTAGATTTGCAGTTGTGCAGCCTCTCTCCCTGCAGGTTATGATGATGAGGTTGAAACATTTACATTTAGATTTGTTATCTGGGAGAGATAATTAGATATTTTCACTGCAAAATAATTTACATTAATGGGCTGTAACTTTCAATATGTAGTTTTATACTGCACATTTAAATAATATAATATCTGCCTCCCTTAATTCTAGGGTCATTGTCTTCATGCAGTAGCTTTATTTTTATTTTCAAAAACACATTAGGCTTAAAAAACATATTAATGTCTTTATGAGTTTGAAATTTTGGTAAAACAGCAAGCTTGTTCAGAATTTTACTGAATTGGTAGTATGCAAAATGAAAGTGGCTTTGAAGTAAAAACAGCAGCAGAACTGCAGCTCTGGCTGAAGATGTAAGGATTCTATTGGGATAAACTTGTCCTCCTGGAGGCATGTGGCATGGGGAGAACTGTTGGCATTTGTTGCTTTAGTCATTTCTGTGTATAATCTAAAGTACTTATCAGATGCTAATTAGACATAAATTTGCCTTACTTAATTATATAACCTAAATTTATTCTCAGCCTATGTCAATAATGGCCAGCTATTGGCTAATGACCAGTTTTTTTTGGTTTGTTTTTGAGATGGAGTGTTGCTCTGTTGCCCAGTCTGGAGTGCAGTGGCATGATCTCAGCTCACTGCAACCTTCGCCTCCCAGGTTCAAGTGATTTTCCTGTCTCAGCCTTCTGAGTAGCTGGGACTACAGGCATATGCCACCATATCTGGCTAATTTTTGTATTTTTAGTAGGGATGGGGTTTCACCATGTTGGCCAGGATGGTCTCAATCTCCTGACCTCGTGATCCACCTGCCTCAGCCTCCCAAAGTGCTGGGATTACAGACATGAGCCCCCGCGCCCGGCCAATGACCAGGTTTTAATAAACTGTTCACCTATTACTTTGCCGTTTACTCCCTGAGCTCTTCTGTCAGCCATGATCAATGGGCTGAGATGGGTTCACAAGACAGAGAGAGGAATAGCCCTAAGGGAATTCAGTTTAGAATACTTCATATCCACCTAGATTCCATGTATAGATGGACTTTGCCCTAGAAGAGTCTCAGTACCAAGATTTACAATTACAATATTGATTACCTGTAATGAAGGCTTCTGAAATATAAATGGGATGCTCTCAGCAAGGAAACATAGACTTAGCCTGAACAGTTCTTTAATTAGAAATCAGAAGTGAGTGTCCCTATATGCTCAATGGACATTGGCGAAGTTGCAGATGATTTAAACTATTTAGTTTATGCCTTCTTTTTACAATAATTTAGGAGGTATTGAAAGATTCCAATTTTTCATGAGTTGAGATAGTCAATAAAATATACAAATAGGTAAGGTTCTTCAGTAACCTGCATCAAAATATTTTAGGCTTTTGAGTCAGAAGTCACAACTTCTAGGTAAGCTAATATAGAAAAAATAATCTAAGTTAATTTTTAGAGATTCAGTTCCTTGTTAATAAACATGTGCTGTTATTGGTGACATTAAACAAACATTATATGTCACTATTATGTGTGTCTGTGTGTATAAGCACCATGGAAATGCATATATAGAAACACTAAGACTGCAATAATAATAATAATAGTAATAATAGATGATCCCCAAATAAGGTCTTTAGGGGATGTTCAAGATAAAATGCTAATCATTCAATCTTCAACTGCTCCCAGGGCTATATTCTTTGTGGCTTCTTTCCTAATTATGCTTTTTCCTAAGTAATATAAACATTCCCCAGCAAACCTGTTTGCACTACTAATTAGTAACATCTGGAATAAAGTATTTGCAGAGATAAGAGTCAACAAACAGCTCTCTAAATTATGAAGGCCTTTTTGAAATTAGTAGACTCTGAAAAACGTGGTTTGATTCTACAGAGTATTACATTCATTCTATTAATGCTTAATGTGTACCATTTAAAGCAAGAGGCCATTTCTCACAGTCTAAAAAGCCTCTAAGTAAAGAATCCACATCTCTAATGGTACTGCTATGGTCTGAATGTTTGCATCCCTTCAAAATTTATATGTTGAAACTTAATCTCCAAGGTGATGATAATGGAAAACGGGGCCTTTGGGAGGTGATTAGGCAGAGCTCTCATGAATAGGATTGATACCCTTATAAAAGAGACTTCAGAGAGATAGCTTAGCTCCTTGCACCATGTAAGGGTGCATGAGAATGGGCCATCTATGAGCCAAGCAACTGGCCCTCCCCAGACACCAAATCTGTTGGTGCCTTGATTTTGGACTTCCCAGCCTCTAGAACTATAGGAAATAAATTTCTGTTGTTCATAAGCACCCAGCTAATGATAATTTGTTATAGCATCCTGAAGAGACCAAGAAAGGTACTTTTATTTTCATTTGTTTTTAGCACTCAAAAATATTGGCAAAAATCCAACCCACTGACCAATATGTAGATCTTGGTGTTGCAAGGTTTCTCTTACAGTGTGAATAAAGTTGCCTTGAAGGTGATTTTGTTCCCAGACTTTCTGTGGCATTTACATTCTAGATTGAGCTGCCATAATTAATTGAATATTATTTATCAGATGATTGTGACTTTGGGCTATTTTTCCTGTAGGCAGCACCTGAGCAGCTCTTACTAAATCATCGTGATTGGGTAAAGGTACCACTGAAATTCCTACTCTGCTGAAATTCTGTTCTGGCAACTTTATTTTCACATACATGTTTCTTGTCTATATGAAACCCACTACCACACATTTGTAATTTAAACTCTCTTCAATTAGTTTGTTACCTTAGAATTACCTTCAGCTTAAAAACCAACATCTGACATTCCAAATGTAGGAAGAAAAATTGAATTGAATTGCACTAGTCACAAAAGTAACCTTCAAAATCCTGTGGCTGGTATGGATTTTAATATATTTAATGTGAGAAGTGTATGCCCTCTTATCTAGCCTTTGCTTGGCCTTCAAATCACATTTACAGCATGTCAGCATCCCAGGTGCTGTTTGAGGCACAAGGGATATACAGGGACCCTGTTCTTCAGCCTTGTGTTTTTGTATGGTGAAACAGACAATAAAAAATATTTTAAAAGATAAAAACAAGACAGTAGTAGATAATGAAAAAAATGTAATGAAAATTTGAATAGAATGTATGTGTAAGAGAGAGATTAGTCAGTTTGAAGTTTGGGGTAATTGTGATTGAGAAATCAGGCTTTGAGATAATAATCCAAGCAGAGGATTTCGGGAGGAGGGAAGCATTAGAGGAACATGTTGGGAGCGGAGCTGAGCTGGTCGGGTTCTAGAGACAGGGAGATGCCAGAGGGTCCTTCACGTGAGTAGGGGGAGCTTCGGAGGAAATGAGGTTAGAAAAGTAAGGTCTGCAGACAAGGATAAGGAATTTGGATTTCGTAGAACACAGACTATCAATGGGCTTGTTCTTTTTCTTCCTCCATATATTCTTCTGTACATTTAATTATTTCAATTTATTTGGTAAAATTATTTCTCATGTTTCGGTATGAAAAACTTGTACTGAATCCAATAGTAAGTATCTGTTTAAAGAGTTGTGAAATGACTAACTTTGGGTAATTAACATGTAATTAAATTAAATGAATTATTCTTATCTTCAAGGGTTACTGGCCATTGGTAAGCAGAACAGTCATAAAATTAAAAAATATAAATTTGTACAGTTATAATTATGAGAATATGATTGTTAGAAGATGTGGAGAAACAGTGAGATTTACAGAATAAGGGCTTTAAAAACTGAATTCACAAAAGAATACATAAGATATTCAGTATCACTATGAATCAGGGAAACGAAAATCAAACCACAGTGATGTAACACTTTGCACTCTTAATTGCAAAAATTAGATATCTGACTGTAACGACTATTGTTGAGGTTTGCAGTGGAAACTGTCATTCACTGCTTGTAAGAATATAAATTTGAACAAGTACTTTGAAGTTCAAGATGGCATATTTAGTAAAGTTTAAAAAATGCACATCCTCTGATTGAGTCGTTCTGCCTGTATGAATATAAGCATAAACCTAGGGAGACATGAGCAAGAATATTCATAGTCCCTGTGATAACTCAGAAACAATCTAAATAATCAATTCAAGGAGGATGCATAAAAAGGTGTATTTATGCTGTGGAACATCATAGAGCAGTGAAAATAAACGAACTAGCACCACATGTATCAACATAGATACTCTAACAAACATCACATTCATTAAACATAGTTTTGGAAAAGTACATAGGGAATTGTATTAGTCTGTTCTCACTGCTATAAAGAAATACCTGAGACTGGGTAATTTATTAAAAAAAAAGAGGTTTCATTGGCTCATGTTTCTGCAGGTTGTACAGGAAGCACAGCAGCTTCTGCTTCTGGGAGGCCTCAGGAGTGTTCCAATCATGGCAGAAGTGAAGGGGGAGAGAGGCGCTTCCCATGGTGGAAGCAGGAGCATGAGAGACCAGGGAAGTGCTACATACTTCTAAACAATCAGATCTCGTGAGAATTTACTCATGTTCACAAGAACAGCGGCAAAGGGATGATGTTAAACCAGGAGAAACTGCCCCCATGATTCAGTCACCTCCCAGCAGGTCCCGCCTCCAACCTTGGGGATTACAGTTTGACGTGAGATGCAGATCCAAACCATAGTGTGTACGATACAGAGTTTGCAAGGCTTAAAACATACAAGCATAATATACATTGCTCAGAGGTATACATAAGTGGCATAATGCAGGGAAATGATAACAATTTCTGTTTGTCACAGGAAAGAATAATCAAATGACAATTTCTGTTCGAGCACTAATTTTTGCCAGTTTGTCAACAACTCTGTCAAATTAATCTTCTTTGCAGATTCACGTTCAGCAGAGAGTAGGCCCAGATCTGTTCATTTGTCTTTATTGATAGCTAACTGAATGATGCATTTTATTAATTTTCAAATTTCACTTGAAGTAAAAGATACAGCAAAAGTCTTCAAAAATAATATGTTTTGCAGAGGTTACACAGTTAAATTCCAGAAATTAAAATACTATCCATGTCTTTTTTTTCAAGTTTGTTTCTTGCAGCTTTAAAATGTCTCTATAGAAACAAAAATAAAATAAATTCCCTATTACACAATAAATTCCAGAAATTAAAATAATACTATCCATGTCTTTCTTTTTTTAGGTCTGTTTCTTGCAGTTTTTAAATGTCTTCATAGGAAAAAAAATCTCGCTGTCTATTCCATTTTATGCTGCTGTAAGACTGCAGTCCAAGTAATTTATAATGAACAGAAATTTATTGGTTCATGGTTCTGGAGGGATGGGAAGTCCAAGATCAAGGGGCTGGCATCTGGTGAGGGCCTTCTTGCAGCATCATTACATGGTGGAAGGCACCACATGGGCACAGTGAGGAGGCACAAGAGAAACTCATCCTTTTATGAGGAACCCACTCCCATGAAAGCCAAATTAATCCACCTGAGGGTGGAGCCCTCCTGGCCTAATCACCTGTTTAAGGTCCCATCTCTTAATACTGCTACAAGGGCAGTTAAACTTCAGCATGAGTTTTGAAGGGGAGAGTCAAACCATAGTACCCAGTAAAAATGTTTACAGGTGCTATAATTTACTTTTTTTTGTTAAAAATTTCAAATATTTCCTTTCTCTTCAAAAGTCAGAGAAAATGACTGATTTAAACATTGGCATTATTTTATTTACTGCTTTATAATGAGGACCTAATTCTTGCTGAAAATCATGTAAGTATCTAAGCGTTGCCTATTTAATTTTTTCTGGCCATGGAAGACTAGTGCCTTTAGTCATTTCTTCTGGTATTTCTCTTCAAAACTTGACTACTTTACTGGGTAATATCCATTTCATTATATTTTGTCACAGTCACAATTAATTGCATTCTCTGTAATTTCAGTACACTGATCTTTAAGAAATACTTTAAAAAATTTGTGTTTCACTGTACTTTGTTCAAGACTGGTACCATTCAGATACATTAAAATATTTCATCCACAAACTAAAATTGCACTTACAAAACTGAAGTATTACCCCTCAGAGTGCGCACTGTTCCACTGCTTCACATTTTTATTTTATTTTATTTTATTTATTTTCGAGACAGGGTCTCTCTTTGTCACCCAGGCTGGAATGTAGTGGTGCACACGGTTCACTGCAGCCTCAATCTCGAGCCCAACGATCCTCCCGTCAGCCCCCCGAGCAGCTGGGACTACAGGCGCACACCACCATGCCTGGCTAATTTTTGTATTTTTGTGGAGACAGGGTTTCCCAGTGTTGTCTAGGCTGGTCTTGAACTCCTGGGCTCAAGCAATCCTCCTTCCTCAGCCTCAGAAAGTGCTAGGATTACGGGTGTGAGCCACTGGCCTGCTTCACATTTTAAATGCAGTGAAAGCTGAAAGTGGTCACAGAATAACATAATTGGAGCAACTGAATTAAATTGCTTCATTGTTTTCCTACTATGCTATCATTTTTTAATTGCAAATCTCCTGTTTAAGACCCAGGTATATTTTTACTACAGGATTTGAAGACATTCACTGAGTCCAAAGTGAGCTTATATTATCCCAAAACTTTGTAAACTCACTCTCCAAACTGGCCCATGTAGCTGAGCTCTCTGAAATAACCATCATGTCAAATACAATTTATATTAAGGACAAACAGTAAAAATGTGCTTCTTTGGAGTTCACAGATAGACTATTAAAGCTTGATACTAACAGACCAAGAAATGATTGTTTTAAGAGTAGTTTAGCACTGAAGTGGTTTAGAATTACACACTCATGGTGATAATAAAAAGCGGTCTGGCTTTTTGTGAGTTTGTGATTATTTGGAAATTTGATGCAGACGACATCCCCTCTTCTTGTCTGCACTCAGGAGACACCCCGTCTATAGCATACCATGGATTCATCTGTGAACTTGCCTTGTTTTTTCCCACTTCTGCTTAAGTCCTTCTCTTTCCTGATCTCCATATCCAGAACTACCCATCCTCTTGAGGTCTACTTTTAATCCCTTTCTTCTGCCAAACCTACCTAAACCCAAAAATGACAGCAGGCTTTCTGGCACTGGACCTCTGAAGACATTATCCTCTACCATACATAGTATGGTTGATGCCTTCCTAGAATTGCCTTCCATTTTTAATACATTTTTAACCTTAAGTAGGCATAGAAAGTTGCAGAGATTATCACTGTATTTTCACAGGTCTTTTGAAAACCTTATTGACTGATGAAAGAACAGGAGTGAAGAGAGAAAGAACTTCAATTACGTAGCCATTATATTTGTGCAGAATTAATAAGGCACATTTTAGTAAGCCAAAGATCACTCAGGAAAAGACTCAGAATGCAGACTCCTTGCCCCCACCTGAAGAGATGTGGACCTCCATTATCTGGCTGCAGCAGGAATTTAACATTTTAATCAGTGATGTCACCCCCCCCAACTCATCAGCTGATATCGATGCAGGTGATTTTTGGACCCAGATGGGAAAAACACTTTCTCAGGGGAATTGATATTTGTACTGGATGTAAGATCCTGAGGACCTTAGGGTATTCCCATTGTGATCAAACTGATCCGGGAATGATAAATTGAAACTGTTGTCCAATTCTATTTATGTTAGTGAACAGAGTAAAATAATATTGGAGAAAATGCTTTGTAAACCATTTGGTGCAATGCAAATACAGCTACTCTTTGAACATTGAGGATGCTGGTTGACAAAATATCATTGTGTATGTTTTGGATTAAAAATAGGGGGATGGGGAAGGATCATTGGTGCCGTAGTATGCCTCTTAATAAGCTGACTTCAATAAATATGGTTATACCAATTTGAAAATGGTGTGAAATCAACGTGGGCCAAATCCTCGTCCAGAGGCAGTGCTGCGTGCTTTCTCAATGTCCTCAAGTTTTTAAAACCTGCAAAAATGGAAAGGAGAAATTAAATTTAGTTTTGCTTGTAAATAAGAAATACTCTGAATCCAAATGCATATGCTCTATGCTAAACTCCTATCAGATTAGCATAATCAGAAAGTTGTATTTGTTGATTCCAGATCAAGGAAGGAGTCCTAACGCATGTGTTTCTTTTCACAATTTGAGGTCCTTTTACAGATTCAGACAGAACATGATTGTTTGCCATTTTAATCATGGCATTCTTTACGGAGCACAGCTCATCCAAAGTTGTCCTCGCTTCCCTGAAGCAGTGAGGGTCTCCACAGCCCACTTTGAGGGAGCTCGGGGAGACACGGGGGCTGTTTCATGTGCAATGTTAAACAGCAATTCAGGATACAAGGTGGAGAAGAATATTGCTTTCTTGTGTGTAGAGGAAATAAAGAACACAACCTCCTCGACAGAAACGGGACTAAAGGCAACGCCATACTTGTGTGAGGGGAGCCAGGGACCTGACTGTGTCTTCGGTGGGAGAGGCTTCCCCCCAGTGGCCATTGCCAGCTGCCTTGCAGTTGGCCATTCAGCAGTGACCCTGAACATGGGCATCTGTCCTGATTCCCAGCCAGGCTGGTGGAGCTTCCTTCAAGGTCTTCCCTCCCAGAAGTGAACCAGCTTAATCTGAGCTTAGCATGGGAACCAGAAGGCTGGAGGTGGATGAAAGTAATTGGCAGGTGAAAAGAAAGGCAGCCTCAGTATAAGGCCACAGCTCGGAGCCTGAGTTTCTGTCCTGCGGTGACTTGAATGAGTCTCCTCTGCTTGATTTGCAGCCCTGATTAAATACCATTCCTGATGACTGAGCCTGCATAGCCCACACTGGGATGTCATGTAGTGCAGGTGGAAGTCAGGAGGGCATGTTTAAGGATATTACACAGGGGACGCATTGCATTAACAAAGCCCAGGGAAGAGCGCAAATGTCAGGAAGCTGTTTGCGTTTCTGCTGGGAAACTGCACTGCGCTCTTCCTCCAGGAAGCTGACGTTCTCTCACCGTCCTGTTTTCCTCCCCAGGCTTAGCAGCTCACTGCGTACCACACATTTGAGAGCTCTGAGTTATCAGGACCCGGTATCCGTGGCCCACACTTGGTCCCCTTAGGCTCGGTAGGAAATGACCTGTTCTACACATGCACATTTTCTAAGTAGACATCAAACTTTCTTTTTAGCATGGTAAAATTTATTAAAATAGTATACCTCTCCTTCGCTCTTGCTTTGCTTTTTAAAGATGTTAAAATGTTATACTTCTTCTTAGCCTACAACACGACTTAAGTAATTCGGGACTCAGGCTCCTTCCTACCTTTGGCTGGGAGTTATTTCGTGGCACCAGCAAATAGCAATGCAGTGTTAGCGCTGACTTGAAATTGTCCTTCTCCCTGGGCTTTTGAACTCTTCTGTTTGATTTTTATGCTTCCTTGGCTCTTTCCATCACCTTCTCTCCTTCCTCAAAGCGACACTCCATGGCTTCCATTCTTCTCCCTCTTCTACTCTGGTGTTTAAGTATGCCACGTGACCAGACTGATTTTCAGAGTGTGTTTTTTAATGTAAGGATAAATGAGGATCCAGGTGACAACTGAGGAACTAATTTATAACAAAACACATGACTTTTCAAATAATCTGTCGTGAGAAACCAGACAACTATTTAACTTCTCAACTGGATTCATTTTTAATGCAAATAGTTGAGACTGCTGGTTAAGCGGCCTTCAAATGGCCGGGCACGGTGGCTCAAGCCTGTAATCCCAGTACTTTGGGAGGCCGAGGCGGGTGGATCATGAGGTCAAGAGATCGAGACCTTCCTGGTCAACATGGTGAAACCCCGTCTCTACTAAAAATACAAAAATTAACTGGGCATGGTGGTGCGTGCCTGTAATCCCAGCTACTCAGGAGGTTGAGGCAGGAGAATTGCCTGAACCTAGGAGGCGGAGGTTGCGGTGAGCCGAGATCACACCATTGCACTCCAACCCGGGTAACAAGAGTGAAACTCTGTCTCAAAAAAAAAAAAAAGTGACCTTCAAACAAGTAAGATGGGGCTGGGTGATGTCGCCTTCTAGTTTTTTGATTATTGATATAATCCCTTCAGAACAGCAACTGAATAACATATATCTACTTTGTATTAATTTTAGTAGTGCCTAGGCCTTATTTGACATACATATTTAAAGGAAATATTAAAATAAGATTTTCAATTTCAGCATGAAATACATCTCTGAAAGATACTCACACAGGAAATGGTCTATGTATACTTCTATGCATAGCAGCGTTGTTTTGACTGGCAAAAGGCCGGAAGCAACTTCAATATCCCAGAGAGGGGCAGTCTGAAGCAACCGTGAGCCACCTTTCCGATGGACTAGTGAACAGCTGCAAAAACAGGAGCAAAAGGAAAGATGCTCTGTGTGACCACTGCGGTGCAGTTTCTAACCTGGCGATGAGACTGCTGTAAACAGCCGGCCCGCAGTGCCTCTATGCAACGGAGGCTGACGTCTAGCTCTCCTGGTTTGTGGGCAGCTCCCCTCTGGGACCTGCACCCTTCTTCTCTTTCGATCCTGTTGTCCTCTAAGGCCTCATTGTCTGCATCCAGCTGATGGAATGGAACAGAGGCACGGTAAAGGCAGAGTTACTTCCGAAAGCCTTTGATCTGGGAGTGCAGCGTGCCTCCTCCTCCCATTCTACATGAAAGAACTCGTCGTATGTCCATATTCAGATTCAAGGAAGGCTGGGAAACGTGATTCTGGCTGAGCAGCTGCTTTCGAGCTGTGACTGTTTCCTAGGAAAAAAGAGAGTATGTTTGCTGAACACCTAGTTGTCTCTGCTACCATCTCATTTACTTACCATTACCTGTAAAAGCAAGGTGCATAATATTGTTACTGTGCCGGCTATTGTCTAAAGAGGAGTGGCGTATGTATTTGTATTTGTTTATGCATTAAAAAATCTAGTACCTGTGCTGACTTATGGAGAGGCCTGTCGGGAATTAGCAAATGGGAGATGAAGCAGAAGAGAAACTTCGCTACACTGGATACGCTGGGGTGTTTTTGAGATGCTACCAACGTAAATTACCTACTCAAAGAACAAAATAAATTTAAGACATTAAAAAAAGAGAGAGAATGTGATCAATCTGGGCAGAAGGTAAGGAACATGACTCCCAGACACACCGTAGACCCATCTGGCTTGGGGCCATCCCATCCCACAAGCAGCGTGGGAGTGGATGGAGCCATCTGGGATCCCCGTCAGGAGCTGCAGTCTTGAAGACTGTGAGCAGAGCGTAGGCGAAAATGTACCAGAACTGATGTCATGAAAGGAAACCTGCTCTTCTTTGCTCAGAGAAAAGAGGCAGAAGTTTATAGAAAGAAGATCTCACTTTGTGTGATTTGTGAAATATACATAAGCAAAGCAGGTATATTTTCATAGCTTTTATGTAAATATAGGCTTCTTATTGACCCAGTGGAAAGGAGGTATCTCCACTGCAGAAAATGAAACATGGATGTCACTTCGAATGGTAAATGTCTCCCAAGCATCCGCCTCTGGATTTAGAAAAAAGTAGGGTATCAATAGACAGCTAAAGAAGGAGTTGCTGGCCGGCTACTGCTTACAAGCAGCCATGTGTCAAGGATATTTCATCCCCCTCTTCAAGAGTTTTGCCTACAGGACTCCCAGGAGCACAGGAGCCCACTACAAGGAAGGGTATACAGGGAAGGCTCCCGTGATAACAGCAACGGCTCCAAAGACGGTGGCTGACTACCTCCGCAGTGCCAGCAGTTCATGCAGCCCCAGCTGCTAAACGAGAGTGAGTTTCCCACGAAAAAGACGTGGAGAGGGTCTCAGGAGGCATGCCCTGGACATTTCTGGGAGTCAGGCTTTCAGGGGGGACTGGAAGAATGTTTTTCACAGTTTGGCAAAGGATTGAGTCTTAAGTACGGTTGATGGGTTGTCTCTGCCCCCATCAATATTGTGATTGTCCAAGAGATAAAATAAAGGACACTCCTTACCACAGTTACTTATAATGTGCCCTTTTCCTGACTGCCCAGCATGCTCTACTAGATGTGCCAGGATTCCACCAGTGAGTCCCCCGGGAGCACGTGCGTGATGTCAGTTCTGCGGAAATGCTTACTTTGCATTTCTGGTGTGTCAACATCCACTAAGATATTGTAGGAATAATCACAATTTGCATCCTCAAGGGGTGCCATAACTCCTGGGGGAGACAAATATTGAAATTAATGGGATCAGTTGTGATACGTGCTATGATAAAAGCCTGGACTTCCGCTTCCCAGATTCTCTGTTTCAGACATCCATAAAATTACAAATGTAATACGGCACAAACTGGCCTTTATTTACCTTGTCAAGAAAGTTATTAAATAAAATCTATCACAATCACCACCATTTCATAAAATAAAGGTTATTGTAACACAAAAAACTGAAAGCTTATGATAGCAAAGAAGAAACCTAGTTCCTTACCTAGTGCAGATGCAAGAAATTTTTCCTTAAAAATTTCTGACACTTTATAATATGCAACTTTTAAAACACAGGTTCGTCATTTTGTTTTCAATTTGAGACTCTCTATTCAACAATGTAATACCAAATGGCGCTGGGGTGTTCAGCTTTTTCCAGTAACAAATTTATCATCGTGATTTCAGAAAATTGTTTCACATAGATTTAATGGTGAAAATTGAAGCACTATTCTTAATGATATTCAGTGAATTCAGCACCCATATTCCAGGTAAACTGGCATGAGTTAAGGCTCTCATGCCTATAGCTACTTTTTTCTTAAAAATCTGGCATTCTGGCTGGGCGTGGTGGCTCACGTCTGTAATTCCAGCACTTTGGGAGGCCAAGGTGGGCTGATCACAAGGTCAGGAGATCAAGACCATCCAGGCTAACACAGTGAAACCCCGTCTCTAAAAACACAAAACTAAAAACACAAAAATTTAGCCAGGCATGGTGGCATGCACCTGTAATCCCAGCTACTTGGGAAGCTGAGACAGGAGAATTACTTGAACCCAGGAGGTGGAGTTTGCAGTGAGCAGAGATCATGCCAGTGCACTGCAGCCTGGAGGACAGAGTGAGACTCCATCTCAGGAAAAGAAAAAAAGAAAAAGAAAAAGATCTGGCATTCCTCCATCAAGAAATGGAAATGTTAGGAGAGTGGTTCAGGTGTCCTTGTTAGGCAGTCACTACACCTCGGGCTTTGTCACAAAAGGGCTGTAATCACCAACAGGGAGAATGGAGGATTCTTTTCTAAAAGCGATGCCACATATTAGTGAAATGTCTTGAACCCACACAGGCCTACTCCCTGGATGTTGGGAATATCGGTTATAATAACTTATGCTTAGGAGCAAAGGCTGATTTCAAGGAATGTTTTTTAAGTCTGCACATCTTCTCAGGGCTTACACACCAGAGTGGCCAGTGGTTGTTGATGTCAACACTCCTGCAACACTGTGTCAGATGCCTGACTGTGACGGATGCATGTTAATTCTCTTGGAAAATTAATGTATATATGAGTTCGTGCATTATTTCCTTGTCATTCTCTGAAGTGAAAACACTGGGACAATCATCCCTTCCCAGACCCTCATTCCCACAGTGCTCAGACCTTCCCTCCCTTGGTCGAGCTCTCATTATCTTCCTTCCTCCATGCCCTTTAAACTCGGGAGATTTGTTCCTTCATGTTTGGTTAAGATGCCTAACTTCTTCCCAGGAAACTCTTCCTCTGGTTTTTCTCATTTATTCTTGTAATAAAGAGATTTACATTAGCATGTTTCTCTAATGATGAACCAATCTTTCATTGTGGAATAAACCAGATATGGCCAGGGAATGTTAGATTATACATCCCAAAATTTGGTTAACTCCTATTTTCTGTAAGGTTAATGCTTCTAGGCACAGAGGTTCACACCTGTAAACCTAGTGCATTGGAGGCTGAGGCAAGAGGATCACTTAAGGACAGGAGTTGGAGACCAGCCTGGGCAATATAGCAAAACCCTTGCTCCTAAAATTTCTTTTAAAACTTTAGCCAGGCATGGTGGTGCATGCCTGTAGTCCCAGGTATTTGAGAGGCTGAGATGGGGCATGATCATACTCAGGTATGAATCCAGTAGTTTGAGGCTGCAGTGAGTTTAATCATGCCCCTACATTTCAGCCTACACAACATAGCAAGATTCAGACCCTTAAAAAATTAATGTTTCTATGCTTATAAGTGAAAATAACCTGTAATTCCCTTTATTTCCATTCCCTGCTTTTTTCTTTTTACTTAAAAAATCAGAGTTACAATGGCTTTTAAAATGAATTGGGAAGATGATATATGTATACTCTACTTTCTAAAAGAGCTTTGCATAAGTTTGGAAATAATTGTTCCTTGAATGTTAGAATTTTCTCATAAAACCTCTATGGGTCTTTTGTTTGTTTGTTTGTTTGGGGGAAGATTTTAAAGACCTTATTTAATTTCTTTAATGATCATATTTTCTTTCTCCTCTTAAATCAATTCTGATAATTGATTTTTTCCTAGAAATCTTTTACCTAAATTTTAAATATATCAACCCAAAGTGTTTATGGGTCTGCTTATAACTGTTTAAATCTTAGCTATATTTAGAGATATGCTCCTCTTTTAAATTCCCAGTATGGCTTATTTTGTGCATTCTGTGTTATTTATTTATTTTTGAGACAAGTTCTCCCTCTGTCACCCTTTCTGGAGTGCTGTGGTGTGAACATAGCACACTTCAGCCTCAGATTCCTGGGCTAAAGCAATTCCCTTGCCTCAGCTTCCTGAGTAGTCCCAGCTAATTTTTTTAGTTTTTGTAGAGATGGGGTCTTGCTATGTTGCCCAGTCTGGCCTCAAACTCCTGGGCTCAAGCAATGCTCCAGCCTCTGCTTGTTAAAGTCCTGGGATTACGGTATGAGCCACTGTTTCTGGCTCTGTTTTATTCTTGATTAATATTTTCAAGGATTTGTTAACTCTAGTAGTCTTTTTGGAAACCAGCTTTTAGATTCTGCTGATTCTGCTGATGCTTGTTTTCCATTACATGAAGTTCTATTCTGTTTACGATCACCTTTTTCTATCTTCTGTGGATTAATTTTTTAAAAACTGCATGGTAAGATGGATACTTAAGTCATTTGTTACAGCCTGTCATCTCTCTTAGTAAAACATTTAAGGGGCCGGGCGCGGTGGCTCAAGCCTGTAATCCCAGCACTTTGGGAGGCCGAGGCGGGTGGATCACGAGGTCAAGAGATCGAGACCATCCTGGTCAACATAGTGAAACCCCGTCTCTACTAAAGATACAAAAAATTAGCTGGGCCTGGTGGCGCGTGCCTGTAATCCCAGCTACTCGGGAGGTTGAGGCAGGAGAATTGCCTGAACCCAGGAGG